>CM054131.1:21371967-21971967 GCA_028751855.1 Ambrosia trifida
GTGAATGAGACAAAATTCAGGGCATTAGCACTTTTCTTTAATGAGTTGGTGTTGCGTCACCAAAATTCTAAAAAGTATCAAAGGTTCATAATGCAATGCATAATTAAAGAACTTGGAAATGAGGTGCTTGTGGGAAAAACAACTTTTTTAAAACCATTAACCTCACAAGCATGTTCAAGGCATAACAAACCGGCAGCTTTGCCAGAAGATGACCAAGGGGAACAACAAACAGTCCCCATGAAACCACCATCTTCCAAACCCTCACTTAAAAAGGCCAAGAAAACCAAACAACAAAAATCCAAACCCACCAACCCTAAAAGAAAGGCAGTTCAGGACACTGAGATGCCTGAAACTGCTAATGTGCAATCTGCACTTGTCAAAGATGTGACTGAAACATCCTCTCTGTCTCATCCATCTCAAACCCCTAAAAGAGCACCCATTACCATTATTTTTCAAAGGAAGAAATTTATAAAGACCATAACTACAGATCCATCCTTTGAAACTGCTGACCCTTTACCAAAAACTTCTGAACCAGAACAATCTCACACAACAATAGACATTGCCAAACTTGTCTCTGGGCTAAAAGAAACAATCTCATCTAAACATGTCATTCCCCAACAACCACATCAAACAGGGGAAATACCATTAGAAGTTGACATGGTTGTAGATGTTATTAGCCCTATCCCAAGAGATGAGGATGAACCAAGGTTTCTAAGCCCAAACTTAGAGACTTTAGGTACATTTGAGGCTGCTACTACTCATTTACCATCCAGTGGTGAATCTGAGGACAGAAGTAACATAGCTAAGACCTCATTTGTGGCAACTACTAATGAAGGCTTTATGCCTGAGGTAGGAAATCCTCAGTACCAAGACAAAGAGGTTCATGAGACAACTGGGTTGGGCCCAGCTCATGATACAACTGATGATATACTCATTGAGGATATCGCTAGGGATTCAGATGATTCCATTGATTTGGATGATGATTCAAACTCCACAGAACATGAATTGATGGCTACTAGTGAAGGTCCTGAATCTGATGTCTCTAAGCTCAAAGAGCTGGTCACAATAGATCTGGTTAAAGACCACTTGAACCCTGATTCCCCTATAGTGGCATCTTCAGTACACTCTGAAGATCACCCAAAAACACCCCCTACACTAAAAGTGGATGAAACCAAAAAGGGAGAGAAGATTAAGGAACCAAGAGAGTCACTTGAAGCCAGGATAAAGGCAAAAGTGGCTCAACAACAACAAGAGGAAGAGGAAGAGGCCCCAAAACAATTAGAAGCTCATGATAGGCTCCTCAAAGAAGTTGAAGTTGCAGTTGAAACATCCCAAGGCCTTAATGAAGAAACTTCTGAAGACTCAGAAAGTACCGAAGACAATCCTTCAGTAGTTGATACTTCTATCAACCCTTCAGTAGTTAACACTTCCAACATTCCATCTGAACAGCCTTCTATGGCAACTGAAGACATTCCAACTCCCATTCCAAGGACTGCAACCACTCAAATGCCAGTATTAAACCCTGCTCCTATCTCAATGTCAAAAGAATTACTGGAGAAAAGTTTACTTGAAGCACAGAAGAAAGCCAAGGAAGATGAGATCTGGAATAGCCTAGAAGCAAGGGATGATTTGAGCTACAATAAAAAACTTGAAAAGTATGAAGAAGAGTTAAATAAGCAAGCTGCACTTGATAGAGTTGCTGAGGAAGACAAAAGACAACAACTGATGTCTTACATAATCAAGAACAGCAAAACAAAGGCTTATTCACTCAAAGGGCTCTCTATGGATGAGCTTACAAGAAGAGCTTAGATTGTAGCTGACAAAATTACCACTGAAAAATACAGAAAGGTAAAGAGAGCTGAAGTTATAGATGAATTGGTAGCTAATGGATTTGGTTCAAAAGCCTCTATGTCAAAATGGAGAGAAGACACATTATTTGACACCTACAAAAGATTCAAGGCTAATAAGGCTGCAAATCCAGAAAAGTACAAAACTTCTGAAGTTTCAACTTCGGTAGTTAGAACTTCTGGTGCTAAACAATCAACAACAAAGCTTGCTACCAAAAAGAAGCAAGAGGAGATCACAAAGACTGATTTCAATATGGTATTGCTTGAAGGCAATACAGTAGTACAAGGAGACTTTGTGATTGAAGAGAAGCCTTTGCTAACACATTTCAGGGATCCTTCAACATTTGCTTACCAAATACAAAAGACAATAACTGATAAACTGCACACTAAGGTAATCACTGAACATCATTTACCTACCTTTGATATACCTAATGTGCTGCAAACAGAAGAAGGAAGAGAATCCCACATGAGGGTCACTAAAGTAGAAAACATCCCTCACTCAGGAACATCCTTGGAGACCAGCATGGTTCCTTACACTTTAGACTTTGACAAATCTAAAGTACTGATAATGAAATGGTCATTTACTGATTCACACTCAGTATTGGTCACAAGGAGAGATCGTTCAAGCAAGGCCTTCAAATCTAAGGAAGAACTAAGAAATCTATCTACACAAGACTTGCTCACAATCAAACATCTTGAACCTGAACAAGGATCTCTCACTAATGAACAACTGAACCAACTCAAGACTTCCATGTTCAGAGAAATCTGGAAGATACTTGATGGCAGAAAAAGACAATAAAGGATTAGATAAGGTTTTGGCTTCATCAATCCAAGGGGATATTGTAAGGACAAAAAGGATTGAAGAAACCTCTTTTGCTAACCTTAGTCTAATTCTTATTTCTGCCAAAATATGCTAAGTATGAAAATACTGAAGAAAGAAGAAGAAACTGCTGAAGAAGGATTCAACAAATACTGAAGAGTTAAACATCAGAAGTTCTGAAGTCAAATCAGACAAGTCAACTGAAGAACTACTGAAGACATACTACTCATCAGTAGTTTGTCACACATCAGCAGTTGTAACAGAATCTTTCCACCGCCTTATGTTTCAGTAGTTTAGTATTTTACTTTATCTTTTTGTACAAGTTCCAAAACTACAGCCTATTGTAGGATTGCTTTTATGTTAAGTTACATGTATCTGTTCGTCTATAAATAGATGGGTTAATCCCACTATTTTAGACATCGATTTTGTAAACTGAAATCCTTCAAGAGCTTTTACTTGAAATACCATTTCATAATCTGAGAATCTCTTTGCATATTTATTATCATATACATTCAATTGCTTAGATTCTCATTTAACTGTCTTTAGTTCATTACATCCAGGGGGAGTAATAACTCTTGTTGAAAGTGAAAGTTTATAACTAAACACTTCATATATTCCGCTGTGCAAACTACTTTGATAAACTTATAAACACATAAGTGTTCATAAGAAAACAACTGTTAAAGAGCTAACTGATCCAACACTTATACATCGAATCAAGGTGGCTATCGGACCAATCCAATTGCCGAGCAGCTAAACACAGCAGGTTTCGAAAAGGTGACTATAGAGTTAGCCCAAGAACATATGGCTCTACTGTCTACCTTGGTCAACTCCTATAGTGGATTGGCTACGGGGCAGATCGGGAATCCTTATCTCAATCAAGAAGATTATGCACAGATAGATAAAGATGACATGGATCTGATAGACATCGAGTAGCAATTCGCAAGCGTTGTTAGAATAGCAAAGGAGTATATGGATAGAACTGGAAGAAGAGATGTCCTGATAAACAACAATACAAAGTTTGGGTTCGATAAGGACAAGGTTACATGCTACAACTGTGGCACCAAAGGACACTTTGATCGTGAGTGTTATCGACCAAGACAACAGGGAATTAGAATCCCTTCAACAACAATAAAGGCAATCAGAACCAGAGGCAACAAGCTCAGACACAACCTAACCTAAATACTGAAAGAGCACTCATCCCCATGTAAAACCAGAACCAGAGGCCTCCTGCTAACAACACTACAGGACAAGCCCTGGTAATACAAGCTGGTGAATGATACAACTGGAACCTTCACATAGCGGGACAGAATGATCTGCAGGGTGGTGCAGCATGTTATGTCCAGCAAGTTTCTGATGCACCAGTTGAAGTTGAAGACTGTACTAGATCACAAGAAGTCGCAGTTCCGGATAATGATGTGTCTAATTGTGATTCTGAGTGCGATTCTGATGGGGAATTAGATCTGGAAGAACTATTGGCTAAAGAAGATGAATTCATCAGCAAACGATATATTACGGTAGATGTTGATTGTGCAAAGAATGATCCTTCTGGATTCTTTGGAGCTAAAAAGACTGCAGCCCATTATGCTTTAATGGCCATCACAGAATCGTCTACCAAGGGAGTTCCAAAGGGCCTTATTAGCTGTCTCTGGATTGTTGATAGTGGAGCTTCTGGGCACATGACAGGTGACTTATCCCTGCTTTTTTGACATCAAGAATATTAACGAGGGATATGTTGCTTTAGCTGGTAATAAAGGGGATTATATAACAAAAGAAGGCAGTATGAGTAACGTAATTGTTAGCTTTTAGAAGATAAGTTTTGTGAAGCAGATAGACCACAACTTGCTGAGTGTCTCACAGATATGTGATAAAAAGTTCACTGTATTTTTTGATGACAACGCATGCTTCATTCTGAAACCTGGCTTCAAGGTACATAGGGAGTGGGTTATGATTTCGGCTCCAAGGGTCAACAACGTGTATGTATTGGATATGAGCCAAGCCATGACATCTGAGGGGAAAGTCACTTGTATTCTATCGAAAGAGACAGAAAAGGAATCCATCATGTGGCACAGGTGCATGGGGCACATCCACCTAAGGAAGATGAACCATCTGGATCAGAATCAGCTGGTGAAGGGTTTCTCAGTTAAAAACTTTCATCTAAACGATGTATGTGTCTCATACAAGAAGGGGAAGCAAAAGAAGAAGTCTCACAAACCTAAGAAGACCAATTCAGTCAGTCTACCTCTCGAACGATTACACATGGACCTCTTTGGCCCAGTCAATCGGAAAAGCAAGAACGGAGACTTATACTATATGGTGGTTACTGATGACTATTCGAGATTCTCTTGGGTCGTATGTGAAGGACCACAAGATCGATTGAGTGAAATATTTGAGAGAGAATATGTGAAACTAAAGATTCAATACATGTTCAAATGATACAATGTTAGGGGTATTTATACATGATGAAGGAGTGTGTCCCCTTAGACTATAACCGACGTGTCGGTTCATTTAATTAACAAAACCATTGACAAACTTAGGATATAATATATATACTTAGGATATAAGTGATATAATGTGGAAATAAGAATTAATGTCTAACATTCTCCCCCCTAATTCTTGATTTCCCGAAGGTCTTCAACTCCCATGAGACTTCGCATCTCGAGAAATTTTATTCTTGGTAGTGCCTTAGTGAGTATATCTGCTTTTTGCATCTCTCCACTGATGTGATCAACTTGTATCTGCTCGTTCTCTATGCATTCTCTGATAAAGTGATACCTTATGTTGATATGCTTTAATCTTCCATGAAACACTGGATTCTTCATAAGTTGTATTGCTGATTTGATATCTACTAGTAGTGTTATCTTCTTTGGTTGTTCACCCGTGAGTTCGCTGAGTACTCCTTCCAGCCATATTGCTTGATATGCTGCTGATGTAGCTGCCATAAATTCTGATTCGCATGAGGATAGTGCTACTGTACTTTGTTTCTGATTTGTCCATGTAATAGGTGAATCTTTATAGTAGAATATTGTTCTTGTTGTTCCTTTTCCATCGTCTTGGTCTCCATAACTGTTGTCACTGTATCCAGTGATTTCTGCTTCTTTTCCTCTGCTGTATTGAATTCCATAATTCAATGTGCCTTTGATATATCTTATTAAGTGCTTAACTACCTTCATGTGAGTTGTTTTTGGCTTTTCCATAAATCTGTTGACGTATCCAACTGCGTAGGTGATATCTGGTCTGGTATGTGTAAGATACCTTAAGCTTCCAATTAGCTTTCTATATTCTGTTTCATTGACTGGTTCACTTTCATCTTCTTTAGTGAGCTTTAGACCTGATTCCATTGCATATTTTGTTGGATTGCAGTCTTCTAGTCTGGCTTCTTTAATGACTATCTTCGCGTAGGCTGATTGCTTCAATTGTATCTTTCCTTGTGTTTGACGTACTTCTATCCCTAGATAGTAAGTGAGTGGCCCTAAATCACTCATTTCAAACTTATATTGCATTTCTTTCTTGAAGCTTGATATGTCCTTGATTGAACTTCCTGTTACTATTATGTCATCGACATAAACTCCTATAATTATTGTTGACTGCTTTGAAGTTCTCTTGTATACTGCTTGCTCTTGTGGACATCTTATAAATCCAATTTCCTTTAGGATGTTATTCAGCCTTATATTCCATGCTCTTGGTGCTTGCTTCAAACCATATAGAGCTTTCTTTAGCTTATAGACTAGATTTTCTTTCCTTTCTTTATGAATCCATCTGGTTGTGAAACGTAGACATCTTCCTTTAATTCACCATGTAAGAATGCTGATTTTACATCTAAGTGATGTACTTGCCATCCTTTCTGTGCTGCCAATGCTAATAGTAGCCTGATTGTTTCTATTCTTGCAACTGGTGCAAATACTTCATTGTAGTCTATTCCTTCTTGTTGTACATATCCTTTTGCTACTAATCTGGCTTTATATTTGGTGATCTGTCCACTTGCTTCTCTCTTAACCTTGAATACCCATTTTAGACCTATTGGTTTCTGACTTGAAGGGAGTGTAGTCAGTGTCCAAGTATTGTTCTTCTCTATTGAGTCTATTTCGCTTTCCATTGCTTCTATCCATTGTGGGTATTCTGCTGCTTCTTTGTAATTTGCAGGTTCTTCATCATATGCTAAATATACATGTTCATATTCTTCTGGTCTAAGAGGTTGTGTGGCTGCGTGGATGTCATTAAGTGATCTAAGGGCTCGTACTGGTCTATGTTGGGAGCCTGGTGAGTCTTCTAACTCTTGAGTGCTTGATTCAACTATTGGATCACTTGTCGGCGTTTCTTGAACTGTTATTGGAGTTCGTGTAGCTGTGATTGGACTGCTAAAAAATTCATTATCACTTTCTTGATCTTCATTGTCCTCGTTACTTTGCTCTTGTACAGCTTCACTTTTGTGATCTCCATAAACTTCGAATCTTGTCCAAGATGGTTCGTCATTGCTTCCTTCTTTTAAGTAGTTGTTCCAATCCCATGGTTCGTTTTCAATGAATTGGACATCTCTACTAACATGTATCTTTTCTTCTACGGGATCATATAATCTATAGGCTTTTGAACCATTTTCATTTCCTAGATGTACCATTTTCTTGCTTCTGTCTTCCAACTTCTTCAAATAGGGCGTTGTTACCTTTGCATATGCTATGCATCCAAATACTCTAATGTGCTTGATATTTGGTGCTTTGCCATTTACTGCTTCGTAGGGCGTCATTCCTTTTAATGCTTTGGTAGGTAACCTATTCTGGATGTAAATTGCTTGTCTTGTTGCTTCTGCCCATAAGTTCTGTGGTACGTTCATAGCCTTTATCATGCTTCTGGTCATACTCATTACTGAACGGTTTTTTCTTTCTACTACACCATTTTGCTGAGGCGTGTAAGGTGTTGTAAGCTGTCTAAGGATTCCTTTATCCTCACAATATGCGGTAAGAACTTTAGAAGTAAACTCTCCTCCACGATCCGTTCTTAATCTTTTGAGCTTGTGACTTATCTCTGTCTGAGCTTCGCTTAGAAACTTCTTGAAATATTCATAAACTTGATCTTTTGACTTAAGCATGTAGATCCACATATATCTTGAATAATCGTCAACTATCAGGAAGAAATAGTTGTTGCCTGCTAATGAAGTGGGTGTAATCGGTCCACATAAGTCTGCATGTACGAGTTCTAGAGGTCTCGTAGCTCTAAAACTTGCTTGAGAGGGAAACGGAAGTCTGCTTTGTTTTCCCGTAATACATGCATCACATACTTGAGATGGGTGCTGAATCTTTGGCAATCCACGTGCCATTCCTTTTGTGCTCAATTGTCTTAGTGAATCAAAATTCACATGTCCCATACGTGCATGCCATAGCCATGCAGGTGTATCTATTGTAGCTTGTAAACAAATTGGATTTGTTATTCTGAGCTTTACTTTGTAGAGTCTATTTTTAGCTCTTGAAACTTTCATAAATAGGTTGTTGTAGGCGTCATAGATCCATAGATGTTCATTCTCCATAATTACTTTACATCCTGATTCTGTAACTTGCCCGAGGCTTAAGATGTTTCTTTGGAGTGTTGGAATGTAGTATACTTCTGTGACTAGTCTTTGTTCTCCATTATTACATTCCAATACTATTGAGCCTTTACCTTTGATGTTGACACACGATCCATCTCCAAATTTTACGCTGCCTGCTATCTTTTCGTCTAACTCTGTGAAATAGGAGCGTCTTCCTGTGATATGATTGCTTGCGCCATTGTCTAAATACCATACTTCATTTACATTTTCTTCATTGTGATAACGTTCTGATATTATCTTCGAGAACTACAATTCTTTCTTCACCAACTGCCATAAGTAATGTGGGATCCTCTTCTTCCATTACTAGGTAAGATTCTTCTTGCTTATTTCGAGGTTTAGGACATCTGGGAGCTATATGTCCTAATTCATTGCAATTGTAACATCTTACATTGCTACCATCTTTCTTGGGCTTATAACTACTGTCGTCATGACGATTCTTAGTGGGATTTCGATCACTTCTCTGATCTTGATGGCCATTTCTGTCAAAGTTCTTCTTCTCTTATCTTTGACTCTTATTGAACTTCCTAAAGTTATGTCTACCTCGATTCTGATTGTAGTTCTTGTAATTGCTGTAAGGTCTTCTCTCATGGCTTGTAAATAACAGCTTCTCTTGACCGGCTGGTCCATATTTCTTCTCATCTCTTGACTTAATGCGTTCCTGATAAGCTTTAAGTCTTCTAAGCGCTTCATCTAACGTCATGGAATCTATATCTGAATATTGCTCTATGGATGCAATAATCTGTAGGAACCTTTCTGGTACGGAGTCCAGCAATTTTCGTACCAAGACTGACTCTCAATTTTCGTTCCTAGGGTTTTTGACTTTGTACTAATCGCACTTAACCTACCAGCAAACTGGTCTATGGTTTCTGTCTCTCTCATCGTTATCATTGCAAATTCTGTGCGTAATGATTGAAGTCTTGCTTTCAGGACTTGGCCAATTCCAATAAATCTTGTCTTTAATGCTTCCCAAATTTCTCTTGCTGTATTATGTGACGCCACCTGCATCACCATATCTTCTGGAATTGCTTGAAATAAATAGGCAATCGCTGTCCTATCCTTCTTTACATCAACCGTCGGCATGCCTTCTGTGGGTTCCACTACTTCCCAAAGACTATTTGCATTCAATATTGCTTTAACACAAATAGCCCAAATCGTGTAATTTGTAGATGTCAACATCGGTGTTTGGAGGCTAAAAGTGAGAGTCTCCTTCGTGACTGTCTCTTTCGTTGTCATTGTGGGTTTAATGGGCATCTTTTGCGGACTTTTGTTCTTTTTCTTCCCTATTGTCCAAATCTAATATGGACTAGCCACGCTTCTTTAGGAACTTTGTTCGACCACTTTTGTCAAACAAATTTTCGACCCTTTCTTAAAGTCGATAACGGTATTGATATTCAAAGAAAACTATATAGATTTAAAAAAAAAAAAAATTGATACTTTGTAAGGCCTTGAACAAAAAATACCAAAAGGTTTTGTTAAACTTATGTAGTTTTATAAGTTTTGATTATCAGTAAATGTTCCTTTCAATTTCTAAAAGTCAAATCCTTTTTTACTTAAATCCTCCAACAATTTGATAAGTGTTCTTCAAATAACACTCAATCTTTAAACACCCTTCTATATAAACAACCCAAACTTCACTGATAATATCCAAACTATAAAATCCCTCAATATTATAATAATTTTCGTGAGTTTGACTTTCCAAAAAGTCAACTCTTTCTTCTTCTACAACTTACTGCCCAAAATACAAACACCTCTCTTTGTGTATGTTTGATTCGATTCGAATACTGACTATGCCGGATCCTTCTAACAAGTCCTACTAACTTGTTCTAACAATCGAATACGAAAGAATTTCAGAAAATAAATTTTCGGTTCCTGTTTCAAAAAAAATCTTAATCCTTGGATGAACCTTGTTGTTTTGATAAAGTTTTTATAAAAACCAATTTTGTTTTGTTATTAGTTATGTTCGAATATAAGTTTCAAAATATAAAACTTGGTTTTATTTATAAAAAGTTTTTGGTGGGAAAAATCTTCGAACAAGAAAAACAGAGTATAGAAAAAAATTTGATTTCTGATTCGGATTAAGTTTTTAAGTATTCGATTATTATAAACTAATAGGGCAGGGATAGTTATAACCGTCTTTGATGCGTTTAAGCATTCTATTCATCGATTCCGGTAATCGCCAGAAAGGATGGAGTTGGCCGGAAAACATTATCCGGTTCTTATTCTTCTTCTTCGAATGGTTATAATTGTGTGTATTGATCTTCTATTGATCCTGGTATGTCTTATGAATGATCGTTCCAACGTATAATCACTTCTGAGTCAATTCTCTGTTTTGGATAAAAACAGGGGATCGGACTTGTGATGATCTTCTTCTTCGTATCTTCTGTAATCAATGGAACAAATGAATACCAAATGCTCTGATGCCAAATGAAGGACCACATGATCGATTGAGGGAAATATTTGAGAGAGAATATGCGAAACTAAAGATTCAATACATGTTCAAATGATACAATGCTAGGGGTATTTATACATGATGAAGGGGTGTGTCCCCTTAGACTATAACCGACGTGTCGGTTCATTTAACTAACATAACCCTTGACTAACTTAGGATATAATATATACTTAGGATATAAGTGATATAATGTGGAAATAAGAATTAATGTCTAACAGTATGTATGCAGCACAAGAGTGAGACCTTCGAATACTTGAAAAATCAGTTCATCAAATTGGAAAACTATATCAGCTGAAAATCCACAGGATTCGAAGCGATAACGGGACAGAGTTCAAGAATCATGCTATTGGGTCGTTATGTACAGAAAAGGGTATTCATCATGAATTTACAGTGCCGTACACTCCTCAGCAAAATGGGGTTGCAGAATGAGGCGGTTCACTGCGCGTGTTACACTCTAAATAGGGTGCTCATAGATTCGAACCTTCCTGTATTTTCATAGAATCGAACTATTATAGAGGCAGCCAGGACAATGCTCAGAGATTCGAACCTTCCTGTATTCTTCTGCAATGAGGCGGTTCACTGCGCGTGTTACACTCTAAATAGGGTGCTTACAGTGAAGAGGCTTGGTAAGACTTCTTACGAGCTTCTGAACCGTAGGAAACTGAACTTAGAGTTTCTGGAAATAATGATCCAACCTCAGCCTTCCAAACACCCCAAATCACTTCCAAACACACCCAAACACCCGAAACGCTAACCAAACATCACCTATACTAAGCTAGAGAAATAATGTACTATCAAACAACCCCCTTGGACCTAGCTAGTATGATTACAAAAGACAAACTTCGGATTAACCTAGCCAATGACCTATATGGACCTATCAATAGATAGGGACATACAAATGGTTCACTTACAAATTTTGACCTCAAATCTTTTAAATTCTATTAATTTGTAATTGTGAGATTGAGCTCAAGGCTCTGATACCACTTTGTAGGATCGAGAATGATCAATTACAAGATAATCTGCACGATTTACAAACCAGTGCGGAATCCCTCTCAATCTAGGAAAATTGATATTGATGTATGAAATTACACGAAAGATATCATTTTCAATGTTTATCATAATCATTAACTTCAAGTCAACTGATTACAGACTCGATAAACAAATTCAAGAATATTCGAACAGAGAGGTTTTGGCACCTAGACTCCAAGAACAAAATGACCAAACTCTATCAACTCTGTCCAACATCATATATATATATATATATATATATATATATATAGGCCAACCCCATTCGCACAGTCGAGTGTGCAAATGAGTGAATCACCAAACGAATAGCCAACATACAAACTCATTCGCATTTACCAAAAACTCATTCGCATCCCCAATGATGCGAATGTCCATTACAAACACAAAAACTAACTTTTAACACAACGACAAACAAACTATCCGTTAAACCCGAAAGCTACAGACATAAATGCCTTTACATATGTAGACGGCTATAGAGGAATGTATTCCAATACAACAAGACACACCGAATGGTAGCCAGGAGGGTGCGAAGCACTCGACATGTGCCCGCACATGAGCATGTAACCGGGACGAGGGCGATGGGCATAATGTAGTGTTTTGATGGCGCACTTTGCAGCTGGTACGCTCCCATCACCGCAAGCCGCTTAAGAGCCGCCTTTATTATTTTAACATGCGATTTGGGTATGACTCGAGCCAATGGCGTGTTGTTCGAGCTACTGGTGTGGTCAATAGGAGACTTATCAAATTCCAACCGTTTATTCAAAATCATTGAATTATAAATTCAATAATCATTAAGTTTGAATTTATTTTGAATTGAATTGTGTATTCAACTTTGTTTTCTCAACTGATTTCGGTTTTGTGTATATATATAAGACATGAGTGGAATTTGAAAACCTTCCACATTCACAAACTGTCAAACAATTTTTGACGAATTTCCTAACTTCTCCGACCTTCATGCTCTTGTTTCATGTAGTCTTTCAAGTGCTAGGTTCACCTAGCAGTACAATCTGCATAGACTGCTGAATCCTGGGAAACAAACAGGTTCACCTGGGTGGCCCGAAATCTATTTAAGGGAAACGTGTTGAACATGTGCCTCAGTCATCTCGGTTTTCGTTTCTGCTTTTTCGTATCTCTCCTCATTTTGTTTTTAGTTTTATTTTTTTGTCTTTATATTATGTTTAGTTTTATTTGTATTACCAGATATTAATAAAGTTGTTATTTATTTTATTTGATGAACGGTTGTGCTACAAAGTCCATTAGCTAAACAATTGATTTAGGGCCTGTTTGGTAGCCTCTTAATGAGGCTCTGAATCATTCAGCTCTGAATTGTGAAGCATTCAGACTGTTTGTTTTAACCTAAAAAAAGCTCTGAATGAAATAGTTAAAAACTAAACCATGCAGCACTTAATCATTGAGAACCTCTTAACCATTCATACACTACTAGAAAAAAGACCTTTCTTGACACGCATTGCGTGTCAAGAAAGGGGTCTAATGACACAAAAAAGAGTGTCAATGATGGCGGTGTCATAAATTTAACATGAAACTTTTTTACGTGTCATCCGTTTATGACACGCGTTTATGATAATCTTTTTTGACACTCGTTAATGACATTTTTTTGTGTGTCATCTGTTTACGACTACACTATGCGTGTCATCTTTTTTGACCAAAAATAAAAAAATATATAAAATTACTGATTTATTCTAGATTCATATGTGTGTGTGTATATACATATATATATTTCAATAAATCTATTTCAAAATCAAATAGAATGATATATTGATATGGTCATAATAAAAATCTTCGAAACGTATAAATTCAAAGCATTGTATCGATAGTACATTAACCGAGACCTAAAAAACTTCACTTGAAAATAATGCTCGTGGCATAACATGACCATTCTTCGTGAATGACATCCATATCCTCATCCTCATCAGCGTAAACATCCACTACTCCCTCAACCTGAGACAACAATTAAATTAATTAATTTAATTAATTAATTACCAACCGACCAACCGAATACTCTAGGTTAACTAAGAATCAGCCATCGTAATTTGTAACCTAATAAAATGAATAGAAACCACTCAAGTAAGGTTTTTTTTTTTTAACAATCAAATGAGACCATTTTATTCCTTCACCAAAACCACTCAAGTAAATGAACAATTCTAGGCCAGCATCAATGCCTGAAGTATAGGAACAATTCTAGGACAACAATAATGTTTTCGCACACCTAGCAGAAAAAAGAAATTATTAATAATTCTAAACCCAATATTATTAACCAGAAAAATAAACGTAAAACTAATTCAAAAATAACAAGTTTTTAATTTCCATTTTATAGTAATAATATGACTTCCCCGTAACACTATATAGCAAGTGATACAGATAGAAAGTTCATGATGCTAAATTAGGAGTAAAACAAGGTTAAACTGAAAATCCAAAGGCTAGAAAACCAAGGTTTATGATAAGTTTCTTTCATAGTATTAGCTGGAATGACTAATTACCTGGGACACAGCATTTCAACTGGGCATACACTTGTCTGCATTGGTTTTACATTTCAAACCCGTCTAGTTCATCTAAGTAATTCACACAACATAAGGTCATGATCAACTCGTTAAGGAGGAAAAAAAAATTCGAAAGGAAACATACCCTCATTAAGATTATGAAGGATTTGCAACGAATCCTCTTTGCCACTAGGGTGAGTCGCGCCTTTTTGTCAGTGTATGACCCTTAACAAGCAAAAATGAAAAAATAATAAAAGATATATAGTTTCAAGAGATCACATAACTCTCTCTGGATTCAGGATACTAGCCAATGTCCATCCAATACCTGGGTAAAATCATTGCGTATAGTTGGTTATTATAAACCGGAAAATAATAGCATGTCGACCCACAAAACCTGGGCCTGTTTTGACTCGACCCGTTACCCAACCCATCCATTTATCCGTCTCTAAAGTGAGCTTTACCTTGGTAACCAACATTGACGCTTCAACATGCTCCAGATTGACTCTGATCTGTAAAACTGTACCCTCACCGATCTTTTTTTCCCATCTCTCACATATTCCAAATCCTTGGCAACATCAAACCGACCGTTTTCATCATCAACCAAAGGCAATGCCACAAAACCTTGCGACTCCATATTTTTTATCCACCCGCGTATTGTCGAGCCGGGGGTCTCTCTGGAAGCAGCCTCTTTATCCGATAGGAAAAGGGTAAGGTTTTGCCTACATCCCATCCTCCCCAGACCCTACTCTTAGCTTTGCTAAGCGTGGATTTACTAGGTAAGGTTGTTGTTGTTGTTAATTATGATGAAAGACAGAGAAAAGAAAGGAAGGCAAACCAAAACAAGAGCCAAGAAGGTGGACAAGATGACAACCTGTTGGATTGAAACAGGTCCCGGTCAGGTTGTGTTGATGACTTAACACGTAAAATTGTAAATATCTTTTTATCCATTTCTTATAACTAATGCATCAGTTATTAATACTGAAGTTACTTTTTGAAATAATAACCTAAAAAGTTGAATAAAATGATTTAGAAGGTTGTAACACTAAAACAGACCCCAAGAAACTTTTAACCCGTTTATGATTAAAAAAGGGTGATGTTATTTAGACATCCCAAAAAACCCTAGACATCCCCTAGGATGGGTCGTTGAGGCCATAATGGGCCGTGGAGGCCAAATCAGTGAAAAACGACGGGACGTGAGAGCCTCCACGGCCCGTCCTTTTAAAAAAAGTGAAAAACGACGGTCCATGGAGGCCCCCACGACCCGTCCTAATACGAGGTACGAGGTGTTATTCTGAACTCCCTGCAAATGTACGGGGGTTCAGACTGAAAAGGTCTGAAAAGGTGATTCCCCACGGACCGTGGAGGCCTCAATCGCCCGTGAAAAGGTGGTAGGTTTGGGCATTTAAACACTCGACAGCCCATCGATGCCTCAACGGCCCGTTGTTTTTTTAGCATTTAACCCCTACGGAAGCAGCTTCTTCCTCATTTCAAAAAAAAAAAAAAAATTCAAACATCACCACCACAATTCTCTCGACCCATCTCGATTTCCCGGTCTCACGATATCGTATTTACATAGTTTTTCAACCGATGACCTGTCTCTGAACGAGTCCTACGTCTTTGAAAGCGTTTTCGGACCCGGGGTTCAAGTTGGTGACGAGGAGGTTAAATCCAGGGTTCGTGGTAATGACGGGAATATGATGCCCGATCTAAACCAGAAATATGTAGAGGAAAAGGAGTCATTTTTCGTGCCACCAAGCTACCCACAGTACACATACGAGACTTACCATTCGAGCGGGAATGGTGCTAAGGACTTCAAGGAAGGTGATAACAGCGAGAAATGTGCTTCTGAAGGTGTTGACATAAAAATGGAACCTAACCCGGATGTTTCATATCAAACCGATCAGGTGCGTTTATTTATTTACACTAGTATATATTTACATGTTTTATGGTTTGTTGGATTGAACTAGTATATATTTACAGTGGTATATAATTTAGACTAATATAAATTTAGACTATCCACTTATATAAATTTTAGGTATTCGGGTCTGTTGAAGAATTGAAACAATGGGTTTACGATAAAGCCCTTGCTACGGGTTACGTCATAGTGACAGACATTCTATTTCAAAAAGCAAGGGATTTGATGCAATAAAAAATTAAGATACGGTTGAGATGTGACCGTGGTGGCGAACAACAAACTACAGCCACAGTACGGGTTTCGGGTAGCAAAAAGATTAACTGTCCCTTTACGTTGAAAGGGAAGCTAGGAAAAAATGGTTGGAAGTTGGAGGTAATAAACCCGAATCATAACCACGAACCTTTTAAACATGTTGAGGGTCACACGTTTGCTAGGAGGCTGACACCGCTTGACGAAAAGATGGTGGAAAAGCTTTATTTTCAGGGGATGGAGCCATCAAACATACATTTGGCTATTAGAGAACAAAACCCGAATAGTGTATGCATTCTACGAGACATACACAATACCATAAGCAGATTAAACACACAATGTACGGCGACCAAACTCCAATGCAGGTATTATTATTAAATATTATTATTATATTATTATTAAATATAAATATTATTATTGTTAAATATTTAATATTATTATTGTTATGCAGATACTCGAGAGTCTCTTGGTTGAAAAGAAATGTACATACTAGACCCGGTAGAATCCGAAGACAGATGCTCTTTAGGATATTTTCTTTGTACACCGGGTCTCGTACAATCTCTGGCGTGCCTTCCCACATGTGTTATTGATTGATGCCACCTACAGAATGAACGAGTATAGAATCCCGTTTATTTAATTTGTGGGTGTGACATCGACAAACAAGTCGTTTTGTGTCGCCCATGCATTTATAATTAAAGATAAAACAAGTAACTACGTATGGCTGCTAGAGAGGCTCAGAGATTTGTCGCAAGGGTGTATGGAGCTACGTGTAATTATTACAGATAGAGATAGAGATCTAGCTCTAATGAAATCATGTAATACAGTTTTCCCAGAAACTTCGAAGTTGTTATACAGGTAGCACATCTCACAAAATATTGTTATAATAATAATAATAATAATAATAATAATAATAATAATAATTATTATTATTATTATTATTATTATTATTATTATTATTATTATAACTATTAGTATTATTATTGTTATGCAGGTGGCATATTCAACAAAATATTGCAAAGTATTATAAAGCAGGATTTTCAAAAGAAGATTGGGAAATATTTTTGTCATCTTGGCCTCGACTGTGTAACTCTCCTAATGAAGAGTTATACGAATACAACCTTGAACGGCTCTACGAACGACTGTGTGAGGACGGTCCAAAGGGTATATATTTTAAATTTTTGCTTTACATGCATGCATATATACATATTTTCTTTATTGACATCGTTATTCTATTTTTTACAGATGTTTTTGAATACATGCATGATGTTTGGCTCAGAAATTATAAAGAAATGTGCGTGCATGCATGGACACACACAAACTACACATTTGGTCATAATACGACCAACAGAGTTGAGAGTCAGCATGCAAAGCTTAAGACATACATTAAGGGCCTAAACAGCTCACTTCACGTACTTGTGATGAAAATAAACCAAGTCAGCGCATAGCGATAAACCACTCGTTAGAAGTCAATCGATCAGAGATAATGGTGCCCCATAACATACCTATATTTAAAAACATACTCGGTAAGGTTTCCCATGAAGCGCTCGATATGTTGGTCCTCGAGCTTAATAAGATAGAATATCATTGGGAGTCAAAAGGGACTTGTGAGCACCGACTTATGAAGAGTTTTGGATTTCCATGTGCATGTCGACCTGATTCATATGAAAGAAGAGGTAACATCATTTTTTTTATACTTATTATTATTATTATTATTATTATTATTATTATTATTATTATTATTATCATCTAAATGTTTGAAGCGTTTTGTAGACGACTTGTGTTGTCTGGTTCGTACAAAAACAGAGGAAACTCTGCCGAAATTTTTATTAACAGTGAATTCTTAATACTGGTATACAAGTATCGTTGTCCGAGATCGAATTCTTCTGGACACAACTAGATTATATGCCTGAAGAAGCTGAGACTCCCAAGTGTCAATTTGAGCGGGAAATGGATGCATTCAAGGGTCGACTAAAGTCGCAACCGCCGCAAGTGAAAAAACACATGTTTCAGAAAATAAAGGCGGTGCCGAATCCAAGAATGACTAACCATAAACCTCCTGAGGTACAAACCAATACTCGTGGGCGGCCAACAACGGATGAAAAACAAAAAAAAAAGGAGGATAAGTCTGCGGTTAGTATTATTATTATTATTATTATTATTATTATTATTATTATTATTATTATTATTATATAAATCTTTCAACGTAGGGGAAGCAATCAATTAGAAGAGGTAAACAATCTAAGGACAAATCGATTGTTTACGATAAAGATTTTCCACTGTTGATAGGTGAAAGGTACAAACTAATGATATATACATTCATACCTGCATACGTATTTATACACATATTAAATCTCACTGTTTGACGGTGACAGGCATAAACTCGTCATCGACATGTTTAAGATATGGCTTCCATCTACATATCTTCAATACATTTCAAACATTCGAAATGTTTGTGGGGACAGTATATGCTTTGGTATAGTCGAGCGAATTCGTTTGGTTAGTAACTTGATTGTTTTGGTATTGTTATTGTTGTTATTATTATTATTATTATTAATCTTGTTATTGTTATTGTTATTATTATTATTATTATTATTATTATTATTATTATTATTTTTGATGTTGTTATTGTTATTATAAGTTTATTTAAATAAAAAGATTCGAGCGAATTCACTTGGTTAGTATATGCTTTGGTATAGTCGAGTGAATTCGTTTGGTTAGTAACTTGATTGTTTTGGGATATTGTAGACCACTTGTGTTGTCTGGTTCGTACAAAAACTGTGGAAATTCTGCCAAAATTTTAATAAAAATCCGAAGCGTTTTAGATGTTTTAGTATATTATTGATTGTTGTTTCGATAATGATCTTAGTTTTGACTTGTTTTGTAGAGATGGCAAACGCTAACCAGAATGATGGAGTCCTCTAGCACTGGACAATATGGAAGGCTGGATGTACAGGTTCGAGCACGATGATTATGAGGTCGCTTGCTGGGAGAAGATGCAGTCACATCCGGTATACCCATCGCGCGGACCAGATTATAATGCACTTCGGGCGATCGGTGCTGCGGAGAGGTATACGGAGTGGATCCCTGACAATAGCCCTTGGGAGCGGATGTTTGGTGACCTCCACCAGGATGTGCATCGGCCCATTACTATCAAGTTCATCTCCCCATTCCGCTATACGCCGCTCCCAGCCGGTGTGGATCCCGATGCCGAGCACGATCATAAGATACAGTTCAGGTTATTTGGAGAGTTGTACACATATTCGATGGCCGAGTGGGCTACGACATGTTTAGGGTGGTACAGAGAGGACGAGCTCGTCCAGGATATCTACACTACAGCGTTGACCACGTTGCCAGACGACATGCTAATGCAGTGGTGGTTCACTATCGGTGATCCACAGTATGGGGCAGACGGCGAGAGGTATTATTATTATTATTTTCAAAACATTATTCTTATTATTGTGTAGTTTTAGGTGGCGTTTTATGTTAAACATAAGGCGCGCCTTATATTTAAACATAGGCGCGCATTATGTTTAATAGTTTTGATAATACATTGTTTAGATAGTTTGTATCTGTTTAGAATTGATTGTTTTAGGATTTTTTAGATGACTTGTGTTGTCTGGTTCGTACAAAAACAGAGGAAAGTCTGCCAAAATTTTTATCATGTTATTATTATCCTGTGCAGACAGGATAGGGCCAGCAACATCCGGGACCCTTTAAATTCGTTACATACGCCATCTGATTAGCTGGTCTATTGCCAGACGGTGTACTTGTAATGAAAGGGTTAATCAGTCCGACCTTTTCTATCTATACAGCATCCTTACGGGTAGGCCGGTTGCGCTGCATAGGTGCTTTGTTGAGTACATTGCTGGCTACCCTCATAGGCATTAGGCGGGGGGTATTCCGGACGGGGGGATCATCACCGCCATAGCATTGCGGGCTTGCCCGGCCGACTTGTGGACCCAATTGTACGCAACCTTTTAAATCGCTTTAGTGTAAAAAAACTGACATTAGCAAGTTCTAAATTCTAATTTGCTGTTTAAGCAGACTTATTCTCCAACTAGTTTGGAAACTGTATCCTATGCGTCAACAAGATTTCTTTATAACCATCACCAGCAGCAAAAAACCCTAACAAAAAAATAGCTAATGATGAACATATAAAGCAATCATAATAAACCAAAATTTGAACAAAAATTAACGGAAATACCTAACACAATATCACAAATTTGGTGAAAATTAAAACTACCAAACAAAATATCACAAATTCAGGGGAAATCAAAATTAAACTAAGAAATAAGTTCAAATTAAAAAGAATATGCAAGGAATGGTGGCACCCGGTGGTTGACGATGGTGGAGATGGTGGTTGTTTTGGGTAAAAATTACCTAGTAGAAATAATTTTGTATTCCAAATTAGTAAAAGTGAGGTAGAGTGCTAAATGTGTGAAATATGTTAAAGACTCGGTTGTATTCTGAAAATGGTGTATCAGGATGCTAAAGAAGTAAATATATGACAACTATGCTCGGGATGGCAAAGAAACTGGTCAGGATGGACATTTATATCCTGAGGATGTAACTGTCTGACAGAATGATGAAATAGGATAAGATCAATGAATGTAAATGTAATGCAACAAGAGAACAACACTCGATGTATGAGGAAAGCCCTTGATCAATGTAGATCGCCGGCACAAAACCTCGGGAGGAGTCTAAGCCCCTGCTGAAGGGATAGGGAGCCTAATCCAAGGGGAAAAGGCATCCCTATCCCCATAAATACAATTACCCGTGCCAGACTCTGGCATCAGCGCGAGACCAACATAAAATGTGGTGCAGCGCGCGACTTAACCTACTAACAAACAGAGGTCAACACCTGATAAGCGCGTGCGGCCACGCGCGGCATCTTCCCTTATCACCTTTGGTACGAGGTACGGAAGATAATGAAGGGAAGATTCACTAGGATCTCTGACAGAGTACGCACCAAGGAAAAGACGACAGGTGGCAAGAGTGGTCCAACTACCACAGAAGAGGATGGCGACGTGACTGTTCCCATGCTTCCACTGTCATCAACAGTGACAGCAGACATCCACTGCCGACGTCCGGAGCATGGTCAACGACTGTAGCAAGGACAGGGGCGCCGCCCACCAATCAGGGCTCGCCACGTGTCCGCATCAAGCAACAACCATGCTGCAATATGACGTCATCCACAGTGATCTGCTTTTCCCACCATTTTCATGGGAAGCTTGGACCTGAATTTGGGCCGGGCCCAAATAAGGATAACTTCTCATGGGCTCCTCGGCAAAGCCCATGAGTTCTCCTATAAATAAGGAATGACATATCCTTACAAAGGCATCCAAAATCACTCAGTGTAACCTAGCATTACTCTTGTAACTCTCTTTACTTGTTCATTAATAATATTCCGGCTAGTTACAGTGGACGTAGGTCATTCCTCGACCGAACCACTTACATCTTGTGTTCTTATTCACATAACTCTCACACACACTCATACTCCTTATTATCACCTTATGGGTTAACCAACGAGGTTTGGGTAAAGGATTAATCCTGACGTAACATAGGTATAAACCACACGGTAATTAGTCATAATCACCGTGATACTTATTGTTTCTTCATTGGCGCCATCCAACGGTTAGAACAGTTTCCTTTTCCATATTTTAAACCCACCCATGGCTGAACCCAACCCTAACACTTCTGTCATTAACCAAACCGGGGACGTAGATGCTCAGTCCCCGGAAAACCAAACCACACCACACACTGTCGTCAAGAAACCTACTTCGCGACTCGAGCAGCCGGATCTCGAGATCCGTGACGTAGGCTCGGACGATGACAGTGACGGCGGTTCTGAAGAAGAGCCAGACTAGTGGCTCCTCCGTTAGAACGCCAAAAGCGCTGCAATATATCAGCGCAAACTCTTGCAACAAGACAAAAAGAAGGGCAAAGCCCTCGCTTATGATACCCCGTCAAAAAAGGGGTACAGAAAGAAAGACTCGGCCACCCACGGTGATGGTCGTAGCGGGGAACTCGGCGGAGACGCCAGGGTTCACGGCTACGCGAAGTCACGTGACGAACCAGATGGCTATGAGTCGTCTAGCAGCGACTCTGACAACAACAGAAAGAAACACAACCACCGTTCACGTCACAACGACGAAGACGATGACTTGGTCAAGCTGACGGGTGGTTCAAGGAACAACCCTTTATAGTGTTAAAACGCCTATATTAATCACATTTAATCATGATATTGCTTGGAGTTGGGTAACTACGGTTGTTATGATTGTAGGTAAAATATGGAGCTTAAAACGAGGGAAAACGGGCTTTTGGAACGGACCGGAAGCATTGGAATGAGGTGGAAGGAAAGAAGTAAAAAGATCAAGATTTTAACAAGCCTACCGTACCCCTACTCCAGGGCCGTAGGGGTACGGTGGCCCAGATACCCTTTATAAGCCGTATACCCGAGCCAAAGGGCCGTCAGGATTTTTAACTGACCGTACCCCTACGGCCCTGGAGTAGGGGTACGGTGGACCTGAAGTAGCTGTGCCATTTTATTGACCGTTCCCCTACGGCCCTGGAGTAGGGGTACGGTGGACCTGATGAGTTTTTGTAACTCATGCATTTAAGAGCACTTTGATGAAGATTTATAGGGACTCTTATCATTCTAAACGTTTTTTATCATCTTGGGAGAGTTTTTGGCTGAAACAAAAGGTGGAAGAACATTGCTAATCATTAGGTTATTATCTTTGATTCACATGAACAATAGATTGAAGATTATGATGACCCATTTGGTGATGCTTGGCTAAACCTTTAATGGTCATCCTTGGTGAAGTTTTCTTTGAACTATTTATGCTTTTGTCTTATGATTTCTAGAATAACAATTTGGTATGCTTTGTTGAATTGTTATGGTATTTGAACATTTGGTTGTAGTGGTTATTTAATTTATCAATTTCTCTTCTTGATTGCATGTTCTTGGTGTTGCTAACAATCGGGATATTGCGGGAAGGATTTGGGTTGGATAATTGAGTAATTGGTCATCGGGAAACAACCTCGCATTAATATAATCCGAGTACTTTGTTCCCTTTTATCACAACACTTGTTCAAATACGAGTTATGTCTATGTAACTCTTTCTAGTGAGACTTTTGGCATAAAGATTCAAGGGAAATGGATCCAGGGATGGTCATTGCTTTCTCAATTTGATAAACACAATCTTATTTCAATTCAGCAATTTAGTTTACTTTTCTTAAATCTAAATCAAAACCAACAAACAATCTTTGATCTTTATTTTTCTTAGTTGTTAAATAGTAATTTTATTACAAAACCTTAATTCTCACATTTTCCACAAACTCCCTGTGTTCGATACCCTTCTTACCACTATCTTTAGTTGTAATTGGGAAATTTTACGTGTACCACGACAAGCACGTCAAATTTTGGCGCCGTTGCCGGGGAGTTGTGCGCAACATGTGTTAATTTTTAGTTGTCTTTTATTTTATTTTATTTTTATTTATTTTTTTTTTAAAAAAATCTTTAAAAAAAAAAATTTTGGTATATGAAAGTGTTATTTAATTTTATTAGATTTCACTTTGGGTGTTCTAGTTGTGCAGGTTTTTCCTTTGCAGGCGTAGAATACTATGGATCGAGCCTATTCATCATGTTTAGGTTGTGGTAGTCCATGTCACACTCGTTTTGAGTGCCCTGAGTATCGACAACAATTTGAAGACGCTAGGAGGAGATTATATGAATTGGATGTCATGTATGATGACGTACAGGATTATTATCCGACTTGGGAAGATGTTTGTCGAAACAACATGGTGTATTATGATGAGCCAGATCATAGTTATTATAACTATGAACCCGAAGAGACACCATTTTCAGGTTACCCTCAAGATCAATACCAAATTCCTCCATATGAAGAAGAACGTGCAAAGATTACATATCAAAGCAAGGAGGAAATGCAACTTGCTCGAATCGAAGATAAATTATCTAAAGTCGAAGAGTTGTTATCAACACCTAGTCTTTCGATTCAACAAAGAATTGATTACTTGAACTTTAAGTGTAAGATGATATCAAGAAGGATAGACATAGCCGAGGCTATTTCCCCTTTACCTGATGATATTAGAAACTGTTCGCAAGTTAAGGATGAGGTTGTGGAGATTAATACCACACCAAATCCTTCATTTGTTGAAGAGTTACATTTGGAAAAGGTTGTTGTTTGTATTGATGCAGGTGACACAAGTCAAGATTCTCACAAATCTCATCCCGCCCCGATTAACCTCATAAACAAGGTTCGGGATGAAGATTCAAAGGCAAATATTCGGAAAGTGAGACTACAAGACATCGGGGAAAAGCTCATGAGATGGTTCCACCACAACAACATTCGCTCACTATACATGCCAATCTTTAAACATCTGTTTATTTGGCATGTAAACTACCGAGCATACTTCGGAAATTCGGTAGGAAAATGTTCTTTGAGACCACCATGAATGAACATTAGGTATGAGTCTTGTACATTTTGTATATTTATATATTTTGTTTTATTTTTAGATTGTATTTTAAGTCTCTTTTGATTTCTGGGAATGCTTGGAGTTTACCTTGCAATCAGATAATTTCGCCTGTACTCAATCCCCATTCAGGCAGGGTAAATATGTACACCATCGGTGTATAAGGCATCCCAGAATTTTATATTTTTATTTTTCTTTTGAGTCTTAGTTTCAGGTTTGTTTATCGGCCGCGAAAGAAATGCTATACGGCTCGATTGGGAGGAACTGCAGGGACTCATACACGTGTTTGATATATGGTTAAAAAAAAACAAACAAACAACAGCAGGCCACAGATCAAGGAGGAAGCGGTGATGGAGCGTTTGGTTTTGGCGAATGGAATGATTTGTTCACTTCGGTGTTCGGGCCGCCTCAGCCGCGCTACTACTAATCAGGCCGTGCTCTTTGTACATAGTTTTATATTTTGTTTGTTTTTGTTTTCGTTTTTGCTTTTGGTTTTCGGGTGGTTGGGTGGTGTATTGAATTGGTGTTATGATTGATGATGATTGGTTCGGGTTGTGGTAGTAGGAGGTGTGTTGTTTAAAAATGAAAAAAAAAAAAACTAAAAAAATCAAAAAAAAAAAATTAAAAAATGAAAAAAATACAAAAAGAAATTTGTGGTTTGAGTGTACGAGTGTTTCCTTCCAAAAACCGCACATTGGGGACAATGTACCCCAAGTGTGGGGATGGGGGAAAATTTTGAAGAATTTAAAAATTTTTGAAAAAAAATCAAGCGTAGCGTTGTGAGAATTGGAACACCTTGAACTAACCTCGAGAGGCACACCGGCAACCCTTAACCCATTTTTATTCTTGGTGAGATTTGAGCCACAGTTATAGAACAATATATATAGATATATCTTTCTTTGTGAGAGTGGCAATGGGTGGGGGTGCACTAGAACTTGTGCTTGAATGCGACTTGAATCTTTGTGTGAGCATAAGTGTAGAAATGATAAGGGCATTAGGTAGCCTTGTTATGTTGAGTGAGAGTGTGGGAATTGGGGGGGTTGGACCTCATGCATTATATATATGAGCTTGGTAGCGAGAGGGGCGGGGGTTTGGACATTTAGTTGCCCAATTTTGAGCCTAAAAGCCTATCGATTGTTAACCCTTTTAGCTAGTTCCCTAAATAAATACCAAACTTGACCCGGTCTTGTGTATCTAAATAAAGTGTTAGTGTGTTATGTTAGTATTATAAGTTGAAGTTTTAGTTGGGTGTGTTCGTATGTGTATGTATTAGTATTGCTTGATGTATTGAAAAAAGAAGAAATTGAGAAAAGAAAAGAAAGAAAAAAAAAAAAAGCAAAAGAGAAAAAGAAAACAAAAAGGAAGAAAAAGAAAAGAAAAGAAGAGAAGAAAAAAAAAGGGAAGTTTATGTGTGATATCTATTATAATTGTGTTCGTATTTGCGTTTGCGTGTGTTAGTTGTGTGTGTGTGTCGTTGTGTAATAAAAGACCGGGTAAAGTTATGCGCTACTAAAAATATACCCCATTCCCTACCTTTACACTTAGCCACATTACAACCCGACAAGCCCCTTTGATTTGCACTTATGTTTAGCGTGTAAGAGGAGGGTTGATTCAGGTACAAGCTTATGGTTGCGCACTCATTTATTTGCCTTTTGTGTGCCTAGCTCTGAATTGCTAGTTTTCAGTTGTCACCGAGAGGAGAGAAACTGTGAGGGGTGTGTTGATTCGGGTGTTAAGGACGGGTTAGTATATGGATTGCACGTTAATGCTTGATTTAAAAATGATCGTTTTGCGAAATAGAGTTTTGGTAGATTGCTTGGGACAAGCAATGGTTAAGTGTGGGGATGTGACGGGTGGTTCAAGGAACAACCCTTTATAGTGTTAAAACGCCTATATTAATCACATTTAATCATGATATTGCTTGGAGTTGGGTAACTACGGTTGTTATGATTGTAGGTAAAATATGGAGCTTAAAACGAGGGAAAACGGGCTTTTGGAACGGACCGGAAGCATTGGAATGAGGTGGAAGGAAAGAAGTAAAAAGATCAAGATTTTAACAAGCCTACCGTACCCCTACTCCAGGGCCGTAGGGGTACGGTGGCCCAGATACCCTTTATAAGCCGTATACCCGAGCCAAAGGGCCGTCAGGATTTTTAACTGACCGTACCCCTACGGCCCTGGAGTAGGGGTACGGTGGACCTGAAGTAGCTGTGCCATTTTATTGACCGTTCCCCTACGGCCCTGGAGTAGGGGTACGGTGGACCTGATGAGTTTTTGTAACTCATGCATTTAAGAGCACTTTGATGAAGATTTATAGGGACTCTTATCATTCTAAACGTTTTTTATCATCTTGGGAGAGTTTTTGGCTGAAACAAAAGGTGGAAGAACATTGCTAATCATTAGGTTATTATCTTTGATTCACATGAACAATAGATTGAAGATTATGATGACCCATTTGGTGATGCTTGGCTAAACCTTTAATGGTCATCCTTGGTGAAGTTTTCTTTGAACTATTTATGCTTTTGTCTTATGATTTCTAGAATAACAATTTGGTATGCTTTGTTGAATTGTTATGGTATTTGAACATTTGGTTGTAGTGGTTATTTAATTTATCAATTTCTCTTCTTGATTGCATGTTCTTGGTGTTGCTAACAATCGGGATATTGCGGGAAGGATTTGGGTTGGATAATTGAGTAATTGGTCATCGGGAAACAACCTCGCATTAATATAATCCGAGTACTTTGTTCCCTTTTATCACAACACTTGTTCAAATACGAGTTATGTCTATGTAACTCTTTCTAGTGAGACTTTTGGCATAAAGATTCAAGGGAAATGGATCCAGGGATGGTCATTGCTTTCTCAATTTGATAAACACAATCTTATTTCAATTCAGCAATTTAGTTTACTTTTCTTAAATCTAAATCAAAACCAACAAACAATCTTTGATCTTTATTTTTCTTAGTTGTTAAATAGTAATTTTATTACAAAACCTTAATTCTCACATTTTCCACAAACTCCCTGTGTTCGATACCCTTCTTACCACTATCTTTAGTTGTAATTGGGAAATTTTACGTGTACCACGACAAGCACGTCACAAGCCATTCAGGCCAAAAGCTTTTGCCGAAAAGTCAAAATTCGTCGCTCGCATAGCGACAGCCAAAATCCCAAGGAAGGCTAAGCTTCCTAGCAGCATCGGTAGATATGATGGCCTGCGTGACCCAGATGACCATGTGCACGACTTCGAGTGCGCAGGTATGTCGGTGGACTGGCCTGTTCAGGTCTGGTGCCACTTGTTTGCTCAGACCTTAACCGGCGCAGCGTTAAAGACTTTGACAACCTCACCGATAAATTCGGCAATCACTTTTCGCATCTGCGCAAGCACAAAAAAGACAAGGCGCATATTATGTTATGCCGCCGGTATGACCACGAATCCATCGAGGATTTCATAGTTCGCTTCAACAAGGAAGCCTTACAAATAGGCTGTGGGGAGGATCTCACACGGGCAGCGTTCATTCACAATGTGCGCAACCCAGAACTCATGAAGTGCCTCACAGGCAAAGACGGTATTTCGGAGTCCTGGGATGAACTCATCCACTCCGCGAAAATATATGCCTCCTCTGAGAAATCTTTCAATCAGATGCACGGCTTCCAACCGCAACACCATAATAATAATAGTAATAAACACAAGAACAAGTCTGTTTGGAGCCGCATCTCGGGCACCGCCGACAAGGGAAAATACTCCACCGCGGGCGATGCCCGCCAACTCATCAGTACTAAACAATCGCGGGACCAACGTGGACACTCAAAGAAAAACCACGATTGGACCCCGCTAACAAAGACACCATCTCAGGTCCTGAAAACAGAGCAAGTCACGTTAAAAGAAGCCAACCCTCTGGGAAAACGAAGGAACGTGGACCGAAGCAAGTTCTGTGAGTATCACAAGGACTTCGGTCACCTCACAGACAATTGCTATAGCCTGAAGATGGAGATTGAGGCCGCGCTGAAGTCAGGTCAGCTCGGTCACTTGGTAAAGAACATCCATCGCACTGGCAAAGGTAGCGCGGGTGACGAAAACCAGGGGGAGGGGTCGCGAAAGAAAATCCGTGACCTCAACACTCATGCCGCCACACTAATCCCTCGTCATCACTGCAACATGACTAGGCGTGGCAAAAACACCCAGCACAGAAAGCGCACCCGCATACAACCACATGATGACTCATGGAAAGAGGCCGATGTTCTCATGCCAAAAGTCAGAGGCGGCGCCTCCTGCATCGCCCCGCTCGTCATAACTGCAGTCTTCGGGCATTACCGCACACGGTACATGTTCCTAGATGGTGGCAGCAGCACCGATATTATGTACGAGCAATGTTTCCAACAGCTGGATGCGGAAGACAAAGCGAAGCTCGTACCGGTCAACGAGCCAATCTCGGGTTTCATTCACGAGACCATCATGCCGCGGGGCATGCTCTCCCTGCCGGTCACGTGGTCCGATGGCACCCATGAACGCACGGAGATATGCGACTTCATGGTTTTGCCAGCCACCTCTAATCATGACATACTCTTGGGTCGGGAAGGCATCGCGCACTTTAACGCCAACGCTTCAACGGCGCACACGATGGTCGGCTTTCCAACCTAGACAGGCATCTCCTTCATCAGAGCCAACAAAAGACTGTCACATCACTGAAACCGCCAAGCCTCCAAAAATGGTCAAGACAAATGCCCGCATTGAGCCGGAAAAATGGGCGCTAAACCCTAAATTTCCGGAGCAAACGGTGGTCATTGGCCATGAAATCTCCGAGACCATACGCAATCACTTGAAACAGCTTCTAATCAGCAACATGGACGTCTTCGCGTGGCAACCGGCGGACATGGTCGGTGTCCCCCGCGAAATAGCGAAACACAGGCTCAATGTCTATCGCTCCGTAGAACCAATAGTACAAAAGAAGCGCAGCATGGGCCCGGAGAAAACAAAGGCCATGAACGAACAAGTCACCGAGCTGCTCAACGCGGGCATCCTTCGCCCCATCAGATATCAAACCTGGGTAGCTAATCTCGTCATGGTCGCCAAAGCTAATGGAGGCTGGCGCACGTGCGTCGATTATAAGGATAATAACAAGGCATGTCCCAAAGATTGCTATCCTTTGCCAGAAATCGATCTAAAGGTGGACTCCCTCACCCCTTATCAGTTCAAATGTTTCTTGGACGCATACAAGGGGTACCACCAGATCCAGATGGCTAAGGAAGATGAAGACAAAACAGCGTTCCGCACAGACGCAGGCATCTTCTGTTACACCAAGATGCCTTTCGGCCTAAAAAATGCGGGCGCCACATACCAGCGCCTAATGCAACAAGAGAACAACACTCGATGTATGAGGAAAGCCCTTGATCAATGTAGATCGCCGGCACAAAACCTCGGGAGGAGTCTAAGCCCCTGCCTTGTTTGTTAATATTAATAAGGTAAAAATAGTACAACTTTGGATGAATGATGGACGAGTATCTAAGATTACAATATGAGTGTTGAGTGTGTGTGTGTGTGTGTGTGTAAGTATCAGAGTATCAAGTGTTATTCAGGTGAATGTGATGTGTCCTATACTCGTCGATCATTCCCTATTTATAGTTTACACATAAAGTATATAGAAGATCCCACATAATCCGCTAGTTAGTTAACTCCTTCAATGGCTTCAGGTGACCGTTGTAGCTGTTTCAACTGAATATGACTATTGTATGGCTGTTTCAACTGAATATAGTGGTTATATGGCTGTTTTCTCCTATTTTTAATGATTGTGGGTTACAAGTTTGACTTCTTCTTTGAGTTTGGACTTGTTCCACATGCATAGCTCTTCAATGATCAGCTCCTCTGACTTAAATGAGTCAATATAGCCGTTAGGGAGGAGTTACAAGCCTTAATATTGATTAAGTGTACGTGTACCTGCAATAACATCATAATAAGATAATTCGTTAGTCCATCCTCAGGATGCACAGATGTTAGAAAACTGTTACATCCCGAACCCTACTTAGTCCTTTACCATCCTGAGGATGTTACTCAGAGAGTGTGAGGTAAAATCATCCTGCATTCATATAACAATAAGATAGTTCATTAGTATATCTTCAGGATGTGCACATGCTGAAATATAGTTATATCCTGAAGTCAGTTGAGCCCTTCAGCATCCTGGGGAAGGTACGTTAGGGATGTGAGGTAAAATCATCCTGAGGATTTTCACCCACAACAATTGTCCCCAAAAATATGTTACCGTTAATATCCTTGAAGGTAAAAATATTTTTTAATCATAGAACTTATCTGATAGTTTTGATGGGACGTCCGTCAGGCTGATAAGGGCTAATTTTTTGGCTATAATCATGCAATGACCGTTACACGATATCATCTTCTGCTATCTATATCTAGACTTCAATCCTTGTTTTATAATCACAACAGGATCATCAAAAAGGTTATTTCTTCTTTCTTCTTTGTTTTTCTCTGTTTTTACCAATCTTCGAATCTCTTTGTACAAAGAATTCTCAGGATGGGTAAAAAATCAACAAGGGCTGTAGGAAGCATAGGAGTCCATAAGGACTTTATACAATAAAACCTGTTACAAGATCCTGCAAACGAAGTACGTATATTCATAGACAAAGATATCCTTTCTATGAATTACTCAGGGGCTTTCCCTGAATTAACTGTGTTCCGGCCATATGACCAAAATGCGAAGTCTGATTTTGCATCCTCTATATGGATCTGCTTCATGTACCTGCCTTTCCACTTGGGTTTAAGATATCCATTCTCCCGTTCATCAAAGAGTTCTTTGATATAACTGGGATGGCCTATGCCCAGGCTATGCCTGATGTTTGGAGGATCCTGATGGTCTGTAATGAGATCACCGAGAATCATGGTATCAATCTTCATATTGGTGACCTGTCTTACCTGTATAAGTTGAAAACTCATGGTTCCAACCGTTATGTTCTTCAGCTTACAAAGATCCTCATTTCCTGCATAATGTCATTAAGTCTGACAGGTCTTGGAAATCAAAGTTCTTTTTTGCGAAGAGGGATTCCATTCTTTTTGGGGATGATATGCCTATGTCTTGGTTAAAAAGTGGTAAAGATTATTCAGGATGTTTAATGAAAAATTTTGTAATGGTATCCTGAGGATATCACTAATACTCTGAAATTTTTTTGTGACAAGTGCTTAACTTGCCAAACTTGCTCCTCCCCTAACTGATTCCCTTATCAGGTACAAAGCTGTTTTAGACTTACCTGTCTCAGCTAGAACCTTTGAAGTAGAAGAGAGCTACATTACTAGTCGAGCCACGGAGATGTCTCGTAAGTATTACCTGTTACATCCTGAGGATATTTTTGTCTTGTTATGTGTACCTGTCTAAACCTGTATTTCTTCACTATTTTCAGCAAAGAAATCCACTTTTTTCGATCTTGATGATATTGACAGTCAGGATATCAAGACAGCCAAGATCACTTCACCATCCAGCTCCAAGATGACTAGCTCTCCTCCTCTACTAAGTCAAGGGAACCTGCATCCTCTTAAGAAGAGGAAGACTGCTAATGCCTCTACCTCAACTAGAGAGACTACTCCTTTGAGGATGTCTTGGGCAAGATTTCCCAGTTCACTCTTCAGGTATGATGCTATCCTGAAAATGGCATAACATATTTATTCAAATATTTAAAGATAAAATACTTACCTGTTCTTTGTCTCTTGTAGGGACATGAATATCTGCTGAAGTCCCTGGATGAAGTAGCCAAGGAGATGAATGACACCAAGGCCAGCTTGGAAGATATGAAGAAGATTGCTCAAGAAAAGAGCAAACATCTTGAGAAAGAGCTGGGCAAGGTGAAGAATGAGTTGAAACTGGTGAAATATGAGCAGGTCAAGGCTTTGCTGGGGCATGGAAAGGAGATGGAGGAGTATAGGCAAAGGCTCATGACATCTGTCATGATTTCTATTCTCCAGGCTAGGGTGAGGATTGCATCGCGGGCTAAGGATCTCGAGGATACACCCAAGGAGCTTGAGGATGCAGAGGTGAAGGAAGCTGAAGCTAAGGTGGCTGAGGTGGTGAAGGATATAATGACTAGACTAGAACCCACTTTTTTAGAATATTTGAGGTAGTTTGTGGTTGAACGAAAACAATTTACTTTTTTATGCTTGTATAGATAATGAAAGAGTTGGGGTGGAGGGATCTTGGTTTCAAGACGAAGCCCCAAATATTTTATTTGACCCGGACCATAGATGTTGACCCCTGGTGGATGGGTACTGTTTTAGGATGAAGCCAGGGGTTGACATCAAATTTTGGCTATAATAAATAATATGGTAACCGCTTTTGACGCTACATCCTTGTTTCCTTTTTTGATTCTTTTGATATCCTGCAAACATCAACAAATGTCAAGTATAAAGTAATAATACAAATATTACCTTCGTCCAATTTGATAAATGGTCTTCGAAGTATTCTGATGACATCTTGAAGATGTCCCCAATCTTGGTTACATCCTTAGGATCATTCTCATCATTCTGAGGATGTCTCCAGTGTTTATCACATCCTTAGGATAATCTTCATCATTCTGAGGATGTCCCCAGTGTAATATCTTCAATATAGACCTTATAATCTTTCATAAGAAAGACTTATGTTTTGATAATATCCTGCAAAGGAAGATTTTATTATACTGGCGACTTAGGCCTTTGGTTTAATCTGGGATCAAAAACCCTTTTGTTATATTTTGGTGATAAAACCATTATGTATCATCTTGAGAATAACTGGCGACAAGGCCTTTAGTAATAACTGGCGACAAGGCCCTTAGGAATAACTGGCAATAAGGCCCTTAGGAATAACTGGCAACAAGGCCCAAAGAGACGTTGAAAAACGTCTAACCATTAGAGACATTGAAAAATGTCTAAACCTTAAGATCTCCATCGTATATCTCAAAGATAATGAAATTGTCAGCCACTTTTACATGGACTGGTCCCACCATCCCAAGAATATACATGGGCATCGTGCGCTCCAAGCGAGGGTTGCTAATCCAATGTGAAAGGTGAAAACCTTTAAACCTTAGGAAGGTGTCGGACACCTTAACGGAGGAGAGGGTGGCCAGCCCCCTAGTCTTCTAAGCATTCCATCTTCAGGATGGTACTACAAAATTCTCAAGATGGACTATTTCTAGACCATGTTTAGTAAAAATATAAACAATTGAAATAGGTTAAGAATAAGTACTTACATATGGAGATGATTCATCTCTGTCAGCATTCACCTTCATCTTACCAGTAATCCAAACCACTGATTCTCTTCTAGAGAGATCAGTCTCATGAGTCTTCATATATGATAGCATTTTAAGTGAATTGCATTCCAGGATCTTGGTAGAATTTCGTATTCCATAGTCGTAATCGAACAAGTAGGGTCCTTCCTACTTATTAGAAGCTAACTTCCCATTACTTGGCTTGGTGGTATTTTGGAAGGATTTTCTTAAGACCAAATCTCCCACCCGGAATCTTCTTATCCTTATATTCTTGTTGTAGGTTTTAGTTATCCTTTGTTGATAAGGTTCCATCCTCAATCTGGCTGTATCCCTAACTTCATCCACTGTTTCAAGATCTTGAAGCAATACTTCTGAATTGGTAGTTGCATCCTGAAGATATCTTCTTGCTGTAGGCATTACCATCTTGGTTGGGGGCATGGCTTCTATTCCAAAGACCAAGGAGAAAGGTATTTGTCTAGTTGCATTCTTGAAAGTGGTTTTCCTCTGCCCATTTTCCTTTCTTTTCTCCAAGCCTCTTCTTCAAGTTGTTGATGATGATCTTATTAGAGGATTATGTTTGTCCATTAGCTTGAGGATGGACAGGTGTTGATGTTATCATTTTGATTTTGAGTAGTTAGAACAGTGTTATCCTTAGGATGTACAGTGCTATCTTCAGGATGCACAGTGTTATCCTCAGGATGCAGTTCTACAGTAGGTGACTTCAGGATGCAGTTCTAAATTTGCCAAGGCACCAACTTCAGCATTTTCTTCCCTAGGTACCTGTGTTAATGTAAATTCTGCAAAACAAGATGCTAATTTCTTGACTATTTCAAGATATTCAGCTAATTTTTTACCTTTGACTGCATAAGATCCGTTAAAATGGTTAGCAATTAATAAGGAATCAACAAACACTTCTAAATTTGAAACATGCATATCCTTAGCAAGTTGTAAACCAGCAATGAAAGCTTCATATTCAGCTTCATTATTGGTTGTTTGAAATGCACATCTAATCGCATGGGTATTTTGTCCCCTTGTGGCGATTTTAGTAGTATTCCTAAATCTGTTCCTTTTGCATTTGAAGCACCATCTGTATATAAAATCCATTTTCCCAAGTTTTCATTTACTTGTTATACTTCTTTTTCAATTTCACTTAGGATGTCACTACTGAAATCAGCCACAAAATCAGCTAGAGCCTGTGATTTGATTGCATTTCCAGGCTCATATACCAAGTCAAAAGCACTTAATTTCACTGACCATTCTGTCATTCTTCCTGACAATTCTGGTTTTCTAAACACATTTTTAATATGATAATTAGTTTGAACATGTATCTTATGTGTTTCAAAATAATGCCTTAACTTGGTAGATGCCATAATCAAAGCTAAAATAAATTTTTCAAGATGTGAGTACCTGATTTCAGCATCCAGTAGAGTTTTACTTACCTAATAGATAGGATGTTGTTCTTCAAAGTTTCTTTGCAAGAATGCACTTATTGCATTTTTGGAAACTACAAGATATAATTTGAGAGGTTCACCATCTTTAGGTTTCATCAGGAGTGGAGCTGCATTCCTTCAATTTCTTCAATGCGACCTCATGTTTTTGTACCCAGTCGTATTTGTTGTTCTTCTTTAGGATGTCATGGAACTCCTTGTATTTTTCTGAGGACTTTAAGATGAATCTGTTCAGAGCTGCTATCCTACCGGTCAATCCTTGTACAACCTTGACATTTGTTGGAGCATCCAGGATGTCAAAGGCTCCTTTGAGATCCTGAAGATGGTCTTCAGCTTTCTTGGACTTCACTACCATGTCGTCGATGTAGACTTCCATTGTGTCCCCAATCTTTTATTTGGACATCATGTTGCCCACTCTTTGGTATGTTGCACCTGCATTAAAAACGAAATTAGAGATTGTTCAATATAATTAGGAATGTTCTTACCGATCTGCACAGTGATATCCATGTTGTTTTCATCGAGGCAGAATGATTTGACATCTTGGTCAGAATGTGCTTTGATATCTTGAGGATGGCACTATGCATCTTGCTTTAATTACTATACTTGTTTCGACTGGGATGAAGCCTTCATTGACGTTGTGTAGCAATCCTTTGCTTCTTGTTGGTCACTTTTGACTTTGATGACTCCCCACTGAAGCCAACCAAGACGGATGATCTAGCCACTATCTCGGTCTCAGGGATGTTCATTCTTTTGAGGGCTTCCAGCTGTATTATGTTAGTTGAACTCCCCCCATCTATTAATATCCCGCGAACAAAATAGTTAGCAATATATAAAGTAATGACCAAACCATCATGGTGACATTTTAGAACATTTTCTCGATCCTCTTGAAATAAAATTAATGATGCCAGCATCCTTAGATGGAGATGTTGCCCTTTCTGGGATGCCAGTGTTATCTTGAATTTTTTACTTCTTTCTGCCCAGCACATCCTTAAGATGGCCCTTGCTTAGGAGATATGCTATTTCTTTTCTCAAAGCAATGCAATCTTTAGTAACGTGTCCAAAATCTTCGTGGAAAGCACACCATTTGAATTTGTCCTTCCATCCTGACTTGTTATCTTTCCTTGGCCATCTTGCTTTGTCTCCAAGATTCATCATAGAGTACATTAAACCTGTTACATCCACAGAAAAACAATAGTCTGAAAGTTTATGGCAATCCTCTTCATCGTCATCCTCAACCATATTGACCTTTTTACTATCAGGTCTAGCATATGGTTCATGTTTGTAAGGTTCGTATGTGGAAGTGGACTTCCGCTTAGGATTGTTGTATCTTGAGGATGCCTCTATCCTCTCCTGTATCTTCTTTTCTTCTTCAAGACGGATGAATCTTAAAGCTCTATTCCGAACTTCATCGAGATTCCTACAAGGGTTCATCACTAATTCTTTATAGAAAGGTGAATCCTTCTGTAGTCCCATCTTGAAGGCTTGCACTACTGTTGTGACATCTAGGTTTGGGATGTCAAGTGCTTCCATCCCAAACCTTGTGATATATTCCCTTAATGATTCTCCCTATGGCTGTGTCACCCTGTACAAATCACTTGTCAAACGTTCAAATGTTCGACTGTAAGAAAACTTATTATTAAACATGTTAATCAAATGTGCAAAAGAAGTAATTGAATAGGGAGGAACACTCAGTAGCCATTTTAAGGCTGGACCAGTGAGGGTAGAACCAAATCCTTTGCATAAGCATGCTGCTTTCAAGTTTGCTGGAACGGGGTTTATTTCCATCCTTTCCCTGTATTGTGCTACATGCTCTTCAGGATCAGTAGATCCATCATAAAGCTTCTTTCTTGGAGTCTAGAATCTCTTTGGAATCTCAGCATCACATATTGGAGGTGCAAAGCGAGACACCCTGTGACATGCTGTAGATATTCCAGGGATGGGCTGCATTATCCCTGACACACTAGATACCATATCCTTGATTTTTCGAAGCTCTCTTGCCAACCGTGGACTTATACCTGTATCCTGCAAAAAAGCAACATCGTTAGTAGCAAAGGTACTGGAACTTAAATTGTTACCATTGTTGTATCCTCGGGATGGTTCGGTGGTATATCCTCGAGATGGCTCGGCAGCATATCCTCGAGATGGCTTGGTAGTGTATCCTGCATCTCTAGTTGTAGCCATCCTGGGTGCTGAAACAGTTTCTGGTGCAGAGAATCCAGTGCTTATGGTGATGAAATCTCCTTGACGAATGCCCCAGAGATGCCAGAATTGAAATCCAACACTCTAGGCTGCAATGGTGTCCCCTGTCTTCAGCCGGTCTCTTTGAGGATGTTTTGAGAGATTGAATTTCTCTCATTAGCATCTGGTTAGTATCCTGTTGTTGCTTTATTTTATCCTTCACCATTGCAAACATGGAAAGGAGCACATCATTTGACACGGAATCAGGAGGAGTGGATCCAGATGTTGCCATCCCAGATCTAGCAGTATTAGGAGCAACAATCCTGGTAATTTCTGCAGAACTCTTGGGAAAGATAGGAGGAGGTGGTAGAGTCACATTTTTGGCAGAGGTTGTGGATGGTGTGGAAGAAGACACAGATTTCTGGGAGGATGACATAGTTGTCAAGATTCGTAAAATGAGTCAACTGAGAAAAAGTTTTAACAAATTTTTTTGTTAAAATAGCACCACTTGCCCCACGGTGGGCGCCAAATTGTTTTGGTCAAAAATTACCTAGTAGAAATAATTTTGTATTCCAAATTAGTAAAAGTGAGGTAGAGTGCTAAATGTGTGAAATATGTTAAAGACTCAGTTGTATTTTGAAAATGGTGTATCAGGATGCTAAAGAAGTAAATATATGACAACTATGCTCGGGATGGCAGAGAAACTGGTCAAGATGGACAGTTATATCCTGAGGATGTAACTGTCTGACAGAATGATGAAATAGGCTAAGATCAATGAATGTAAATGTAATGCAACAAGAGAACAACACTCGATATACGAGGAAAGCCCTTGATCAATGTAGATCGTCGGCACAAAACCTCGGGAGGAGTCTAAGCCCCTGCCTTGTTTGTTAATATTAATAAGGTAAAAATAGTACAACTTTGGATGAATGATGGACGAGTATCTAAGATTACAATATGAGTGTTGTGTGTGTGTGTGTAAGTATCAGAGTATCAAGTGGTATTCAGGTGAATGTGATGTGTCCTATACTCGTCGATCATTCCCTATTTATAGTTTACACGAAGAGTAAATAGAAGATCCCACATAGTCCTTTATTGGCTTCAGGTGACCGTTGTAGCTGTTTCAACTGAATATGACCGTTGTATGGCTGTTTCAACTGAATATAGTGGTTATATGGTTGTTTTCTCCTATTTTTAATGCTTGTCGGTTACAAGTTTGACTTCTTCTTTGAGTTTGGACTTGTTCCACACGCATAGCTCTTCAATGATCAGCTTCTCTGACTTATATGAGTCAATTTTGCCGTTAGGGAGGAGTTACAAGCCTTAATATTGATTAAGTGTACCTGCAATAACATCATAATAAGATAATTCGTTAGTCCATCCTCAGGATGCACAGATGTCAGAAAACTATTACATCCCGAACCCTGCTTAGTCCTTTACCATCCTGAGGATGTTACTCAGAGAGTGTGAGGTAAAATCATCCTGCATTCATATAACAATAAGATAGTTCATTGGTATATCTTCAGGATGTGCACATGCTGAAATATAGTTATATCCTGAAGTCAGTTGAGCCCTTCAGCATTCTGGGGAAGGTACGTTAGGGATGTGAGGTAAAATCATCCTGAGGATTTTCACCTACAACAGTGGTGACGACATATAAGGTATGGGCTCAAAACCACTGCTCTGCCACCACCACCGAAGCTGGTGGTGGCCGGCCGTTGCTGAAGCAGAGAGGGAGAGAAAGCATCAGGTAGAGAGAGATCGAGATGTGAGAGAGTGGAATTAGAGATTTTGGTTGCTTGATGACTGCACAAATGCAAGAAAATGAGATTTTATACCTAGGGTTTATGGGAGGAAAATTCAACTTTTGTGAAATTAACATGACACGAAATATGACATACGAAATTGGATACCGTCATGTTTTCTATATCTTGATACTATATTCTTGACACACAAAAAACTGTGTCATTAATTAACCAGATATTTTAAAACATGACAAATTCTTTATGACACACGTTTTTAAGTGTCATAAATGAGTCCGTGTCATAAAATGGATGTCAAGAATAGCCATTTTTCTAGTAGTGATACCTCTTAATGATTTAGTACTTAATCAACCAAACAACCCCTTACTCTTATTAAGAACTGAACTGAGAAACATTGAAATTAGAAGAAGAAACATTTGTCATCTTTTAACATAAACATTAGAGCTATTCCAAAGGCGTAGCTCGTGCAAATAGGCCAAAAGCCGGATTAATCACAGTAAACCCTCCATCAAGTACCAGATTGTGACCACTCATGTACCTCGCCTCATCGCTAGCTAGAAATAGAGCAGCTTCTGCAACATCGTCTTGATTAAGAGCTACCCCTTTGAGGTTTGAATAAACTTTTGAATATTTCTCAGGATGATCCTTTATTATATTAAATGCTGATGGTGTGGGAATAAAATGAGGTGATAAGCAATTAACGCGAATCCCATATTGGCCAAGCTCAGCTGCAGTGTTCTTAGTAAGCCCCACGATTGCATGTTTTGAACTCGAATATGAATGAGAAATGATCCCACCAATGCTCCCCGACACACTTCCCATTGTAATGATGTTGCCACTACGAGCAGGGATCATGGCTCTAGCCGCATGCTTGGTTCCTAAGAATACACCGGCTACATTGACCTTCATTACTCGTTCAAAAGTTGAGAAATCATTATCAAGAATATTGGGCTTCAGGTCGTCTATTATGGCTGCATTATTGATCATTATATCCAACTTATTATACTTGGCAAGTGTCATATTGATGGCATTTTCAACATCTGATTCAATAGTCACGTCACAGTGGACAAATGTAGCCTTGTCAAGACCGATATTTTCACATACAGATTGACCTAAATCATCTTGGATATCAGCAATGACGACTCTTGATCCATGCTTAACGAATAGCCTTGCGATTTTCTCTCCGATCCCTTGAGCCCCGCCTGTAATAAATGCTACTTTCATCGACAACCTAAAGATTAACAGATTAAGGTAAGATTACAATTTTTTAAGTAATCAAATCAAGATTTTCATTCTTTAGTATCTTTACATTGTATGAGTAAAAAAAACAAATAGATACGTTGTTGGTACTTGGTACATCCAAAATAAATGAATACCCGGACAACTCCGTTCGAATTTTGATGTCATATATTAAACTAAAATCAGTTTAGAACAACTTTTCTTTAATCATTAAGTCAAGTACGTATTATTACTGTTTAGATCAAATAAAATGATCGATCCTGATCATGTGGCCTAGTGGTAAAAGAGCCGGTTCTCTCTTTGGGGGAGCCGGGTTCGATTCCTACGGGAGGCATGTGATAGATACCCCCACCCTTGTGGTGGGGTAGGTGGTTGGGAAGTGATGGAGAGACCCTTGACCCTTGTGGTCATGGGTTCGACTCCTGATCCCTCCAGGTTTTACCGGTTCACTACCGCCGTGCCTTCGGGCGGGTTTGTGGGCCGGGTTTTCCCTGGAACAGGAGACGAGTGGGCCGAAGGGCTCTGTCCGTACGGACTAGAGGCCGTCTGGGCCTCTTTCGTCCATTAGGGGCCGCGTACAAAGTACCTGGCAATACTTTAGTTGATCGTTCAAAAAAAAAAGATCAAATAAAATTGATTAAAAAGCAATGACATATTATTTCAAATGTATCTTATGCAAAATTACTACATACCCGTTTCAACCAACATGCATAACTGGCTTAAGATTTTGATATTTTAAATACCACTAATTTAAATTACATTACATTATGACAGCGCGAATAGGTTTTTAAGTTCCTTCCATGCGGATGGGTTTTTGGCTATGCTTACCGTGGATTTTTCGAATGCGTTTAATATGATCAACTGCACTGCCCTCCTTCCAGAAGTTCATCAACATTGCTCGTCTATCTATTTATGGGTCGAGTTCTTATATGCCCAACCAGCCAGGTTGTATATTGGTAATGATTGTATAGGCCAACACTTTCTTAATATATGTTTTATATTGTTTAAGGTCTTAGTTTCGAAACATGGGAAGGGCAAGAGGCGAATTGATATTTTTTTTATTTACAACATGTTATTAAGTAATAAATACAAATATAACCATGTTTATATGAGATGTCGTTTTTAAATTTGGATACGACAAAATTGTAAAATGCGCAACATGTGCCTTTAAACACACTAGTTTATTACAAAACCGGAAGTGCAATATGCAACCGTTTCGATTGAACAAATGACCAAATACACGCATCTAGACACACATGCAACCAAACACGCTCGCACACTGATACACACATATGTGTCTGTATGTTTGTGTATTTGAAATTAGTTTTAAGTAGAACACTAGTATTACCAAAGTTTTGGAGACCGGATCGGACCAGTCGGTCCAACCGGTCGAACCGGGGTTCGGCAAGCTAAACGATCCGGTTACAGCAGATTGCTAAGGTTACAAAAAACCGGGCAGTTCGATTATTTTCTTGATTTGGTAGTTCGTTGAATCGGCCGATTGGACCGGTTGATGAGTTAAGATACCGTTTCTGAAGAACCCTAAAATACCATTGCATCTAAGACTTTTCACTGGTTGTAGGTGTCGATATAAAGAGTTAAGAGTTACCTGCCTGAATGAGAGATGGTTGAAGTTATGAGCTGAGGAAAGAAAATAAGAATAGAAGAGATGGTTGGAATTATGGAGTAGAGGAAACAAAGTAAGTGAATAGATTTTAGTTTAGAGACAGAGGAGAACGTTAAAAGCATATCATCAAATATTTAATGGTTCAAATTGAATTTGTTTTTTTTATTTTACTTCTCCACAGTCCGTTCCAACTTTCAAGAAGAAGTACATAGTTACTTTTAACTTTCTAAAAAAAATTCATGATTACACCATTGTTTTTAACTTTATTATAATTTATATTACAAAACGTGTATATATATATATATTATATTGTGTATGTATATATTGTAAAATATATATTTTTTTGTGTGTTTAATTAACAAAACATAACATTTGTACTATTTTTTTTTTATTTTTTTGTATGTTTAAGTTAAACTTTTTATGTGTAGATTCAGTTGTAATTTTTAATAGATTTCTAAATTATTAACTGATTTACATGTTATCCGGTCCGATCAATGAATCGGTAAGACGTCCGGTTTGATGCCCAATCCAATCGTGAAAACATTGAGTATTACGGTATAGTATTGATACGATATAATAGGAGAGAACGTAATAAATTTTACTATTGATAACCATTTTCTCCAGAGTTACACACATACTTATTTATATGATTGTAAAATATCTAATACCTATTGGAAACATAGTTAAGCAAACATTAATTCAAAGAAAAAAAATATAGTCACCTCGGGAAAACTTGATCATGAACCTTTGCCATGATTTTTTGATGTTAAGCAAGAAGAAGGTTGTAATCAATTTGATGAAATAACTTGCAAGCAAATTTGAAGCCTTTAAATAGAAGTTGGAACTAGTGGGGTAAGGCAACTTTGTTTTTATTAATCCGTCTAGATTGAACATTTGCCATAAGCACATTTACGTTCATATGATAAAACTAGATTATATCCTACAAGTTTTTTTTGAAATAGATAAATTTAATTTGAAATGATAAAATATGTGTTATGATGTAACATATAAATTAATGTACTATAATATGAAAAAACAACAATTTTAATCATGTGAATAAAAATATAAATATATACTAAAAGAATATGTATGTTTGGATAAGGAGCAGAGCTAGAAACAAACAATACAGGGCGTGATTGAGGCTGTGGTCGTGTAGGTGTGACTTTTTAAAATGAGTGGTTTTAACCTATTATGCTATTGATGAAAATAGAATTCTTAGTTTGAACATGATTAGTGACTTACCTAGACATGATTAATGAATTATCTGAACACATTGTGTTTTTTCTTAGTATGAACAATAACGCACAAATAAATCGGTTTTTTTTTCCGCTTTTTGTATAGCGCTATGGTACTTGTTCGAAAGATAATAAAACTTTCGTTATGTGGTGTAATTTTTTTTTTTTTTAAATCTCGTATAGAAAAGTTATTAACGTTATAAAATTGTGGGGGAAACATGAGGAGAAAAAGACATTTGGATGGAAATAAGGAGAGGATGTCACCTGACACACTTAAGGGGGGATGGCCGTATTGAGCGTCACGTCAGCTTTAGTGTTTTCTTTTATTAATATATATATATATATATATATATATATATATATATATATTAAGTAGGGTTCCTGTAGTAAAATAGTTTTGTGTAGGAAGTGTTTTCAACCGTTTGATCTAGAAATCAATGGTTTAGATTAAAAGTTTAGGTTACATAAGATTATACTAATTATAATTTAATACTCAAGCGTAGGATGGTCCAATAAGTGTTTTAAAAGAGGGCATGAAAGTCATTTTATTGTATTTGATATTTAAACCATTCCTTAATTCACGTTAGTTTCTCTCTCTACCGAATCTTCAATTAGAATAGATTATAATTGTTTCTCTCTCATATTAACTCGTCCTATTCATCTTTCTACATTATTTCAATCGGTGGCTTCCTCCTACCATCTTCATTAATATAAACCCAAATTGTTCCTTAAACCAGGTCTTTTATAAAAAAGAAATAAAGTAAAGCATTATAAAGACACTACTTAATCGTATAAAACATTACTTGTTCGTATAAAACACTATTTATTCATACATGTTAACAAAACATGGCCATAAAATTGTATAAAACACTAGTTGTTCGTATAAAACACTATTTATTCGTATAAAACACTATTTTTCTGCCATGACTAAGAATCGAACAACTAATAGAGATTAGTTATATATTTGAAAATAAGGAAGAATCGAACAACTGCTATAAAGATTGAATATCTTATGATTGTTATGAAAATGAGGAAGAATTAGTTATTTTAGGATGATTAAATTTCATAAATATCCAGATTTTAGATGCTAAATTAGTGGGTCTATGATAATTAATAAAATTGATAAAAAGTCTATAATACCCTTCATCTAAATATTTAATCAGATTTGATCCAACGGTTGAGAACACTTCCTACACAAAACAATTTTCCTACCGGATCCTCTACCTATATATATATATATATATATATATATATATATATATACTAGTTGTATACCACGGGAGTGTCCCGGGGTTGAAAACTCTAATATGACTTAATAAAAACTGATAAATAAAAAAACATACAAATCATAAACTCAATCACGCGGATTAGCATTCAACAAACTATAATCATTACTGGTGTCTACACTAAATCTTTGTCTTCCTTCTATCTTTCTCCTTCCTCTCGTTCTCTATTTGTCACAACAGACTGAGGCTGGTGGTGAACCTGCAAAATTTGCCATTCCATAAAATCGACCCGACATCTCCCTTTTGGGAGCAGTTTGAGCACTCGGGTTTAGCTTGACGTTGCACCCCAGCAACCACATTATGTATCATAGTTAATATACACATGTGTTTATACAATTTGTACAATTTCACACTTTCATACTCAAGCTTAGTTATGTGTTTATTGTGTCACGACTCTCACACAAATATGTATGCATACACATATTACTGAAAAACTTATATTCACTTTAATCATCTGTTAATGCACTTTTACTATGATGATCGATCTATTCTTCAATTTCAGTTGACCAATATGTTTTTTTAGTTGCATAATATTTTAGTTTACTAACTGATCTCCCAAGTCCCAAACCATGTTCCAATATACGGTTATATAATCTACAAAGAAACTTTGAATATACAAAAAAAATATGCATTCTAAACAATCCAATCCAATCAAAACAATAAAACATATTTCGAAACCAAATCCGTATAAGCCAAATCCAAAGCAACAGACTGCTTTTGCTAAACATTAACATACTCCGCCGCAACTGGCATAGAGCAACTGCAATAACATAACCACCAACATCCTCCTGAATCTGAACCGGAGCCTTCTGCTGCGCACTCATCTGCCCAAACTGCTCCTCAATCCCTCCAACCTTCTGCCCATCATCAACATGCACTCTAATCGGCGGCAAACTTGCTAACAAAGGAGACGAAGATGCCGATCCAAATGACGACGTTCGTTCCAACCGTTCCATATCCTGCACTGAATGAACATCCTGTCCAGATCCAACTCCTTTAAAATTCTTCCCAAAAATACCTTTCCGATCATCATCGTCATCTCTTATCCAAATATTTAAAACTGATCATTGCAACTTCAAACATGCAAATATCAAATACTAATAATATTAAGATGCCATTTGAAGATTTAATCTTACATCTGGGGTCAATAGAAGCTGACAATCATCCTCATTTAACCGTGGGACCAACAGAATAAAATAGATAATCCAAAACTGTTGTTCACTCATGAAATTGTGAATTGAATCCCTCAAGGTAGCGAGATTTGGTACCAAATCTTGTATGGCAAATGCGTGAAGATATCCGGTGAAGATATGGCATGCCGATTCAATTGCCGAATCACACATGATGCAACTTGAGACATGAATTGAACTTTCTTTTTTGCTTAAAGCTTCGAGAGTAGGAAAGAGATCCATTTTCGCTCTCCAAGAAAAATCATTACATTTGTTTAAGTCTTTAAGACGCCTTTGCATGAATCCATTGTGAATAGGGTGTTATAGTCCACTTCTAAGTACAACAACCTCTTGGCCAATGCAACTTAAATACACCCAACAATTTTCCTTAACCATGATGATGAATCCTTTACTCCCGCTATCTAACCGAACTAATAAGGTAGCTGCAGATTCCTACTGTCAAACAATTTATTAGTTCAATTAAAGATCATTCAATTTTACCTTCCTGGCATAAAGTAATATGTCAAGCCTTTTACCCTATCATCAATGGCTATGTATCCAATCTAATCTAGAAATAGACTGAACTTAGCATTATAAAAGTATTTTTGTAAATAAACAAGTTACCATTACTAATGTAGTTTTGTCTCAAAGATGATAATTTACAAAAGTATTTTTGTAAATAACCAAATTACCATTAGTTTATGATTAGTGTTATTGATTTTCCACCCTTTCGAGCCAGCAACATATTTGGAAAGATCTTCAGTTAGCTCCATGGCAATAGATCGATGCAATTGACTCCAATGCAAATTAAAGTCTTTTATGACATAAAAAAGGTTTAGCAAATTGCAACATACTAAATAAATGCAAGTTAAAGTCAGGTGACACTTGCTATATGGTGAATCATATGTATTATATATAAGGTATTTCATTTTAGCATGTGATGTTTCAAGATAGTAATTTAACTACAGCAGAGGTGTGCCCTTTGTACTTTGTTAGGGTTGTAGCATCAAGCAAACCCATGGCCAATAAAGCAAGCAAATTGACTCCGCAATTTCAAAATTTCCAAGACTGCGCGGAAGATGGTTTGCCCTTTGTAGTTTTCTAAACAAAACTAATGTATCAAAACATCAATCAAGTTGAAAGTATAAGATCACATACGACACAAAACATCAATCATATACCACAAATAACAGTAGGAAAATAAATAACTTAAGATAGAGTTTAAATAAAAATACCACCTTAAATTCGAAAACAATAAGAAGAGGGAAAGGAAAACACTAATGAATGTAAACATATAGAGATGGAAAATAAATATACAATAAGAAAGGAATGGAGAGGATTAACTTACAGTATTTGTAGCACCAGTGGGAACATAGAATGCAAAACCCTAATTATTGGTGACAAATCAATAGAATTATAGATAACAAAAAAAGAAAAGAAAAAAAAGAATTGCAAAAGATAAAACTTACTGTGATTGTAGATCAAGTGAATAGAATTATGAAATTGTATTGGGACACATATTAAGTTAAAAATTGATCATAAACCTGTTTCAATCATAGATCAAAGTATCGAACAATATTAACATCAACAGACGATTCAATCATAAAATTAAAACAACTTACATAATATTGAAGAAGGAATCGATCGAAGATTTTCTTGATTGAGAGAGTAAAGGAGAACGATTATTGTGAGATGAGAGAGGCAAAATGAGATAATGGGAATGAAAAGAGGCGCATAAAATTTTAGAGTTTTTTAGGTTATCGGGTTTTTTTTTTTAAATAAGGAAAATACTCAAAAACACCAAAAACACTCAATTATAAAGCCACGTGGCACTCTCAAGGGGAGGTTGAGGCCTCCATTGCACGCCACGTCAGCATATACATTTTCTTTTATATATATATATATATATATATATATAAGTGAATATGGGGTTGTTACGCATCTAACCTTAGATGTTAAACTTATCAAAACAACGTAGTTTTGATTAAAAACAATTAAAAAAAAATTACTTTTTTTTATTTGAAGAAACTAAATCTCAATAAATCCCATAGGTTTCGTTAGAATTTGTTCCATCTCTAACAAGTCAATTTGAAGCACTACCTAGTACCTACTTCATTTAACTATAATAATATAGCTTTGGATTTGAACAGTAATTAAATTAAAGCCTTTATCCATTATAATCATATTTATATAAAACATAACAAATATTTAACAAATATTCTTGCAGATCAGCTGGTGTGCCCGTTGTTTGTATGTGTGTGACCCCGTGTTCGAGTCAGGCGAATTGTTTTGTTTTTTTAATTAAAAACGTTTTTCTACCTCTTCCATCTGTCCTTTATTAAATTAACAGGTGTCTACATCTGCATTTGTGGTGGTGGCACCTTCTTTGTGTTGGGTGACACGTGTGGTAGAAACAAGACACCTCATTTCCTCCACTTTATTTTTAGTACTCACCTCCACATTATCTTGCACCCCATTCCTGCACATCTTACACCCACACTCACCTCCTCCACCTTTATCTTTCACCCGGAGAAGGTAACTAAAACTCAGCGCTAGAAAGAATATTGTTTGGGTGGTGATGTAGTAGACGATGGCTAAGGTTCCGCCGCATCTGGTGACGGTCATGGTCTGCTCCGGTGCAACAATTACTTGGTTTTTCTTTCAATACATCAATAGGACAGTTTGAGTCGATTCCGTAAGATTTGCATAGATTTTCTTTTTCCAACATGTTATTTTAATCAGGTTCTATCTTCAAAGGTTTGGGGATTTTGAGAGACTTGGGTTTAAAGTGGGTTTTTTTTTTCCTATTGGTTATCTTTAATTTCGTTCGGTTGGGATTTTTTCCTTTGGGTTTACAAATATTTGAATTGGCTTTCTTCACCGATTTTGTGCGGCTTTTCAGTTGGCCAACATCCCTTCAGTGGAAGTTTGAACTCTTGAATTTTAATTTAAGTTCTTTTTCTTAAATTGTAGGATCATAATGTTGATGATGATGCTAAGTGTGATAAGAAAGTAAAGAAAGAATCCTTGGCTTCTTACTTTTTAGCTACGTATGTCTCCTCGTCCTGTAATTGTTATTAATGTTCCTTTGAGGTTGTAAGATTCATGGTTTTTGAAACTTTTTGAGTTAAAACTTATTCCATGATAAACTTTAATTGACTATATATTGAGACACTATTATGATATTTATATAACTGAATAATAACGAGGAGTGCTTGATAAAATACCTATTTAATAAATCGGTTATGATGTTGATTTTGTAGGTACAGAGACGGTAACGTTACCAACACAATGTATAAATGGTTTATGGAGGTAAGTTCTGTGTGTTGTGAGTGTAAGGTTATCCAAAAGGTCAATGACTTAATAAGCTTCAAAATGAAGTATTTGGGCTTGGTAACAAACAGTATGAACAACTGAACATTTTAATAAGGTGACAGATATTGTGGTTTTGTATATGTTGATGATTAAGAGATAATATAAAAGGTTCACAAATACTATAGTGGGGTTTCTTCGATTGGGCTAAAAAAGATTTCATACGTATTTATATATGGTTGTTTTAAATTTATATTGTCCATTTTTCTTAGCAACGCCATGGATGTATTTTTTTCATTGAAATTTGGTAGCATGTGTAGTTAGATAAGCATCAACAATTACAACAACATCCTGACATATGCATAAATGTTATTTTCCCTAAAACTTGTAGTGTATAATATGTACATTAGCCTTGGTAATGAAGGCATGTTTTCATATACATAAATATAGTGCTCTAAATCCCCACATGATGATGCTTATGGTTAAAATAAAATACGCTGATTTTATTTACAAGTGAAATAACATCTATTTTATGCGTCAAGGTTGTTCACTTGGAATTGCTATAAACATACTTATAATGTATGGGTGCCACCAAATTACAATGGCTTATGATGATATTCACATTTCATAATAATGCATTTATCAAGCGATCCTACAAAAATTAAGGCAATGACAAATGTAAGATCCTTTTACTTGAAAGTTAAGAGGCCTTTTAGAATTGGTAGGCTAATATAGAAGATTTGTTCCGTTATGCTATAATCATCAACGATTCATTGATTTGTTGACAAAGATGTGTTAACATAGAATACAGTCGCAAGGCTTTAGAGTGGTTAAAAGGTTCATCATGTATGATAAACTTAATTAAGTTGTGTACTTCGAATGGACAAGTTTTTGCAGACCACCTTTTGCCATATCAGCAACCACAACCGCAACAGTACTTGAAAGCCGGCAACACTTTTGTACTCCATATGCTAGCATTTGTATCATAAACACAGTAGTAAACAATTTGTAAAACCCGTAGGCTCTCACAGTGTTGGTGATTATGATCACTAAGTGCCATGTTTTGTAATGCAATCTATATTATACGACAGCCATTTAAATACTTTGTATTTAATACGAATACCTAGCAAGGACAGTACTGACGGTGGTCGTGGTGATGGTGATATTGGCTAGGATGGCTCAATCTAGATGTAATGCTAGAAATTAGAATGTTATGTAATCTTATTAGGATGTTATGTACTCTGTTAATCTATATTTACGCAACCATATTTAACGTATTGCTTTTCACTTGACAAATACCTATTCCAAAAATTCCAAACACATAACATTAACGCGCAACGTGCGTCATTTAATCAACCTAGTTCTCTACAATTGATCTCCATCAATTTCTTATAAAGCTATTGTTTTTATTTGTATTTCATCTACATTAGTTTTACACTAATTTATCACGTTTTGTTGATCTAAGTTCTCACTAAATATTGTAAATTAATTAAACAACTAGTAAATGCACCCGTACTACGCGGCGGAGATAACATCATATCAGAGTAATAGGTACATAGACAAGTCTAAATAAGCAGAAGACGCTGATGAGAACCGAGGTAAAGGTAGTAAAGAAACTGTTGTAGAAGATGTTTCAATATGAAGCTCCTTGTGACGCGCTTTTTAGCAAGTTAGCCAAATAGTTAGTTTCTAAAAAGCGCGATAGAGTTGCAAGCACAATCATATACAAGTTTTACATATATGTGTTACATATGCAAACCTTCAGGACATATAAAATTACTCACCGGTCTTTACACACGGCTTAGCATCTCCTTCTTCATTTGGTAGCTCGCTTTTAGCGCCCACTTCAAGTTTGAAAATCACATTAATATCTTAACATATGAAACGTTTTTATTTCATAATCAACACATACCTGTTAGCTGATCCGTAACATCCACGTCCAACTGTGTTAAGCCGACACTGAAGCTGGGCCCATTGTACCCCTCATTTGACGTTGTTTTTCCAATCGCACTACTCTCTATGTCGACTACTCTCTGTACCAGACTTTCCACATCCCCCATCCTCATTCCAGCCTCCCCGCTCGCTTCAGCTTCACCTGTTTCTATGACACGCAAACAACACATTTATAACACACCTCAAAAAACTAATTTATTGTTTAATTCATTTCAGGTTGCAACCTTTATGGTCATTAACGTCCTTATCACTAGTTATATCCTGTCCCGACGCACCCATGCCATCTTGTTGCATACGTATCTTCATTTACAATGCCTGAAGTTCAGCATGACTCCTACGCCTTCTGTACACTGGTAGTAGGGTTGGCTCAAATACGGAAGGTGGTTTATTAGCAACAGCCTCCAATGTGTTTTTGGTTTATCATCATACACACCAAACCCCTGTTATGACACACTAACATTAAACCCTATTATAAACAATGGACCATCATACACAAACACATACAAAACCCCTGTATAACATGCTAATGAACGATTACCCACACACACAGAGTATATAAACAATGGATCATCATACACACCAAACCCCTATTATAACACACTAACAATATATACAACAACCCAAAACATCATAAAATTAAAAAAATAATTATAAAATCTAAGTTACCACTAGTATATCCCTAAAACATACATGCCATCATAATTGTTGTGCTTCCAGTGTCGTCTCTTCGAAAACATTGACTAGAAAAGGGATTGCATTTTGATTTTGATCGACGTACAGGGGTCGATGAACAAGTTTATTAGATTATTGGGTTTTGATTGATGTACAGTGGGTCGATGAACGAGATTATTAGGTTATAAAGCTTCTTCAATGTAATCAGGATGAAGGTTATTAGGTTTTGGGAGCCTGAGAGCTTTTTGATAATTTGAATTTTTGATCGTATGAGATAATAGGAAGAGAGATAAGCTTTGTTTATATGTAGGATGATGTCACACCCTCAAATTCCACGTGCGGGGTTTTACCGCGAGGCGCGTGACAAACCAGGATCTAAGTCAACGGTCACAATAAACGACACTATATGATACGTAAAAATGACATAAACAAAGCATTAAGTTTTCATAAATGATTCATCGTTGCGGAAGCGTAAAACTTTATTACAACACAAAAGCAAAAGTACGTAAGTCTGAAAAAGCTAAATAAGATGCATATGAATCCTAGACGCCGTGAGACTCCGTGTGCCTATGATATGCTGCTACCTCAATGACCCGAGACAAACATGGTAAAAACGTCAGCAAATAATGCCGGTGAGTTCACAGGTTTTATATTAAACGTTTAAGTAATAAAAGCCATCATGTTATCACTATGTTAGAAATGATAGCGTTAGCTAGACGCATGAGTAATACTACTACGACCGGAAACCATAACAGACAACGATATATGATTTTTCCCGAAACGATTATGCTTATGACCGAGACAATATGCACCCGCCCGGCTCCCAGCCGACGGGTGGGGTCTGTCAGTCCCAATAGATCTATCCACATTTCCCCCGTTATGCTATCCAGAATATTCATGGTTTCCCCGGGACTTTACGTATCGTATAGCACAAATGTATTTAACACTAGTATAACATGATAATTTATTAAATATGTATAAAGCATGTGTCTCCCCTGAAATGTAAAAACGTAAAGTGGGGCCGTGAAACTCACCTGATACTGCTCCCTCCTCTAAGACAAGTAAACCTGCTCAATAGACGGCACCAAATACCGGTGACCTATCATGACGAGCGTATAAGGTGTTAGACTAACAACCCGTAGGTTGATTAGTCCCCAACAGTCCAGACCATAACCGTGTAAATTCGAAATGTTGTTTAAACGTTTAACCGACCACACCAGACAAGACCCGACATCCCATTGGTGACCCGACATCCCACGTGTTAGCCGAAAGTAAGATATCATGCAACATATGCAATTAAACACTTAATATGCGCAAGAGTTCACCTAGTCTAGCATAACGCTCAATTAACACATAAATAGGTCTGAACACGTGGTACCAAGTCATTGGACATGTCACGGGGTTCCTAACATGTTCCTAGGCGTCAATCCGTGTTTCGAGATGTTAAAATATACATATAGCAGCTGTACACACGATTAGGAAGCAAACATGTGATTAGGAAAAGTCAACTAGTGATTAGGAGAGTCAAAATGGCGAGTAGGATTGTAATCGCCAGTCATAATGGCGATTGGTCTTCCAATCGCCTATAGTTCATGCGATTGGGGGCCAATCGCCTCTAATACAGGCGATTAGGAACCCATAATCGCCCTTACTGTTCTGTCCCGCATTTTTGCACGTTTAACCCTCCAAATCAGATCCGAAACATGTGGAAACACCCAATATCCAACCCAAAACATTAACCCAACTATTTCAAGCAAAAACCCCTAATTTATCATCACCCTAGCCGTCCCGAATGCATGTGTTTTCCCAAAATAGCAATATTATCATGTAAACATCACTTCCTCATGCAAAACTTACCCTAAATAGCATATATCGAGATTTCATCACATAATGACGTTGTTTGACAATATCCTACTATTCTAGCATCATGCTAGAGTAAACCCTAACCTCAACCAATCAACAAAACACAACATATCATCATCAATCCACCATAATCATTCAAACGGGTCAAAACGCTTAATATCAATATTACACATCTATGAACCTTCAAACTCCTAGGTTATCATCATATTAGCTCATTTAGATCAGAAACACAATAATAATACAAGAACAATCATGTTTAAACGATAAAAATTCTATCTTGCATGAATACATCGCATATAACAAGTATAGAGGTTTAGGTTTGTTTAGAAACTGATTTTAATGAGTTTTCAAAGACAAAAATGTTTAGAAATCAGGTCTGGACCTTTAGGGATCAAAACAATATCATTACAAAGGTTTGGGATGAAGAACACACCTTGAAATGGTGAGATTATGAGGTGTAAAGCTTGGAAATGTGATTTCTTGTTCAAAAACGTGTTGCAAAGGTTGGATAAGGTGTGGGATGGCTTTGGGGTGTATTAGGGTTTCACAAATGATGTTTTAAAACATAAGGGTGGTATTTATAGGTGTTTTTAGTCGTCATATGCAGATCAGGCGAGTACACAACTGTTACTGGCGACTAGGGCTTCTAATCGCTAGTAACTACTAGCGAGTAGCCCCTAATCGCCCCAAAGACTCTTCTACTCGCCTTATTACTGGCGATTAGGCTATCCCATATGGCCTAATCGCCTATAGCCTATGTATCCGGGTTTTTGGCGCGTTAAACCCTATTTTATCATATATAAAAACGTTTTCACATACCGACAAGTCATATAATGATTATAAGCACATAATGCATGATAACTCACACGTTCCCATCCGATCACCAATTCCCGGGACTCAAGACTTGCGCGTGTGCAATAAGCCCGACGATTCTACAAATCGCCAATCCTTGTACACATGGTTATGGACCGACACCCAATGATCCCTCGGACCATTGTAACGACTCCCGATGATTCCCGAATCATCGACACGACTCAACCGACCCGGTCAAGTATGATATTAAGTAGTTGTTTTCAATATTTTAGTTGCGGTAGACTCGTATGTATGCAAAGTATGAAACGTATGTATGTAGAGTACGAAACGTATGTATGTAAAGTATGAAAAATATTAACCTGAATATGTCGGGTGTCACAGATCATGCTGATGTAAACTTCGCCAATGCAGAGAGATATAGAAACCCAATGCAATAACAAATCTCTATTATACCCTTTTTTGTCCATTAGTATACATTTAATCAATACTAGTGGGTTGGCCCGCGCGATGCGGCGGGCAGTGGCGGATCCAGGAATTTTTTTCACTGGGTTCCTTTTTTTCGGCTTGGTACGAGGGTTTGGGTCGGATTGACGGTTCGGGTCGGATTGACGGTTCGGGTCGGTTCAAATTTAAACATGTTAAAATTTAACATCCTTATAATTATTCAACCGCAAAACAGAATAGATTCACACTTTCAGTTTCAATTGGTTAAATCATCTCGTCTAATTTATTCCAAAATCAATCTACAAATTTAGTTACCTAAATGCCTAATAAATACACAAATCAACTTATGGACTTAAGCATATAAGCAATCAAATAAAGCAAATAACTTGTTAAAAGCCAAAGTGTTACTAACATGTTAAATGAAGAACCGTAGAAGCACAACTGATACAGCCTTGATTCAATCAACATGTGAATGGAATAATCAACAGGTTCACAGTTCTAACTGAGTTGAAACATAAGAGCGGCTTCGTGCATAACATATCTCTATGACAAGTTCCCAAATCATAAGTTTAAACAAGTATCTTCATAAATATGTCATTCATGGTACACAAAAAACATGAAAAAATAGAAAAGAAAATATTGCATTTAATTTAAGTACTATGATTAACAAAATACTGCATACGTAACAGTATGCAGGATTATCTTGCAGTGGATTAGGATAAGTCTGCAAAAGATTATACATATAAATTCCATGAGATTAGGAGATAAACTCCACACTACCATTAAAGATTCAAATCCCTTCATCTTTAAACAACCGCAACTCAAATCTGATCTATGAATTAAAATGCACAATTCCTTTTATTTGTTTGTTTATTTATTTATTTATTTTGGATTTAAAACGGTATATAATAATTATGATAATTACAAAGTTAGTTATCAATAATCAACTTCAACTCAACTTCCCAAGCCCTAGCAAAGCAGAGAATCAACCAATAATAAAAAATTAATAAAAATAATAAACTCACCAAATTAATTAAAATCAAACAAAACAAAGATGGAACCTAAACTAGTTCGATGTACCCTAGGTTTGAACCAAAAAATTAAATGAGTGAAGGAGGAATCGAACCTCGAACTTAGTGAATGTGAGGGAGGGTTTCTGCCACTACACCATCTCCAAATTTTAGTAGTGGGTTCCTAAATCATTTTTCTTATGGGTTCCTTTCTATTTTTCTATATACGTTAATACTAAAAATTACAAACCGACTGGGTTCCTGGGAACCCACCCGAATACACCTAGATCCGCCCCTGGCGGCGGTACACAACCTCTAATATAACGCTACTATACACAATCTAAAAGACATGTTATAAGATGCTAGTCGCACTCTAAAGCATTTAAGAAGTCGTTAATGTTCTCTAAATATTTTTGTTTAATAAGAATAGGGGACCAAATTCCGGCTTAGTGATATTATAGTTATGAATGTGAAATATTTATGTTGTAAACTATGTCGTCAAGGCGAATAGGCGCACTTACGATAGCCATAATAGCATGTAAAAAAGAAAATAAAAAAATTAATCACTTTATTCATCTATGCTTTAATGATTGCACGAAATTGACTAAACACGATGTATCAATGGTTAATGATAGAGTTTATGAATTGCATTATTATTTTGCATTGTCCATGATCGATCCATGATAGATGTATCGATGGTTAATGATAGAGTTTATGAGTTGCATTATTATTTTACATTGTCCATGATCGATCCGTGATAGATGTCTCGATGGTTAATGATAGAGTTTATGAGGTGCATTATTATTTTGTACAATTGCTATTAAAAGTAGTACATAAGGGTATAAATAGAACAAAGAGGGTAAAAATTTAGAGATTACACTTGAGGCTTTTGGTATGCCATCTTAATTTTGACTTAAACATTTTTGCTCATGGCTCCCCTTTTATAATGTAGTATATATATAGATATAGATAAACATCAACATAAAAAGGGAGTATTTATAATAAAGAGGGATGAAATGATTTCTTTGGGTTATATGGTACAAATATCTTAATGCATTGAAGGGTAAATTAGGGAAGATTTATATGACATTTGAGGGTTAAAGCACATGGCTTTTCATATACCATCTTAAGTTTACTAACTTGGACAACTTTGCCCATCTCTCACTCTTTATAATGTAGTAGAGATAATAAGCTTGAATGAATAAGAACCATTAATCTTAGAGATCAACGGATAGAATAAGGTTTACTAGAGTTTCTTTAAATAATTGAGGTTTTCATTCTAACCTTACCCTATATATATATATACTAGTCGATTTCATATAGATCTTGCAACTACTTGAGGTTAATATACTTGTGGAAGAATGCAATAATATTTATAAATCAAATAGTTAAAAGTTTAAAATATTTGACCGGTGCAAGCTTCATATATGCGTTACCGCCGCTTGAGATGTGGACATGTGGTGGCGACTGTTCGAAGCGGCTACCATGTATCGCGACGCTACTGATCTGTTCTCAATTTCTTTGTACGGAACCCTAGATCGTCCAGCCGGAAAACCTTGTGGGTCGATTTGCTTATTTTTTGCTGCGTGTGACCTCTGAATCGAACCTAGGTACTCCATCTTTAAAAGCAACAAATAAGTATTTGATAGTTTTAAAGTTCCTTAGATGCCTGAGCAAATAATATGTAAGATATATAATGGGCAAAAAGTAATTAGCCCGCAAAATATTATAAGATATATAATCTTTTAACTTGGTGAAGAAGTTATATTTATAATAGAAACCAAAGATGATGAGCAGAGAAAAAGAATGTGCGTACTAATAATATAAGAGAATTGAATTACAACTTTAACAAACTCATGTCAATGTGTTCTCGTGTTAAAGTGCCTCAAGTTCAACAAATGCAAACTAACCATAATTATCTATTTTATTGCTTTCTAAATGATCCATGTTTGCCTTTTTTTAGTTTGCCAGAATCTTTTACATTTAATTATGTGTCTTAACTCATTCATAATCATTAATCACATTTATGTCTCTCTTAATATACGTGTGTGTCGAGTTCAACAAATGCAACCAATGTCGGGTGGTCTGCTCATGTGATCCTTCAACAATTTAGTGGTTACAAATCTTAAAAAAATCTGCAACTGAGGTAGAATTAACCAATAATTTATCAACTTGGGAGTTATCCTAAAAATCTGCAACTGAGGTATGTAAATGTTTGAATGTTATGTTTTATTTTATTTTATTGTTCGTATCTTTGGTTTTGTTTAGTTCAGCAATATAAACGTTAATAAAAACCGAACATTTATATTCACATCCATATAAAAAAAATCATATTATACAAATAAAAAAAAATAACATTTATAAAAATCCAAATATTTATATTCACATATCTAACCCATTTTAAACACCACACTACACTTATAAAAAACCAAACAATCATTATTCAATCATTGCCAATGATTACAAATGATTGGTAATCATTTAGGGTAAAACGGCGGGTCATCGAGGCCCTGATGGGCCGTCGTTCTGTCTGATGGGGGCTCGACGGGCCATGGAGGCCCCGATGGGCCATATAGGGGTTGTGTAGATAAAACCCTAGTTGTGTAGATAACCAACCCCTTTACTAAACGTCTTCATCAAAAATGAGGAAAAATATATGAAACCAAATGGGTTTCGCAAATTGGTCTCCATACAACAGGAAATGATATACAGTTAAGACTTGGTAGACTGAAAAGTTATCAAACTAAAACCAAATCATAAGAACACATATATTGCATTTCATCAAACACTTAGAAGGAACCATTGTAATAGAAATATAACAAACAATCGTTTAAAATCAAAACAAAAAAAGACAATTGAGTTAATCCATGGATACTGACAGACTTTTGTAAAGACTGATACGTGTTGTTTTTAATATTTATAATGTTAAAGGCTTAAAGCCACATCCAAGGCATCAAACATTTGGTGGGTTTCACCCAACTCACCAATATATGTGACTGTTTATTACTCAGTTTACAAACACGAATGCTCCTAAGAATACAACCCAACATCAAGTAATGTAATTTCAGCAACAAAAGCCAAAGTCTTAAAAACATATTTAACAAATCAATTATGGGTTTATGCAGAAATGAATGAACAAATGCTGAACATGCTCTGAAGATGAAAACTGGTTTTATGAAAAAAAAAACACTAATATAAGAAATAAAAACCAACCGATAACATCAATTAATTCAAAAATCATTCAATCACGTTCTGTGAGAGCGGCCGTTAGTAAAGCGCATGCTTACCGGCGTATAAAGAGAAATCGTACAACAATCACCACATCAGCTAATTGTTGGAAAATGGGTGGGACAACTTGCCAAAGCGACTGGGCATCGCCGACGTTCTATCAAAAAGTAGTAATAGCAATCCTGCTGCCATCGCTAGGTAATCTCGCTGCTCTAACCGTTCTCTCTCTCGTCGTCACCGGATAGCATCCGATGGCAGAGAGAATCAGAAAAAGAAATGAGGAAGAAGTGGTGTTGGCGGGAATTAGACTACTGGGTGTGGAGAGGGGTGGCATTTTCATGATGGGCCGCCACGTAAGCGCCACGTAGGAGTGGGAGGAGAGGCATCTTGATGATGGGCCTCCAAGGAGGTGGTGTGCACTATGATGACGGACCTCCTCATTGGTCAGAATTATTAAAAATAATAAAAAAAATCAATTAAAACCCAACTATTGGCACGGCATCAACGGCAAAAATATGCCTCCCATGCCGCCCCTCCACCTATGCCGGCTCTGGGGGTGGTGTAGAGAGGCCCGACATCCGCTTGATGCTCCTATGCCGCCCCCCACACCCACTGGTCTTAGGGCGGGGAAAAGTGAGGTGTAAAACAAAAGACAAGTGGAGCTCATATTGTATATAGAAGCAGGAAGAGGTTGTACCCAAGTAAACATAACGCATTAGAGGGTTGTACTTGCAGTAGTGAGAAAACACTCACATTAGACTTTTGCTAAATATAGAGTTAATAATTAGTCTTAGAATCCTGACCGTCGATTGGTCAGGAGATCAAGGGACAACATTTCATCGTACTAAGACCAATAGTAGCGATAGTCGCCGCTGTTGGTCTGAAAATAAGATAAACCCGCCAACCCTTTTCCTTTTCCCTCCCACCTTCTTCACTTTCCCTCTCTCTCAAGTCTGCTCTTCATCTCTCTGTCTCTCTCTCTCTCTCTCTGCTCCCTCGTCTCCTCTCTCTCTCTCTGGTCCCTCGTCTCACTATCTCGGAACCACCACCGAGCCACCACCACCGAAGCACCACCACTCGAGCCCCCACCACCGTTGCACCACCACCACTCGGTGTGTTTTTTTTCTTTTTTCTTTTTTTTCCTGTTTTTTCTATTTTTTTTAAGTTTGTTTAATTTTTTTATTTTATTATAACATGAGTTGTAGGGAAGCACTAACTGAACCGGCTGAAGATTCACCGCTAATACCGATTAGTAGTGTTAGTACACTATGTCCCTAGTCTAGTATAGATGATGTTTGTACGGGTGATTGGTGTGTTTCATGTGATTTTGGGCATGTTGGAAACTAACTAGCGACTGGGACTAGTCTCCCCTTGTAGTTACCTGTCAATACCCTAGTTGACTGTAGTGCCTTGGACGACTAGGGGAGGTATAAATACCTCTAACGATTGCCCTAATCATCATTGAACTATCACATCACACGTTCCAAGCACCCAGGTCTAGGTTTTCAGGTCTGTAATTGTCTTTGCAACACTTGAGCACTGTTTTCAATACAATACAACCTTTTAACCGTATTTCGTGTGTGTTGATATCTGTTTTATCATGTTTCTTGTCGTTTTTGTTGTCCGAATATCGTTTTAGTGGATTCCGCACTCTAAACGATAAAGCTCGTGATTATCGGGTTGTCCGGAAATCGATCCTACAAGTGGTATCAGAGCTTTGGCTCTTATCACGAGTGTTTTGATAACAAAACAGATTTAAAACAGTGGGTTTTCAGATAAAAAGATAGTATTTTTGATCAAAAACCTGTTTTGAAAGTTTGAGTTTTTGATAAAAAAAACATTTTTCAAAATCTAAGATCATTTTAAAAGATAAAAACATGAGTTTTTTTATTAGCGTTTGCTCCAAAAGTGTTTTCACAACTTTCCTAATCATTTGGGAATCAAACACAGTGTTTTTGATAGATTTTGAGGCAAAAATGATGGTTTTTTTGCAAAACAAGTTCACAGACCTGCAACTAGCGACTAGTGAGGTTTCAAGCGACTAGCTTTTGTACTCCTTACTTTTTCTACACGACTAGAGCCTAATTATGTTTTAAAACACACGACTAGACTTCTAGTCGCTAGACTAACCCTACTCGCTGGAACTTCGTAGTCACGTCACTGTTCACACAATTAGCCCCCTACTCGCCTGAAATCACATGTTTAGCCTTCCTACTCGTGTTTTGTACTCGTGTGTTCAATCGTAGTCGTGAGTTACTGTTCCGAAACCAAAATTCGTCTAAGTATCAGAGCTTTTTCGAACTATAACACATGACTAACCCGTGGGGACGTCTGAACCAACCAAGACAACAGTATATTCAACCAATGAACAATCAAATGAATGTACCCACTAATCCTTCGCAGTTTTCGGCCAAGCGTAACATGCAACGGATGCAACAACAACAACAACTAATGTTGCCGGAACCAATCTGTGGGTGTTGCGGCTCAACAGTGTGCCCACCAACAACAACAAATGATGAATGGTAACCCATGGGCACTCGCAGCCGCTGCAAGTCAACAGATACAACACTTATCTTCTGTACTCCTCAGTAACTTGGAAACCGGTAGTTCTAATAGGGCTCCTAAACTACAATTCATTGCAGACTACCACTCCTGGAAGGGCAGGTTTAAGACACATGTCGAGGGTATTGATGGACTAACTACAAGAAATTGGGGTATATACCCACACATAATTTATCTACACATGTAAATGTGGGGGTAAATACCTACACATGATTTTATATGTTTGGGTAATTGTTGATATTATATTTTCATATTGACAAACATTTAATATGTGTAGGTAATACGTTTTAGCTACACGTTGATGTTCGTGGAAAAATTTCCCACCATAACTGATGATCAATTAAATATTAAATACCTACACATGTGGTAAATTTTATTATGCGAAGGTAAATTATCTACACATATATAAAAAAGCTAATCTATGTGTAGGTAAATGAATATGTTTACCAACACATAATAGTTTTAAATAAATATGTAGATAAACTAAGTAAATAAATTTTATTTTATTTATTAAAAATAACATGCCAAAATAAATACCTACACATGTTAAAAAAGTACAATATGCGTAGATATTGCATAATAAAAGAAAGTAAATAACTTTGTTGATGAGAATGACATGACAAAACAAATACCTAATACACATAGTTAGAAATCTACAATATGTGTAGATATTTGATACATATAGAATAAGTAAATATATTAAAAAAATATACAATATGTGTCATTGTTTCCATTACTCCGCTTGTTAGGTTATTAATGATACTGGTTTTACACATAAAGCTTGCAATAAAGTTATATCAACTTCAAGTTGTCGATTAAGAAGTTTGACTTTAAAGTCAAACTCAACTTTTCTCGCTTACAACTGTTTTCTTTCTGTACTATGGGTTATAGGATGAGACTAATGCAAAAAGGAGTTTAGCGTAAAAAGCATAAGAATGATTATTAGCCATAGATTAAACTAGATAATCAGGGGCACAATGGTAAAATCATTGCGTATTAAAGTTTCACCCCATTTTTAAAATCGCCATACATACAACATTATTTTTTTTCAAAAAAATTATAACACAAAAACAAGTTTTTCATCCTTTTTCATTTGCATACCATATTGCCATACTTTAAAAAAAAAAAACTTTTTTTTGCTGGGTTGATAACATGCGTTTTTTTAAGGGTATACTTGCGTTTTAGAAGTGCAAGTTATACCTGATAAGACGACCTGATGAAACGCAAGTTATAAATGATAAAACGCAAGTTATATATTCTAAAACGCAAGTATACATAATAAAACGTAAGTTATATCTGATAAAAATATGCAAGTTATATATGATTAAACGCAAGTTATATCCAATAAAACGCAAGTTATATCTGATACAAAGATGTTAGTTAGATCTGACAACAAAACGCAAGTTGTATCATGATAAAACACAAGTTATCAACCCAACAATTTTTTTTAAAAGTATAGCAGTAGGGTATGCAAATGAAAGAGGATAAAAATCTTGTTTTTATGGTATATTTAGTTTAGAAAAATAATGTCGTATGAAAAACGCTATGGACGTTTAAAAATTGGGGGTGGAAGTCAACAATTGTGGGTTATACCTATTTTGCCGTTTTCCTTCTATTTTAGAAACTCAATGTATATTTTTCCTATTTTAATCTCATCCATTGATTTATTTTGATCAAAAGCCCAAAATCTATGTTATCCTTTTTACGCTAAACTTTTTTTTTACAGTAAACTTTCTCATTTCATAAAGGAGACTACTTGAACTAATTTCATAGTTTACCCTTTTAGGGTATTGTTGTCAGCATAATTTTTGGAATTAGAATTAAGAATAGTGTTTTTGTGCTATTAAACCGACATTAAAATACAAAACATAATGGAGGGACGCAAATAATATCACGGACCTTGCTATTCACACCCCTTAAAAAATTATTTTGACCCTCTCAAAGGACTGAGCTTTGGCCAAAGCTCGGCGTATAGGGCTCACGTGTGACATCATTGTCACACCAGTCAAAGCTTTATCAGACTTTAAATCACATCACTGAAACATCGTACTTCAAAGCGCTGAGCTTTGGCCAAAGTTCAGTGCTTTGAAGCCCAAAAGCTGACAGCAGCACATGGGGCCTTAGGATTACCTCCTAAGCGCTGAGCTTTGGGCAAAGCTCAGTGCTTTGAAGCCCTAAGCTCAGTGCTTTGCTGCCACGTTTAAGCGCACGGGCCACTGCATTTTGCCCTAAGCTCAGCGCTTAGGGCCTTTTTTTAAAAAAAAAAATTGTTTTAATGTTTTTTTAATTGTTTTAATTAGTTTTAATTCTTTTTTAAGTATTTTAACTTGTTTCCAATCAAAAAAAAATTTGTTTGATGTGTTTCGGTTCGTTTATTGCTCGTTTGTCGTTTTGAGTAGAAACATCCGAGTATGAACAACTTTCATAAATTAGTGTACGTGACACATGAACTATACAATCAATACCGTTTTTTTTTATCAAAATACATATTTAGCATGTCTAATCGATATCATAGGTATCCGGACTCTGTTTGACGCGTTTTGGTTCGTTTATTGCTCGTTTGTAGTTTTCATTAGACATATTCTGTTGACGAACAACTTTCACAAATCATTGTACGTAATACATGAACTATACAATCAATACCATTTTTTTATCAAAATACATATTTAGCATGTCTAATAGATATCCTGGGCGTCCGGACTCTGTTTGACGCGTTTTAATTAGTAAACTTTTTAATTATAAATAGGGTAACTTTGCTAATTATAAATATATTTTTGAACAATGACATAACCATTTTTCATTCACGTATCTTGTATCCAGTTGTCTAACTCCTGGCTCTTACCCGATCATAGTTTCGTTTGAGACTGACCGGACATTTTCTTTACGGCAGGAGTTAGTCGACTGGGTACAAGATACGGGAATGAAAAATGGTTATGTCATTGTTCAAAAATATATTTATAATTAGCAAAGTTACCCCTATTTATAATTAAAAAGTTTACTAATTAAAACGCGTCAAACAGAGTCCGGACGAGCAATAAACGAACCAAAACGCGTCAAACAGAGTCCGGACGCCCAGGATATCTATTAGACATGCTAAATATATATTTTGATAAAAAAAAATGGTATTGATTGTATAGTTCATGTATTACGTACAATGATTTGTGAAAGTTGTTCGTCAACGGAATATGTCTAATGAAAACCACAAACGAGCAATAAACGAACTAAAACGTGTCAAATAGAGTCCGGATACCCAGGATATCGACTAGACATGCTAAATATGTATTTTGATAAAAAAACGGTATTGATTGTATAGTTCATGTATCACGTACACGAATTTATGAAAGTTGTTCAAACTCGGATGTTTCTACTCAAAACGACAAACGAGAAATAAACGAACCGAAACACATCAAACAATTTTTTTTATTGGAAACAAGTTAAAATACTTAAAAAATAATTAAAATTAATTAAAACAATTAAAAAAACATTAAAACAAATTCTTTTTAAAAAAAAAAGGCAAAATGCAGTGGCTCGCGGGCTTAAACGTGACAGCAAAGCACTGAGCTTAGGGCTTCAAAGCACTGAGCTTTGCCCAAAGCTCAGCGCTTAGGAGGCAATCCCAAGGCTCAATGTCCTGCTGTCAGCTTTTGGGCTTCAAAGCACTGAGCTTTGGCCAAAGCTCAGCGCTTTAAAGGCGCTGGGGAGTGCAGATAGATAAGGTGGGGGTGCCAATAGATAGAGCCATATCACAAACCAAAAAGGCCATGTTCCTGCAACCCACGCTTTCATTTTCCTGCTCCAATAATTTTCCCTCTTTCAAATCCAGTCATGAGCGGTTTATTTCCTCCAAAATAGGAAGGGAATTTCAGCAACGATTTTGCCTCTTCTTCCATAAGAGAAACGTCCCATAACTCCTAATTTGTTATCAATCACTAAGCTAGCTGAATCCAGAGGTTTGTATTATCTACTTGCAACTTGAATATTTTTCATGAAATATAGTGTCTTTTTAATCTTGATTTAGTTTTTATTTTCCTGATCCATGCTTTTTAATCTTGATTTCTTCTTGAATGTTGAATATTACTTAAGACTTTGAGGCTGGATTCATAGGAGTTAGGTCATTTTTTTTAGATTGTTTCTAATTTTGGTTCTGAATTCACAAGGAACCTAATCTAATCTGAGGAAACTTATTTACTGGTTTGTAGGACCGTGATAAAAAATAAAAAAAAATATAGTGATATCATTTTTCATGTTTTGTTATTATTTGCTCATTAGTTATTTTTTGATTAGCTGCACAATCGACAGTGTTCTTTATATGTATATAATTCTTGTTTATATACAAATAACTAGCTGATTACCCTGGGAAGGTCCCGGGGTTGAAAATCTAATTTTATGTGATAACCTATTGCAAATGGCTCAAGTTAACTACCCACAAAATCTCTCAATCATTGCATGTTCATAGTATTCTAATCAGTAATAACTCATATTCCCTAATCTAAAACCTAATCAGTAATCATCTAAAGAATCACTTATGTAAGCTGCAACTATTAAAAAACTCATCACATCTCTCTAATTTCTCACATTCTAATGGCTCTTATAATTCCTAACCTAATCAACTAAACAAACACTTAAGTTGAAAGTTGTAATCATTGCATCTCATTATGCCACGTGGCATAATCAAGAGATGGTTGAGGCCACCATTGAACGCCACGTCAGCAACTATCAATTCTTTCCGGGAGCGTCCCGGGGTTGAAAAATATAACCATTCTAATAATACTAATACTAATAGTAATAATTATTACTCTTGTAATTAAATAAATAAAAAAATAACCTTGCTATAAGGTGACACCATGTGTTGCAGTGTTGCGCGATTCTTTCTCCTAACTTCTCTTGATGAGAACCTGGTTTAAAAATAAAAACATGATTAATGAATAACATGAACACTTTGTGTGTTTTTTTCCTGTATGACGAAACCCCACAAAAAATAGTCGATTTTTCTCCGTTTTTTATATAGGACTATGGTACTCGTTGGAAAGATAATAAAACACTCGTTAATTTGGTGTAATTTTTTTCTTTAAAAAATCCCGTATATAAAAGATATAAACGTTTAAAAATTATGGGAGGAAACATGAGAGAGAAAATTTTATATTTATTTTTTAAATTCTTTTTTTCTAAAATAACTCAATTTAATATAGGGTTTTATGTTTATCTTTTTTTAATTAAAAAAGGAAATAGTTCAAAAACACTAAAATCTTTCAATTATGATGCCACGTGGCACTCTCAAGGGGAGATTGAGACCTCCATTGCACGCCACGTCAGCAATTTAATATAGGGTTTTATGTTTATCTTTTTTTTTTAATTAAAAAAAGAAATAGTTCAAAAACACTAAAATTTTTCAATTATGATGCCACGTGGCACTCTCAAGGGGAGATTGAGGCCTCCATTACACGCCACGCCAGCATATACGTTTTCTTTTATATATATAGATAGATAACTAGTAGGAAACCCGCGCGATGCGGCGGGAATGACACTTTTTATTTTGGTGCTTATTTCAAATTCGTATAGTATTTGTTGTAGCATCATTGCGGTGGATATACGTCATAAGCGTTACACATGTCTAGTAACTAAAAAGATTTAAAATTTAAATTGTAAAGTACTTTTAAGAAACATTTGATAAAATAAAGTAACATACGAAAGGAAAAATAAGTATTAATAAACATAAAAGTTGAGAAAAATAAAAGCTAGTGAACTACTTGAATCATGAGATCAATTTAGTCATACAGGTTCCAAGTCTGCATGATCTCATCTATATTGTTTGCCCACTATTCGTCATCAAGAACGATCACTGAAATTTCTTGTATATCTCCATGTTTGATTATTACATCTTTTGGTGAGGATGAGTTTCCCTTATTTTCTCCTATCTAAAGTGTCATCAAATATGTCTTCTTTGTCATTTTCATCAGAACTGTCTAGATCAATAACTTGACTCCATTTGCATTAAGAGAGCCTCTTGGATCTCTTCCTATTAATTTCATGCATCTGATCCTTAAAATAAATTAAAAATATTTAATACACAAGTTAATAGAAGATGAAATAAATGTTGATATTATCAATTCACTAAATTCATATTGAATATCAGATTTGTAGGGACTAAACATTGCACAATAGCAAATAATCTCAACACTATTATCACCATTATCCTACAATAAAAACACATACAATATACCACATAAAATAACAGCCATGTTAATATTAAAAAATTAAACATTAATAAATACAACCTTAGACGCTACTTTAGACGCTTGTATAGATATTGGTTTGTTCATCTCCATATGTTTTTCATCTAAATGAATCTACAAACCAAGAAGTTAACACTTAAATGATTAAGATATGGATAAAAATGTATAATTAGTAAAATGGGACGAATGAAAACAATAAACTAACAAATAACCAACATGGTTTAGTTTATAGAATAAACTTTATTAGGTTAGCACATGGTTTAATTTTTAAATTCATGATTTTCTCATCCCTTTAAATTATGAAATTTTGTTAAACTTTAGTAGGTTAGCACATGGTTTAAATTTTAAAATTGATGATTTTCCCACCCCTTTAAATTAGGAAATTTTGTTTATCTTTGACTAAAGTGTAAAAAATTATTGTGTTTTTTGTGAATACAGAATTCAGTGCATTTTTTTTAAACTTTATTAAAAAGAACCCCTTCAAATTAGGGAGTTTTGTTGTTATTAATATAGATGTTCATATCACATGGATATATGATATGCATCATGTGTTTTCTACCAAATTGATGGATGTGAGGTTTTTAAAAGAAATTTATCTACAATTAATATCTATAATGCATTTTTATATATTTTTTTTCTAAACTTAATTATTTTAAAGTTTGATATATTTAGCTAGTTATGTATATTTAAAAGTTTAATGAGATTTCTTTTAGTTAATTATATTTATGTGTATACCTATTAATATATGCATGCATACCCATATACATATGCACATATTGCTAATGTTGATTATTTAAATAGGGTACTACAACTGAAGCTATCAGTAACAAACGTGATAAAGCATTCTTAGAGCCCAGTCTTGTGTTGCAGTTTTGTTACCGTGTGACAAATTATTTGTCTGTCAAAGCAAGGATGAACCATAATGTTTAACAACATTATCATATTTTAAGAATCACCAAAGCTGATATGTAGATTTCGAGTGCCTTGTTTGGTTTTTCAAATCGTTGCATTTGATTTATGTGAATTTTTCATTATTGGGCGGAACAGTATTTAACACCAAATTCAATTTTACAATTTTGAGTTTTACTTGATCATGCAATGGTGTTATGATTCAACATCCATATTAACAATAAATCCATATTATATTTCATCTAGTTGGTATTTAAAACATAAAATGCAATAATCACTTGTACATAAGGCATTCTTTCTTGTACATTTCAATCCACACATCGGTATTGACTACGACAAACACCGACACGTCGACAAAAATGAGTCGGTCGTCATGGTATATTCGAATGTTTTTAAAATATAATAGTTTTAAAGTTATGATATAATTAAATAAAAGAAATTATAATTTTGTAGGGGAGGGGATGAAAATATAATTACTAACTAAAAATTAGGGAATTAAAGTGTAAATAAGATAGGGTATTAAAGTGTAAATAATGTATGAATGACTATTTTACCCTCATTTTAGGGTTGTTAATGAAAAATTAGTTCTTAACTTTTGGGTATCTTAAAATACCCCTTCCTCATGCATTATAATATAGTATAGATATGCGGACGGCGCACATCTCTGGCCTCTCACTCCGCCTCTCACCATGGTCTTTATCTTATTCTTCTCCGTCACATGACAACTAAGTGCAGGGTTTATGTATTGTAATTTATATTACCTGTTAGTTTGTATTATTTTATGCTTTGATTGGTATTTCTATTAGATGTAACATCAAATTGGATCCATACACTCCATAGAAGTAAATATCTAAACAGAGGGTGAGTTGTGAAAAATAAGGAGGTGATGATGCTGATCCTTCTTTTCAAACACACTTTTGTCTTGTCAAAGAACAAATTTACCTGTTTTTAGGCTTCAAAGGTGATTGTTGATTTAACCAAAGAAAGATAGGTGTTAGATTACTGCAAGCTCTAAGGTAAAAATAGTGTAAACTTTATTTTGCTTTTGTTTGTTTTTTTTTTCTAAGCTATATTTCACTGCAAGTTACAAACTTATACAACATATGATTCAAGTTAGTCATTTTTAAACACCCATTACCATTTTACTCAATATGGGTTTACTCATTAAATCACCAATATATTGTATTTGTATGTGTATCTATATAATATGTTTTGTACTTGACACTGAAATAAAGCTAGAATGGAGTACGAGAAACAGAGAATGAAAAGAATAGAAGAGAACGAAGCAAAAATGAGAGCAATGGGTCTGGATAAACTGGCGTCTTCGTATAAGGGTATGATTCCGATTTCACAAAACAAGAGAAAAGGCCAAAAAAAAAGAAGTTTGGAAAAGGATGAGGAGTATATGGTGTCTGCCAGCAATAAGGAATGTAGCTCTTGTATGTGACTGTGTATACGACGATTTGCTTTTTATTTCTTAGAACACTAACTTATGCATACTAGTGTGAAACCCGCGCGATGCGGCGGCGACAATTTATAAAGCGGTGCTTGTTTCAGCTAATTTATCAATCTTCGCGTGCCATATTATATATTACTTAGTTTTCTTATTAATAGCATCGGTGTTGTCTACCTATGCCTTATTTAAATCGAAATTTATCCATGGTTAAATCAATAACTTATGTTTATAAAATATTAAAATTATGTTTTGTGCAATCTACGACAGTTTAACAAAAAAAATAAAAAAAAATAGGTTATTTATTTTGTGTAATTAAATTGCTTAATATACAAATGACTTTTAGTATTTATCTTGTTTTAACATAAATTTGAGAACACAAGAGTGTTTGCATAAATGCACAGAAGTTCAGCTTTTGGCTTATAAAGTGGTCTTTTATATAGACATCCTTGGTGCTTTTAAGCCAAGGCATACCAATTTGGGACCCAAATTTGTTATTATTTTTTTCTTTTTATCATTTCTACTACACAAATACGGTTATAATGATTATAAAATCTATTTTTATAAGAAAATAAATACAACATTATGAAAGTAAAATAAAACCAAGTTTGGAAAGTTTGTACCTCCAGGACTAACATTAACTACAAATTTATAATTAGATAATAAATGAAATAAAGTCGAGGCATACATAAGAAATAAAAACTAAAGTCACCCAAATACATCTTTGTTTTGAAAAAACGAAATAAACATGACATAGGTTAGCTTTTTGTTGATGTTTGATGCTGCTAATTTCCAATGGTTATTGTCGGAGCAGGTGTCGGAGCAGGTGTCGTTGGTCTCAATACGAGCTGTCATCAGAAGTTGTCAAACGGGTCAGCACGCCTGCCACAACATTGACTACAATTAAGGGATCCGTCTTTAGGGTAAGCGACGACAATTTGAGTACATATTAAAGGTCAAAATAACTAAATGAAACAAACAAAAAGATGAAGATGGTATTTTTGGTCATTTATACTACAAATATCATTTTCCCAAATAATCTGACTTTGTAAGTTCTGTCATCGGTTTCCCAAATGGGACAAAATTCATTTCATCAAGTTAATAATAATAAAAGAAAAAAACATATGATTACGGTTTGAAAAAAAAACCTTGTGATTTCAATTGATTAAATAAAGTGAAACACAAATTCAATACCATTATAGGGTAAATTCAACACTCATTTCCTTATGCTTGAGAAACTGTTGTTGCTGGTGCAAATAATCAAACACATATCAAAACAAAACTAAATAAAAGGAAACTGTTGTTGCTAATGGGTATGATTTTCACCAAAACAGTGACGATCCATAAACAATAAAAAAAGTACATGGTTTGACTACCCTAAGTGTAACTTCACTAAAAAAAAAGAAAGGTGGCAGGTGGCCTGCTTTCATCAGAAGAAAAAATGGTTCAGAAGTTTCACCAAAACAGAAAATAGACAAAAGGATAAGACTGCATAAAAAAAAACTTAGAAAGATAATGTTTTCTGCATAAAAAAAAACTTAATATCATAATGTAATCTAAATAGAGATTTACCTGTGTTTATGAAGTTGAGAAGCTTCAAATCAACTCTAAGTAAGTAAAGACTGCATCAAAATAATATCCACATTGACCCATTTAAAAATAATAAGTGAAAAAGATAAAGGAAAGCATAATTCAACCACATACCTGTGTTGCGTTTTACCGATTTCTTGCTTTGAAATCGAATAACTAAGGCTCTTCGACCTTGAATCCTGCAAATATAATTGAAATGCATTCTAAAATCAGCCCAAAATCAGAATATATTGTTTACGATGGACCAGAAGGATAAATTTAAAACAATCAAACTTCACAAGTGATTATTATTTCTTTGATTCAACTTAATAACCAAAAGTGTAATGCTAAACATATATAATCAGAACATAGAAGATGACTATTAAAACATATATAACCACGATACCTTTCGGTATTTGTTGCATCGCATGTATTGTTGCCATCCCTCAAATACAAAAACTGAATTTGGATAGCAACGATAATAAGATCAAGTTATTCATAAATACATGTAATTAAAGTAAAAAAAACCATACACAACTTGTAAGAAAATTCACCTGTGATTTATAATGGAAACATCAGGATACGTTATGATTCCTAATGGTATAAGCTCACTGTCATAGATTGTGTGTGGATTGCGCGCAAGCTGTATTTCATTAAAAAAAACACGACCCAATTCAAACAAAACAAATGTAAATCTAGAAACTAATACGTATAGTGGACGGCATAGACGATAAACATGTCGATTTGTTTTACTTTTCCATTTTCTTAGGGCGCATTTGTTCCTGCAGAAAAAAAAGTATTAGGATATTAAATGAGTCAATTAGGTATAGACGACAAACATGTCGATTTTAGAGTAAAGCATAAAATTTGGTTTGTTACCAAAGCATATTGTATTTCCAGCAACATATGAATTTCTTCACAGGGTTAATCAAATCCAAGATGTTCTGTGCACCACAAAAGAGCTTCTACACCTACACGTATTAATTTAATCAATATTAAGTAAAGCTTAAAATACCCAAAATTGATGCACGACAAAGGCAAACATTTACTTTGCATCTCAACTATCCAACCAACCAAAAGAGTTGAGAATATTATTAACAAAAATCCCAAAATTAACCGAAAATTAGGCAAATATGATCAAAACATACCTTAAAATGGGAGTCTTGAAACAGACCTCTTGTACTTGTTTTAATTCCTCCTTAAACTACATAAAGAGTATGTTTGTTTTTTTAAATGGCATCTACTATAATTTTAAACAACCACCCATTCTTATCTAGAAAAACTATGGGTATTTTTGTATTGGTAATTTATATGCATTTAGAGCATATTCGACTCCATAAATTAAGATGTCTTTCGGAATGTGCTGCTGCTAGCAGCGCAATGATATCCTCTAGGTTCAATGGAAGTTACGATAACCAATAAAATAAATTAAACAAAAAAAAATATCATTTCATTTATGTGAGGGAAAGTGAACTCGCTCTCTAACTATACGGATTTTAGTTCCATTGCAGCTAAATGCAAGCCTTACACTCATGCTTATGTCCTCCCTGCATCAACAAATAAAAGACTTGACCTGTAACAAAAGTCAAAGTACATACACCCACGTATTAGTTATTACTCCACAAAAGATAGAGAGTATCAAAGTAAACCACCAGGAAAAAAACTTGATATCGAGTAACACTTCGAGCTATACATATACATGATAATTATACATTGTTAAACATAATATTTGGGAATATAATTATTACGACATACCAGAGAGAATCAGCAAAAACAAATGTTGAAAATTTATATATCACCTGTTGAAATTGAATAATGCTTTGGTTACCTGAGTTAAGCAAAGAAGTTATATAAGCGACATGTTGTTATAATCATCAACACAAGAGACAGAGACAAAACCCATACACATTCAACTAATTTTTGTACAAAATCAACATAAAGTGTCTTACCCTTGAATGAATCTAGTGGAATACTCATCGATCCGGTTAAAATCGACCAATTAGTGTTTGTTTAGGGTTATGGAATGAAAAATTAGTGTTCATAACCAACACAAAGTGTGACTTACCATTGAAGGAGGTCGGATTCTTCATGGATCTGGTGAACTGTTCATCGATCAAGTGAAAATCATGGTGACGCTGTTGAATCGCCAGAGAGAGAGAGAGAGAGAGAGAGAGAGAGAGAGAGAGAGAGCACCTAATGTGTATCTGATGAATGGGGGCGCATAAAGTTTGCTGAATGAAACCCTAATGTGTATGTGTATCCCGTGTTTTCTCATCTTGCATTATAGTCTTGTACATTTTGCATTATAACTTGCACCCTCTAAGAGGTTAAAAGTTAATTTTAGTGCATTAGATCATTGTACAACATGCTTTGAAGCTCTGTGCATCTCTTAAAAGTGGCAAATGACCATTTCTGCCCTTCCTATATGCTTATTAATATAGTATAGATGTATTTTATTTATAAATGAAAATGATATAATTTATATGCAACAGATCAAATCCATTCACTCACAATCCATGAACTTGATCCAACTTCAGGTTATTAGTTTACTAGCTTTCATTTTATATATATATATATATATTTTTGTCTTCAATAGCTTTCATTATATGTTTTTTCTTTTTCTGAACTATATATTACACTATTTAGTTACTTGTTCATCTATTGTGTAATACTTTGTAAACAATCTCGTCTCCAACAAACTTGGCCTCTAACATAGAGCAATCTCAAGGACCAGAGAAAGAAATGGTTAATGGTATGACAACCACAAAAAACATGTTAATATTTTTTCGCAGGTAACGTTGTAAATGTAATGTTCTTCTACTTGTTTGTAGACACAACTCATGAGACCGAGGAAGAAATTGGTGACACTATGACAAGGATAAAACGTGGCATTGCACGTAGCAAAGGAGCTCGAAATATAATGAAAGCAACCAAGAAGAAACTGTCACTGGATTTCAACTTTCAAAAGCTAACTGTAAGTTTCCTTTTAGAGCTCAGTATGATTTTGAATATAGGGAAACTTAATAGTACTGCTAGGCGTGAACCTTAGACGCAAAACCCAAGAGATTAAATGAAGTATTATGTTATTTTAATTGGAGGATTGGATGACCCAACAAGGGCAAAGACCACACCAACTTCCAATATTAAGAAAGAAGATTGGGAATATCTTTGTGATTTGTGGAGTGATAAAATATTTTTGGTAATGTTTTATGGATATTCTTACTATCAAATTTTTATTCATTATCGAATTTGATCTAATATATTAACCATAATTTGGTTGTATGTCTTTGTAGGAAATTTCAAAAAAGAAAGTTATGGCACTTGCAAAACAAAAACTTGATGGTAGAAATGGTTCAAAGAGTACAATACGCTATCACATTAAGCCTCGCTTGGATTTGGATTCTTCATCCGGTCAACTTGAGACTTGGCGGCTTACACATTGGGGCGGAAAAAGGTTGGATATCTAAAAATGCGGCTGCAATATATGTAAATTTACCTTTCTTATCTACCTCTAAATATTCATTATTTGGTAAACAATTAATTTATTGTATTTCTTTTCTATTTTTTCTTTTTTTAAAAGGAAGAAATGATGAAGTTGAGAAACCTACGTACCATGGAATCAATGAGCGACAAGTCGATTATTGAGAATGTACTTAGACCAAGCTCTATTTGTTTGCATGGGTGGGGACGTGATCCTGTTATTGTTGATAACACAATGGGTACAACTAAAAAATCAAAACGTCCTACTTATGATGAGCTGGTCGATACACTTCAAACAGTGACAAGTAAATGTGCAATTATGGAACAAGCACTGATTGAGAATAATATCATGCCTCCTCCATCAAGCACATCTCGACAATCTCAAGGTGATACTCTAGAGAGTGATGAAAATATCGATGAGTGATGTCATTTAGTAATTTTATATAACCCGTTAGTAACTTATGGTCAATATTTGCTTTGTTTGTTTAAGTATTTTGTTTGGTTGTTTGAACACTTATGTTTAGATTAAGAATGTTAATTTGGTAACGTATGTTTCTATAACTGTTTTCGTATTTGTTTGTATATATGTAAAAATTATTATTTAAATAAATCGTGGTTATTTTCTACACATTTAAATATTTTACCAGCACATCAATATATATTATGTCTACACATGTTAAGATCAATGCCTACACATGTTATGATCAATACCTACACATATTTTACATTTATCTACACATAATTAGCTGCCACGTCAGATATCATGTCAGTCGCCACGTCAGATGCCATGTCATACACCAATCTAACAAGTTGCTATACTTCTACTAACACATATATATTAGTTTTAGCCACACATATATGTGTAGGTGATGATCAATATCCATAATTCTGAGTCTACACATCATGACACTTAATTTATGTGTAGGTAAACGTAAATACTAACACATTATATGGTTTTTTCTACACATACTATGTGTAGATAAATACCAAAATTTCTTACGTGCAGCTATTGAGAATGGGTATACCAGGCCAATGATTGAGAACTCCAACATTCCAGTCTCCTTAGAAGATATGACAGACGATCAAAGAAGAAAATACAACTATGAGAAGAAAGCGATGGTTGCTTTAACACAAGCTCTCCCAAAAGACATCTTGCACCAGTTTGCTCAGTGTACAACGTCGCATATGCTTTGGCTTGCGTTGACGAAGAGGAATGAAGGAATTTAGAAGACTCAGAAGATTAAAATGTAATAGCTGAAGAAGGAGTTCGCGAACTTCACTGCCATTGGAAATGAACCTTTGCGGGATCTGACAGCATGATATTATCATTTGATGTCACAGATGTATCAGTATGGACTTGTCTATACATCAGCTGAACTTGTTGAACGTTTTACAAATGCGCTTCCTTCACACTGGCATCAGTGGCTTGACATCCAAACGTCCAACAATGTTTATCATACCATCTCCATCAACAACTTTGTGGCTGAGTTAGAGAGCAAAGAAATTGATGAGATCAAAAGGGCGAAACAGGCGTGCATCCCTCAGAATCCGAGCATATACTATGGGACAACTCCTCAGGATATGAGCATTGCAGGATCTAAACTGTAGGTGCTTAAATGTGACTATCGCTTTGGATTAATAAAGAAATGGCGTTTATAATTGAAAATATGAAGTTTTAGAAGGCCATTCGACCATACGTGGGGTCGAATAGAGATTATGAAGGTCGAACGAAGTTTTTTTTATATATGCTTGTTTTGTTCAAGCCTTGAATAGGTCGAACGAGGCCATTCAACCTATGCAGAGGTCGAACGGACAGTTTATATATAGTTTTGAGTTTGTTTTGAATGTAAGAGTCTTGGTCATTTGGTCTAGATAAAGTGTGTGTTTTCTGGTGTGAGTCTAGAACCTTCTGATAATGTCTTTTTATTGTAAACTAAGCTTTTATTGATTATTTTCAAGTGTTTATCAATGAAGATGATTATTAAAATGGATTCCTATTTGTTCTGGTTTGTCTTTTATCATTTTGCATGTAAACTAGGGTTTCTGCACCTAGATTACTTGACTTGTATGATTATCTATTTGATTTGTTACAATCCAGTCCTCTACAAAGTGGTATGAGAGCTTTGCTCAATCACACAACTGCAAATTGATAATTTTCGAACAGATTTTTCATCAAAAAGACTTAAAATTTTTCTGTTTTCAATGAACATTGCATGACAATTGAGATTGACTGATTTTGATTTGTTTTTACGGATTATATCAAAATTCCTTTCACAAAACTTTATCTTCATCAAATCCGGAGCAAAACCTGATTAATTTCATTGAAATCAATCAACATTTGAAAATTTTAAATTAAATTGAGTGATTTTTGATGAAAAACCATTTTTCAAATGGGCCAGGTCGAATCAAAAGCTTCTAGGTCGAACCAGTGAGTTTTATAGTCGAATCAAGTGGTTTTTAGGTCGAACCAGTGGGATTATAGGTCGAACCAGTTATTTGTTCTTCATTCTGAGTGTGTTGTGTTTTCATTCAAACCTTTATTGTTCATTCGACCTTACGGGAGGTCGAACCAGAGTTTATATCAGGTTCGAATCAAGTCTTTGTGTCTCAATTTCTCATTCGAGTCTTTCACAGGAGTAAAACCAAGTGTTTATATTACATTTGAACCCTCGATTATCATTGTTAGGTCGAACCAGATTCTGTTTGTCGATTTTTTAAGTGTTAATATTCCGAGCATCATGGACAACATTTGGGGATTTCCGATGACACCTAGACCTACAACAACATGTACCTATGAATCCTTGGGAAATTGCATCACAGAAGACTAACACACAACCACCACATGTACCTATCAATTACCTTGTCGTACCAAGTTCGACACCACCGACTGTTACTCATCCTCCATAACAAGTGTCAGATTATTGGGGAGTCGCAGCGGTTGCTCAGAATCAGACTTCGATTGCGATTACTACTTTGATCAATGACTTATCATCACGGAGTGGTAATCGTCCGCCAAAGCTGTTGGATATGTCTGAGTATTATCAATGGCAAAAGAAGTTCAAGATTCATTTGGAGGGCATGGGATTGGAAGGTGGAGAGGCTTGGCAAATGATAATGAAAGGTTATAGTCCACCGATGGTTGAGAACACGAATGTACCAATTCCTCTAGAAGACTTAAAAGACGATGAGAAGAAGAAGTTTGCTGTTGAGAAGAAGGCGTTTTCTCAATTTTCTCTGGCCTTAACCACAGATTTGCTACATCAGTTTGGATCTAGCACTACTTCAAAACAATTATGGGATTGTTTGAAGAATCGACATGATGGTAATGACAAGACGAGAAGACTTCGCATGGAAGAGTTGAGAAAGGAGCTTGAGAATTTTAGTTACGTGGGGAATGAAACATTGAAGGAACTTATTCCAACATACTGTCATTTATTGTCATAACTATCAAATTATGATATTTACATTCCCATGACTAAATTAGTGGACAAGTTTGCTGATTCGTTGCCTCCATATTTGGGACAACATGTTGAAGTACCGAAGGAAAAAGATGCTTATCAGTACTGGTCCATTAATGAGTTTATATAGAAGTTGGAGAACAATGAGATGGAAGAAAGTAGGAAAGCTAAAAGAGCACAGTTTTCACAGAATCTGGAACTGTATCATGCCACATCATCTTCTTCTATTTCTAATCCATCAAGAGGAGCGAGTGTTGCACCTCATGTTGCTTGTGTATTGAATGTTATAGAGCCACAAAGGAATCCAATCAATTATTTTGCTCCAGGACCAACCTAAACAACAACTTATTACATACCAACCCAACCTTAGATGTCTGCAGCTTGTTATACATCATAAGCAAGTATTCCACAACAACAACAACAACAACAACAACAAAATGTTGCCCCGATGATGACTCAAGCATCTTAAAGCAAAAGTCCAATCGTGATGGAAACCTCCAACATGAACAATGTGACTGTAAAAGTGGCACAACAACATGTTGCTCTAGTTTCAGCAATGGTCGCTTTGTACAACGGACCGGTGGCGAGTCAGATAGGCAACAACAATCTGACAAATGAGGATTATGCCCAGATCGACGAGGAAGAAATGGAACTGATCAATATACAATGGGCGTTTGCAAGCGTGATGAGGAGAGCTACTGAGTTTATTGAGAAGACTGGCAGAATTGATCTTGCTACCTCACCTAACACTACCTATGGTGTCAACAAAGCCATGGTGATGCGTTTCAAGTGTGGGACTCGAGGTCATTTTGTTAGAGAATGCACCCAACCGAAGCAACAAGGTAACCGAAACCCCTTTTCTTCTAACTATCAAAACCGTCAATCACAAAACCAAGTTACCTACCAAAGCTAAAATAACAACAACAGCAACTATCAAAACCAAAACAATTAACAAAATCGACAAAACACCTCCCAAAATACTACACCAAGACAAACATCTACAACCAACCAAAACCAAACTACACCTAACCCAACCAGAACTATTGTTCTTATTTCTACACCAAACACTCAACCACAGAATGAGAATCAGGCTTTAGTGATACAAAAAGATGAAGGTTTTGATTTGAACTCTATGCAATTGGGTGTTAAAAAAGTTACTGGTGGTAATGTTGCATGTTTTGCACGGGAGATGGTGAAGGAGGAGCTGATGATAGATGATGATGATTTGGAAAAAGTTTCTGAGAAGATTTCTAAAGCGGTGATTGAGGAGATAGTTGAGGAGGTTCCAGAAAGTGTTGTTGAGAAGGTTGCGGAACCGGCCACTAGAACGGTTTCAGGGACGATTATCGATTCTATTGCTGATGTCTCTGATGAACAGGAGTCTGTTTATTCTGATTCAAAAAGCAAATCTGACTCGGAGGCCAGTGTTAATTCTCTTGATGATGAGATTGATCAATTGCTAGCCGAAGCGGATTTTCTGATGACGAAGAAGTCGTGCATGGTGGATGATGCTTTCACAAAGATTAATTATTCTAAGTTCTTTGCTGGAAATGAAGCTCATTTCACTCTAATGGCCATGATAGATCCGCCTAAACCAGTAAGTTCTAACTTTCCTTCTAGCGATAAATATTGTGGTACTTGTGATATATTAAATGATGAGGTTAAGCAACTTAAGCATCAGCTTGAGAGTGCTAAAATCATCATTCAATCATATCGCAAAGACGAACATGATTTCAACAAAACACTTGAGGGTTATAAAAAGGATGTTTCCGAATTAACTAAAACCCTTTCTTTGAAACAAATAGCCATTAATAATTACATTAATGAAATTTAAGAAACTAAATTGGAAATGGCTAAAATCAAGTGTTTTTTCTGAGAAAATCAACAAAAAGCTATAGAGTTATAAGCATGTGGCGTATGTTTTGGACCACATTGTTGAGGAACCATCAGAATCCAGTAGTGCAAACTACAAAGCTGTTCCTTCCCTAGTGTTATTTGAAAACCATAATCTGAATTCAGTAACACCGGAGAGTTCAGTGTGGTCATATTCCTCATCGGATAACGAATCAAAGACTTCAAGTGTTGGTGATCCGAATTCCGATGTGAGACCGATTCTTAAATTGAATGATGAGGGAGTGGTTGCAGTAACTAATGATTCAGGTACTAAGAGTGAGAAACCTAAGAAGGATGATGATATTCCATTGGAAAATCACATTCAAACAAATGAGACCGTTTCACCTTCTCAGGTTACATATCCTTAAGAGAATGAAAACCAAAAGAATCAGTCAATTAAGAAAGAAAGCTGATAAGAATGAATCTAGTGACAAACCTGTGAAGGTATTCCATTGGATGGAAGGATCCGATATGATAATCTCGGATGATGTGTATCCCATACAGTTTGCCAATCATTCTAAAATTGTGAAAATCTGACAAGAGAGTACCATTTGGTTTCCTAAACATGAAAGGACAAATGATATTCCACCTGAACTAATCAAAAGACTGTATGGTTATGACTCTAAACAACCCAAGGTTCATGTCACTGAATTTGTGAAACCAAAAGAAAAGTTTAACGGATTTTATGAACCGGCTTACTCAAAGGAGCCCACTCCAGAGTGTTTAAGGTGAAAGTGTGTTGATGACCAACACCCGGTTAAATCATTCGCTAATCCTTATGCTAAGAATACTTTTGAGGAGTATCGTGCATGCTTCAAATGTGGGGAGAGAGGGCATTTACTTGCTCAGTGCCCATATGTGTGACACAAGAGGCACGAGGTTGTAAGCAGACAGAGTCATAGGAATTCGGTTCATAGTGTTACTCATAGACACTCTTTTCCACAAAGACAGTTTTACCCTCAAAGACAACAGTTTTACAACCAAAATTGTTTTTATCCAAAGAGGGAAAACCATACAATTGTCTATGACAACAAAAATCGAATTGCCATGGAGAAGAAACTAAAGAAACCAATGGTGAACTTGGTTAATGACAAACAAAAGGATTACCCAAAACCTACTATGAAGTCATCAGTTGGACCAGTATCTATTAAATCAGATAAGGTAGCCAAGAAAGTTTCTTTCACGAATGACAAGGTTGATTCAAAATTGAAAGTTTGTGAAAAGGATTCTTTGAATTTTAACACTCAAAGACCCAAGACCAAACAGGCTTGGATCCCTCGTAAAAACTAATCTTGTTATTTAATGGTGTAGGGAGCTCGAGTTGGCCCTGTTAGCAGTATCTGTGTTGTAGACAGTGGATCTTCTGGGCACATGACCGGTGATATGTCGCTACTCTTTGATATCAAGAATATTAATGGAGGGTATGTAGCTTTCCCTGGAATTAAAGGTGGTTACATAACGATGGAAGGAAGTGTTAGCAATGGAATAGTGAGTTTTGAATGAATATCGTATGTGAAGCAGATAGACTATAATTTGTTGAGTGTCAGTCAGATATGTGACAAGAAGTTTTCCGTACACTTTGATGACAAATCTTGCTACATCTTGAAGCCTGGTTTCGTTAATCCAAAAGAGTGGATCATGCTAAAAGCTCCAAGAGTGAACAATCTGTACATTCTTGACATGAGCAAGGCAACCACAACTTAGGGCCAAGTTATATGTTTTCTGTCCAAAGCTACAGAGAAAGAATCTATTATGTGGCATAAAAGGATGGGACATATTCACCTGAGAAAAATGAACAATTTGGTGAAAAACAGGCTTGTTGAAGGATTAAATATGAAGCATTTTCATGTGAACGATAAATGTGTGAGCTGCAAGAAGGGGAAACAACACAAACATTCCCACAAACCCAAGAAAGTAAACTTGGTTGAATTTCCACTTGAGCGTTTACACATGGGCCTATTCGGACCTGTTAAGTGTAAGAGTATTAACGGAGATCTTTACTTTTTTGTGGTTACTGACGACTATTCAAGATTTTCATGGGTGATGTGCATGCAACACAAGAGTGAAACGTTTAACCATTTGAAAGTTCTGTTTACCCGATTGGAGAATATCTATGGTTTGAAGATCAAACGGATTCGAAGTGACAACGGGACAGAGTTCAAGAATTCTATGATGGATGCATTGTGTGAAACAAAGTGTATTCACCATGAGTAAAGTACACCATACACTCCACAATAGAACGATGTTGCATAAAGAAAGAACAAGACTCTAATCGAAGCGGCTCAAACTATGCTTGCAGATTCTAATCTTCCGGTCATGTTCTGGAATGAAGCTATTCATGCAGCATGTTATACATTAAATCGTGTGTTAACAGTGAAGAAGTTTGTAAAGACTTCTTATGAACTTCTTAACAGACGAAAGCCGAACTTAGAGTTTCTAGAACCATTCGGGGCGCCATGTACGATGCTGAATCCTAATGAGAAATTTGTACCGAAAGCTGAAGAAGGCTATTTTGTTGGATACGCGACACCACTTAAATGCGTATTTAACAAAAGAACTAAACAAGTTGAAGAGTGGGCGAATGTTGATGTTCAGTGCTACACTCAGAATGTTCAAGGAAATGGGCCCGATTGGATGTTTGACTACAAAGAACTTTTTGAGTCATTCAATCTAGAAAGTATGGTTGAAGAAGTTGTTTTACGATTATATTATGAGTGTGAGAATGCAATAAATTCATCGTTAGTGCGCCCGACCACCGTAACCCCTCCAACAGCAGCTTCTAATGATACCAATGCTCCTATCGTTGAAGAAGAAATTACTAGTGATGCGCTCGTGGATAATGCTACAGTATCATCACCAGTGAACCCTAATCCAGATATTCCATCCTCATCGAATACGGGTAATGATTTGGAGACGGCAGAAAATTTGAATGTTTAAGCGGTGGTTCCTGTTCCTGATCATCCGGAATCTCGGATTCATCAGATTCACCCGCTCAAACAAGTTATAGGTGATCCTGGTAGTAGTGTGATGACAAGAGGTCAACTTAGACGTGCAACTTCACATGATAATATTGGAGCCCTTGCCATGTATGATAAATTTCAGAAATCAGGTTGTCAAAATGATTGGTCGTTTGCTTGTTAGGCTTTACAAGTCGAACCAAGAACATACAAGGATGCTTTACAAGACGACTCATGGGTGGAAGCGATGCAGCAAGAATTACAACAGTTTTAGAAACTCAGAGTTTGGACGCTGACAGATTTACCACCAGACAGAAAGAAGATTGCACAAAATGGGTATTTAAGAGCAAGAAAGATGATCGAGGCGTAATTGTCAGAAACAAAGCTCGATTGGTTGTTCAAGGGTTTCGTCAAACTGAAGGGATTGATTACAATGAAGTATATGCGCCGGTAGCGCGCATTGAAGCAATTCTAATGTTTCTTGCGTATGCTTCTTACATGAAATTTAAGGTGTATCAGATGGACGTAAAGAGTGCTTTTCTTTATGGTGTGATCAAGGAATAAGTATATGTTGGGCAACCACCAGGTTTTGAGGATCCTATCCACCGGGATAAGGTTTATAAGCTGAACAAAGCTTTGTATGGTTTACACCAAGCGCTAAGATAGTGGTATGAGGAGCTCAGCACATATCTTCTCTCCAAGGGATTCAAACGAGGACTGGTAGACGGTACCCTGTTCACAAAACGAACAGAGGGTGACTTGCTTCTTGTACAAATATATTTTGATGATATTATATTTGGTTCTATTGATGAACTTCTATGTAGGGAATTTGAAAAGATTATGCAGAAAATTTGAGATGAGCTTACTGGGAGAGATGCAATTCTTTCTGGGATTGCAAGTGGATTAATTGCCAATGGGCATTTTTATTCACCAGCCGAAATACGTTTCCGAAGTCTTGAACCGATTCCAGATGGAGGACTCGAAGCCGCTTGATACTCCTATTCAAACCAATCACGGGATTGGAGTTGATTTTAAAGGGGAGCTCACAGACCCCTTTACATATAAAGCCATCATCGGATCATTGATGTATTTGACTACATCCCGGCCGGATATAATGTTTGCGACATGTCTTTGTGCTAGATTCCAATCGAAGCCGAAATAGAGTTATCTTACAGCTGTCAAGAGAATCCCACGATATCTGAAGGGTTGTCCCTCGCGTCGATTATGGTACCCTAATGATGATAACTTTTACTTTATTGCTTTTAGTGATGCAGATTTTGGCGGATGCGATATTGACACTAAATTCACAACGGTTGGTTGTCAATTTCTGGTGAGCAGGCTAGTGACCTGGCAATGCCAAAAGCAGACAACATTTGCTCTATCCACATGTGAAGCCGAATATGTATCAGCCTCGAGTTGCTGTTCACAGGTTTTATGGATACAACAGCAGATGCGTGACTACGGTTTGCAATTTCTTAAAACCCCCATTCATTGTGATAATGAAGCAGCCATAGTTCTCACTAAAGACAGTGTTAATCATTCCAAAGCTAAGCATATCCGAATTAAGTATCACTTTATTCGTGATTGCTATGCTAAAGGTCTGATTGATATGGTCAAAATCCACACTGACTATCAAAGAGCTGATCTTTTTACCAAAGCCTTTGACAAGTCACGATTTAAATTTTTACTAAAAGCTAATGGTATTAAAGAAAAACAAGACTGATCTTCACATCGGTTTATCAATTTTATTTTGTTTTTATGTTTCAAATACTAAAAATCCAAAAATATGTTTTTATTTCAGGGGGGGGGGGCATTTTATTTAGAAAAACCAAAAACATTGAAAATTTTTAAAATCCTTAAAAATCAGAAAATCAAAAATGATTTTTCCCGAAGAAAAAAAGGAAATTATAGCACATTAGTGAGGATCTATCGCATGCTAGAGATTTGTAAAGTTATAGATATGATATGTGATTGACTTAGTGTGATGTGTTAATACACTTCGTAGACTTATTAATGTGTGTCTTAGTGATACAAACATAACGAACTGCTTACTATGTGGATGAACACCTCATGGGCATATGGTCTTGGTACCGTAATTTCGTTTGATAGGGTTTGTACAAAATTCGGAGGTTTCGGGTCGTTATGTTTTTTGTTATCTGGGGATAGCCTATCTGATCTTTTGTCGTATTGATTTACGGACCTAGATCAGGCAGGGTATCTTAATAAAAGAGCTTTAAGGACAAAACCCAAAGTTACCGAATTGAGGAACTTTAAATGTATTATGATAATCAAAGATTATCTGATGCATCATATATAATCACTGATGCAAATCATGATTGATATAAGACCTCAACCTGGTAAGAGTGCACATGTTACTCTGTAACATTGATTTGCTTACCTATACACCTCTGTGCCTCATACCTTGTACATACGGATAACAACAACATAATCACGCGTTACAATAAATCTTTGTGCAAAATTCCTTGATACGGGAATATGTTGTGTGTGTGGGAACCACAAGTGAGTTAGTTATTAATAAATCTAAGCATATCATTTTAAAGTATTGCATAACCGTCTGCATGTGAGTTTATGTGGACAACAATATCAGCAATTGCAAAGTCACATAATCAGCAGATGTTTAACTGAAACACAACAACGTTGTGAGTTGATCTCTCATAAACTGATATGATCCTCTTACCGGAAAACCACAAAAAGTTTATTGCTTTCTGTTGATTTAGTTCATATACAAAAACTTAAAAAGATTTTTGGTGTGTTTTAGCATAAATTTCAGAAAATCCAAAAGATTTTACATTTCTGAGTTATTTTCGATAACCGATGTTGAATGATGGTCATTTTCTGACGTTTGACAGACCACTTTGAGTTTTGTAACATTTTTTTTGCAGGTTTGAAGGTTTAAATGGCTTCAAATGACTAAACGGGAATTGAATTGGACATTTAGTAAAGTTTAAATTTTCCAGTTTCTTATTCGACTTTCCTTAGGTCGAATGAGTTTCTGTGTCTTTGATTCTGTTGGATCAGTAATGCTCTTGATGTATTGCTTGCTAGTGAACACTTATGTGTTTAGCAAGTTTAATCAGATTTGCACAGCGGAATGAGTAAGTAAAGTTACACTATCAACAGGAGTTATTACTCCCCCTGGATGTTTGAAAACAAAAGATAAGTTTAATGAGAATCTAAGTATTGAATATGAATGATAATAAATACTCAAACAGATTCTCAATAAATGAAATGGAAACAACAATAATAAGCTTTGAAGGATTTCAGTTTCTATTAAAATCAATCTCTAAAACAGAGGGATGAACCCATCTATTTATAGACTTTACATATACATGAACGTTGCCAAAAAGCAAGTCAGAAACAAGTTGCAACAAGTTGCATTCTTGGAACTTGCACAAAAAGATAAAGTAATACTAAACTATTAAACTACTGAAACATAAGGCGGTGGAAAGATTCTTGTACAAGTGCTAATGAATGACAAACTACTGATGAGTAGTTTGTCTTCAGTAGTTCTTTAGTGAACTGTCTGGTTAGACTTCAGAGCTTTTGATACTTCTTCTTCAGTACTTGTTGAATCCTTCTTCAGTACTTTAGTCTTCTTTCTTCAGTAGTTCTATACTTAGAATATTTGCAGAAGTGAATTAGACTAAGGTTTACAAAAGTGGTGTCCTCAATCCTTTTTGTCTAAACAATCTCCCCCTGGATTGATGAAGCCAAAACCTTTTCTAATTCCTTATTGTCTTCTTCTGTCATTCACAATCTTCCATATCTCCTTGAACATGGAATTCTTCAGTTGATTAAGCTGTTCATCAGTGAGCCATCCCCTTTGAGGTTCTAAGTGTTGAATTGTAAGCAAGTCCTATGTTGATAGATTCTTCAGTTCATTCAGGGAATTGTAGGCCTTGCTTGTAAGATCTCTTCTTGTCACCAATACTAAGTTGTCATCAGTAAAGGACCATCTGATGATCAGCACTTTAGACTTGTCAAAGTCTGAAGTATAGGGAACAATGCTGGATCCCTGGGATGTTTCTGAGTGTTGGATATTTTCTATTTCTGTGACTCTCATGTGGGATTCACTTCTGTCTTCTTTTTGCACTACATCAGGTAATTTGAGAGTTGGTAAATAATGTTCAGTAACTACCTTTGTGTGCAGTCTGTCAGTGATAGTCTTCTGAATTTGGTAAGCAAATGTTGAAGGATCCCTAAATTGAGTTATCAGAGGCTTCTCTTCAATATCAAAGTCTCCTTGCACAACTGTGTTGCCTTCTAGCAACACCATCTTGAAGTCAGTCTTTGTATTGTCCTCTGGTTTCTTCTTGGTAGCTGGTCTCTTAACACCAGAAGTTCTAACTACTGAAGTCAGTTTTTGTACTTCAGAAGTTTTGAACTTCTCTGGATTAGCAGCCTTGGCAGCCTTGTATTTCTTGTATGTGTCTAGTAGTTTGTCTTCCTTCCATCTTGACACAGAGGCTTTTTAAATGTGCGTGAAAGGATCGATAAACAACAAAGAATGATCAAACAAGTTAGTTTTAGGTGCGGAAACCCTAAAACTATCACAAAATAATAATCAAACAGATTCAAACACACAGATCATCATTTTCAAAAGTTTTCATTAATAAATCACTCGATTACACGTTGAAATAATGATACAATCAAGGTATGAACGATAAACGAGTTAAACAAAACACTAGAGAGAGTTTCTGAAAGTGGAGGGAATAATAATCATCAAAAGTTACATTCAAAAATCAAACTTGTCTATTTATAGACTGCACATTCGCCCAAATTGATTGTGCGAATGTGCAGGTTCGCCCAAATCATCTGGTCGAACCAAGCTTTACAATAAACTAAATCACATTCGTCCACATTCTCTTCCTTCGCACCTTTTATCTTCCTTCGTACCTACAAAATTGCTCCTTCGCACCTTCGAATTCTCTCCTTTGCACCAACGATATCACCAAAACATATTGTGTTGTTCAATCCGAAGCATTAGTCGCACTTTTGCATCTACAAACTCCCCCTCGACAATTGCTTGGATTGTGTTCGTCGTTCTTCGTCCATTCTTATGTTCATCAGTTTGATGTGTCGTTGAATCCTTTGTTCTTTTGTCATCTCCGGTTCATGAAATTGCTTTTGCTTCTTCGTTTTCAGCTCAGGCACCTTTTGCTTCTCAACAAACTTTCCCAACTTCTCACCATAGTCACATCCAGCATTGATATCATATGCAAAGCACAGAAATACCACACATTGGTACTTTCCTGCTTGCTCAGCATCTTTTGCATCTGAATAGATCAGATTGTAAAACAACATGATAATATCCTCATGTGAACAGTTTATTAACCACATGGGATCAAAGATGTGCACTTTCTTGTAATTCGTCTCTCCGTCTTTCAACACAATCACGGCCTCTGCAATCTTCCAATCATAATACCACCAGATGAAGTCTTTGGCGAAGCGTTGCGGGATAGGCAGCAAAGGAATCTTTTTCAACACTCGCGGTGGTTTGTACTTTAATGTCACCTTGGGCATACCTGTTATCAAATCAATATCCTTCTTATGAACAATTCGCTTTGGATATTGTGGAGTAAACAAGTCCCACTTGGTTCGGCTTTCTCTAGTCATTTTCTCAGCAAAGTTGGTAATCTGACTATTTGACGCTCCCGTTAAACGGTGACGACAAATATCACGGATTGCCCAATAGGGAAGAGTCTTCAAGTGATGAAACTTGTCGAAATACAAGATCCCCTTCTCCCACTTTACTGCAAAGCATACTTCCAGGCCAATGCACGACCTTTGAAAATACCATTATGAAGTTTGTAAAAGCTTCCTTGAATATCTGCTTTCGGACGATTGTTTTCCTTTTCTTTCAACTTCTTCAAAAACTCTTTCAAACTTTCCGACTGCTCGAACCGTGGTTTTTCATGCCCTTTGAAGATTTCGTCTTCAAACGCTTTGCTCTTCTCTTTAGCTAGTTTCTCAGCATGGTTTAGCAATTCATCTGAGAAAGAAAATCCACAATCTTGATTAGTCTTGAAGTATTGTGGATACTCTTCTCTTGTAATATCTTCCATTTCAACTTCTTCAAACGCATGAACATCATGATCATCCGAATGATTTCCAGCTTCTTTCTCAGGTATCTTAGGAATAAAGTTGTCAGCAAGTAATTCTTCCAAAGTCTTGCCTACTTGCTTTGCTAAACCTTCAAGTATCTCTTTCAAAATTTCCGCAGAAACTTCCCCATCCTCAAGATCAGGGTCATCAAACTCCAACTCGAATAGTTTATTGTTCGATTCAAATATTTCTGGAAATCTGCTAGTCATGTCGATCGTCCAGACTCGATCAGTGAGCATCTGGCGATACTTGTTCTAATCGTCTTCAGACAATGACTGCAATTTCTCGTTCCAGAATATATCATCATCAACATTCTCTCCAGGAGCCTTAGAGCTCGATTCACCACCCTTATCTGAGTCACACTTCTCGTATGTAAACTTATCAGCGTCATCATCATCGTCATCACTACTATCATCAAAAGCAGAGCCGTTTCCATCACTCGAACCATCATCTGATCCTCCATCATCCTTATCATCCTTCTACTTCTTCTTCTTTGTATCATTTCCTGCATCTTCATCAAGTTCATCATCTTCTTCTTCATCAGATAGTTCGAAATCAACTTGTTCTTCTTCACTTTCTTTGTCTACTTCACCAGCTTGAAGTTGAGGAGCTTGAGAGTACAAGTTCTTGATCAGATCATCCATATGCTTGTTACTCTTCTTTAACTGTTTGTTCTCCTCCTTCAAAACTATGATTCTCCTGGTGTTTCGTTGCTCGTGCTTCAGCAACTTCTTATTTTCTCTCTTCAATCTCTTAATAGTCTTCTTCAAAGCTTCATTATCATCTGCTGATGTGACTACGACCTCCAACATCTTCTTATCATTAGACTTTAACTGCTCGATCTCAGTTTGTTGTTTGTTAATCAGATTCATCATCTCAGACAGTCTCTGATTCACAGCAGTCATAATATCACTATCCACCGAAACTTTCGTCTTCTTTGGTGGTTCAACAACATCAGGCAGTTTGCCTTTTCTGATCTTCTTAAGCACGTTATCCAATGCCTCATTAACCTCATCCATAGGCATTTCTTCAGTCTGTGGTGTGCTTGATGTTGTCGCAGTCTTTTGCTTCTTTTGAGCTGGTGCAATAACCGGTGATTTAGAACTTGTAGCTGGTGGTAGTTTCTTACCAGCTATCAAAGATTCTATCTCTTTCTTTCTCTTGATGCTCGGCTTCTCCTGTTTCTTCTTTTCTTTCCTAGCAGCTTGCACAGGAGAACCAACAAACGTCTCATCAACATTCAAACCCAACTCTTCTTCATCAACAGGAATAGGGCTTTTGTTCCCTTGATCTTCAACATTTTGGCTAGCAGACGCACCAGCCTCAGTGGCCTTGGGCATGGTTGTCTCTACCGTTTTAGCATCTGAATTCCAACGTTCATCCTCTAACGTCTCTTCTGAATCAATAGACGCTTCATCAACTAAATGTAATCCCTTTTTCGCCATCATCTTGTTTCTTTTTTGCGTGTTTTTCTTCTTTTCATGTTCAGAAACCTCTATCCTTATCTCTTGTTTCTTTGTCTTCCCACTCTTTGCGCCGACATTCACAACTTGTCTTTTGCGCTTAGCATCAGGATCAACATGATGTAACGGATTATCAGGATCAGAATCACTGTTTACATTTCTCACAAGCCCTTCACCTGGATCTGTATAATCCACTCTAGCTAGGTGTCCAAATAAACGTCTTACTGGAGGACGTTCTTCAACAGACAATCCCTTATATGCTTTCATCCTAGCGAGTGTATTCAGCGACATATGTTCCTGAACAACAATGTGTTTAGGATCTCTTTTCAGCTCCTTATACTTGTGATCAAATATCATTTGGAGGAAACGAGGATAAAGTAGAAACTTAAGATTCCTCGTGCTGTTTACAGGCTCCAGTAAATGAGACATCAGCATGCCAGAGACATTGAACGGTTTGTTCAATACTAAAGCAACCATCATAGAACTGAGATGCTCTTCCTCATCAAATCATAACCTCCAGCTGCAGATCCAAATACGTGAATCAAAACATGTGCCAGATACTTGAATTGTGGGCACAGTTTTCCTTTATGCAATGAACCGTCAGTGATTGGTCCATTGTATTTCATCCTAAGGAAGCACTTTCGCTGATCCATAAATGTAAACTCCTTTGGATCAGTCGGCTCATCATTCAAATTCAACGCTTCCCTCAGATCCTCTTCGCAAACAATGACTCGTTGTCCTTGAATCTTGCCCGTCAAACAAGATTCGCACTTCCAAAAGTCAAGTTTAGCATTCGACCAGAATTCTTGAATCATATCCCTGTAGATAACAGTCGGCCTAGCAATGGCATCTATCACCCTGCTTCTCTTCAGAAAATCAATAATTCCAACAAACTCTGTGTGCTTCTTTATGTCTCCAAGATACGCACAGCAGTTATGTGCGTTTTCAAAGTCTAACTGTTTGACCGGCTGTGATGATGATCCAGCTTGTTCCGTCGTCTTCTGTTGTTCAGTCATCGTTAAATCTACAAAAACAAACAAAAACACACGTTAAAAATCGACAAAATCAAACTTGAAAATTTTTGGTTATAAACCTTCTCTTTCGCCCAAACGGGGGTACGAAAGAGTTTTTGCAAAGGTACGAATGAAAAATAATAGGTACGAATGTATGAGTTTTTGATAAAATGTTTCATTCGCCCATCCATTCCTCATTCGACCATTTGATTTTCTCCTTCGCCCATTCGTACTGGTCGAAGGAGTCAGTTCATAATTTTGAAATTTCAATTTTGAATTTGAGTGATTCTGAACATGTCCATTTGATTGAAACCAAACCTAATGATGCCGATAAACATTCCTAAACTAACAGATTCATTGATTAAGAATTGTATTTGTGTTTTCTATTAAAAACTAGGGTTTAAACACTGATTGATCAATCAGTCGAGTTTGAAACCATAATTTTTGTTATATCTCCCCCTAAAACACACATACAATAAACCCTATGCATCAATTGTTATAATTATGATGATTTTAAACGGTTTTGGACAGTTAGGGCTCGGAATGTAAAACAGGGATTAAATCATGAAATCCTTGATGATAACCTTTGAAATAAATGGCAAAATGATCAGTATAGAATGCCGAACACAATGAAATGATTTAAAAGAAACGAGCAATAAGGTGAGTTTAAGATTGAAAATCTGGAAAAAAATATGAATGGGGTTCGAATGAGCAGATGGGTATATATAGGCATACTCCTTCGCCCGTTTTAGTCATACGAAGGAGAAACTTTTGACTCCTTCGACCCTAGTGAAAGGGTATGAATGAGGCAAAAGGGTTCGAATGAGAAAATGTTCATGAACACTCTCCTTCGCCCAAATAAAACATACGAAGGAACATGTAAAATCCCACATTCGACCAACCGAATGGGCGAATGAGAATTGGGAATTTTGAAAATTTTCCAAATCTCAAAAACGAGTCCCGGTCCAATTATTTTCCAACTTTTAAGCATCCAACACTCATGTTTTCACATTTTAAAAGTTACAAAGCTCAAATGGTGTATCAAGGTTTAGAAAATCGACATCAACCACCATCAGTTATCAAAAATAAGATGAAAAAGAAAAATCTTTTTGGATTTTCTAAAGTTTATGCTAAAACACACCTAAAATCTTTTTGAGTTTTGTAATTTTTGACGAGAAAATAAAATGCAAAAATGTAAATGAAAAACTGTAAATGTTTTTGGGATTTCCGGTAAAGGGATCATATCAGTTTTTTGAGAAATCTGATCACACCGTTGATCTTTTTGAAATTATTATCATTAAAGACAATGTGTGATCTGGCAATTGCTGATATTGTGATCCACATAAACTCACATGCAGACTTTTGTGCAGTGTTTTATACTGATACTGATATTTATAGTATAAACGCAATTGTCTGTGGTTCTCACGCACACGACATACTCCCGTATCAAGAAGTAAATGCACAAAGACTCATTGTAAAGCATGATTATGCTTTCATCGTCTGTAATTGTACAAGATATAATGCATAGAGGTATACAGGTCAGCAAATTAATGCAGCAAAGTAACATATGCACTATACCAGGTTGAGGACTGATATTAATCTTGATTCGCATCAATGATCAATACGATGTAATAGATAATCTTTGATCATCATATAACATGGAAAGTTCCTCAATTCGGTAACTTTAGGATTTGGCATATAGCTCTTTTATAAAGACACCCTGTCTGATCTAGGTCCGTAATGACTTACAGCAGAAGATCAGAGAGGCCATCCCCAGACAACTAATAACATAACGACCCTAAACCTCCGAGTTTTGTACAAATACCCTATCAAACGAAATTACGGTACTAAGACCATATGCCAATGAAGAGTTCATCCACACAACAATTCGTTTGATATGTATGTATCAGGCACGCAGTAATAGGTCTACGAAGCCTATCAGCACATCGCACAGACTCAGACACACGCCCTATATAGCATTACATTATTTAGAATGTGTCAGATCCCCACTGATGTACTATCATTTCCCTTTATACTCCAGGAAATCATTTTAGAATTTTTTGATTTTTATAGATTTTCGAATTTACTGTTCCCAAGGATAAGCTGGAGCATTTCAAATATGTGACTGCCCAGATATCGTTTGTTCACAGAAATCTGACGGCATTAATCTAAGGGAAGAAGATATAGCAGTCAGCAAAGAAATTTTCTAATTTTTATGGATTTTGAAATTTTTCAATGTTTTTGGTTTTTCGAAATTTTTCTGAAAAGCAGTAAAAATTTAACCTAAAAAGTGATAGACTGAGGTGGTGATCAGTCCTGTTTTTCTTTAATACCATTAGCTTTTAAAAGATAATCAAATCTGGATTTATCAAAAGCTTTGGTAAAAAGATCTGCGCGTTGATAATCAGTGTGGATTTTGACCATATCGATCAACTCTTTAGCATAACAATCACGGATAAAATGATATTTAATCCGGATATGTTTAGCCTTTGAGTGATTTACTAAGTCTTTTGTTAATGCGATTGCGGCCTCATTATCACAGTAAATAGGGGTTTTAAGAAACTGCAAACCGTAATCCACCATCTGTTGTTGGATCCAAAGAACCTGTGAGCAGCAGCTCGATGCTGAAACGTATTCTGCTTCACATGTGGATAGTGCAACTGCGGTTTGTTTCTTGCATTGCCAGGTCACGAGCCTGCTCCCCATAAACTGACATCCAGCCGTTGTGGATTTGCTGTCTTTGTCACAGCCGCCCCAATCTGCATCACTAAAAGCGATTAGGTCAAAATTATCATCATGAGGGTACCAAAGTCCTTTCGATGGACAACCCTTTAGATATCTAAGGATACGCTTGACAGCTGCAAGATGACTCTGTTTCGGCTTCGATTGATATCGCGCACAAAGACATATCGCAAACATTATATCAGGTCTTGACGCTGTGAGATACATCAGAGATCCAACGATTGCTCTGTGTGTAAATGGATCAGTCAGCTCCCCCTTAAGGTCAACTCTAATCCCGTGATTGGGCTGTATCGGGGTATCCATCGGCTTCGAATCATCCATCTGGAATCGGCTCAAGACTTCAGAAACGTATTTCGTCTGATGAATAAAGATCCCCGTTGGTCTTTGCTCCACCTGTAAGCCTAGGAAAAACTGCATTTCTCCCATTGCGCTCATTTCGAACTTTTCCTGCATAACTTGTTCAAATTCCCTGCACAGAAGGTCGTTAGTTGACCCGAAAATAATATCATCAACATAAATTTGTGCAAGAAGCAAATCATCTCCTGTTCGTTTCGTGAACAGTGTGCAGTCTACGAGTCCGCGTTTGAATCCTTTCGAGAGAAGATACGTGCTCAGCTCCTCATACCATTGTCTCGGAGCCTGGTGCAACCCGTATAGAGCTTTGTTTAACACATAAACCTTATCCCGGTGAATAGGATCCTCAAAGCCTGGCGGTTGACCTACGTAAACTTCCTCTTTGACCACACCGTAAAGAAAAGCGCTCTTTACATCCATCTGATACACCTTAAATTTCTTCCATGATGCAAATGCTAGGAACATTCGGATAGCTTCCAAGCGTGCAACCGGTGCATAGATTTCATTGTAGTCGATTCCTTCAACCTGATGAAAACCTTGAACGACCAAACGAGCTTTGTTTCGCACTATGACTCCTCTGTCATCCTTCTTGCATTTAAACACCCATTTGGTTCCAATTTTCTTTCTTCCAGGGGCCAAATCTGTCAGGGTCCATACACCAAGTTTCTAGAATTGTAATAACTCCTCCTGCATTGCTTCCACCCAGGCATCGTCCAAAAGAGCATCCTTGTAAGTTCGCGGCTCGACCTGCGAAACATAACAAGCAAACGACCAGTCATTTTGAAAACCAGATTTCTGTATTTTGGCATATAAAGCAAGGTTGCCAATATTTTCTGGTGCTTGAGCATTTCTCAGCTGCCCTCTTGTCATCACACTGCTACCAGGATCACCAATAACCTGTTCAAGCGGGTGTATCCGTTGTATCTGAGATTCCGGATAATCAGGTACTTGTACTCCCGTTTAAGTTGTCAAATTCTCTGTAGAAACCAGATCATTACCCACAGTCGATGTTGAAGCATCAGTATTAGTTGGGTTCACTGGTGGTGTTGCTGTAGCATTGTCCAGAATAGCTTCACTTGTTGCATCATCGTCTTCATCTTCTGATTCGGATGAATTAAGCGTTGTAGAAGCTTCTTGGAACACCTCTTCTTCCATCACAGGAGCAGTGTTATCATTAGAAGCTGCTTGAGGATTTACCGTGATCGGACGCACTAAAGGTGATGTCACGGCGTTTTCGACCTCGTAATATAAGCGAAGTACAGCTTCTTCAACCATGCTATCTAGATTGAATGATTCAAAGAAATCTTTGAAATCAAACATCCAATCTGGTCCTCCACCCTGTACATTTTGTGTATATCTTTGAACTTCGACATTAGTCCACTCCTCGACTTTTCTAGTTCTTTTGTTGAATACCCGTTTTAATGGGGTTGCATATCCAACAAAATAACCTTCTTCAGCCTTTGGTGCAAACTTCTCCGAAGGATTCAGCATTGTACACGGGGCACCAAATGGTTCTAGATACTCCAAATTCGGCTTGCGTCGGTTCAACAGCTCATAAGAAGTCTTGCCAAACTTCTTCACTGTCAAAACACGGTTAAGAGTATAACATGCCGCGTAAATAGCTTCGTTCCAGAACATGACTGGAAGATTTGAATCCGCAAGCATAGTTCTCGCCGTCTCTATTAGAGTCCTGTTCTTTCTCTCTGCGACACCGTTCTGCTGGGGTGTATATGGAGCGCTATATTCATGATGAATTCCCTTGTTTGCACAAAGATCCTCCATATGAGCGTTTTTGAACTCCGTCCCATTGTCACTCCGGATTCGTTTGATCTTCAGACCATATATATTCTCCAGACGTGTAAACAGAACCTTCAGGTTATCAAAAGTGTCGCTTTTCTGATGCAAGCACATTACCCATGAAAATCTTGAATAATTTTCAGTCACCACAAGACAGTACAACTCCCCTGCATGACTTTTACTTCTGACTGGACCAAATAAATCCATATGCAAACGCTCAAGTGGCAGCTCAACGGAATTAACTTTCATTGGTCTATGGGATTGTTTGTGCTACTTTCGCTTTTTGCAACTAACACACTTGGCCATGGGTGGTCATTGCCTTGGACATATCGAGAATATACAAGTTGTTTACTCTCGGTGCCTTCAGCATCACCCACTCTTTCGGAAGCTCAAACCTAGGTTTCAAGATGTAGCAGAATTTGTGATCAAAATACACAGAAAATTGTTTATCACAAATTTGACTAACACTGAGCAAATTATAGTCTATCTGTTTCACGTATGATATCTGCTCAAATGTCACGACCCCATTGCTTACACTACCCTCCATCGTAATGTAGCCTCCCTTATTACCAGCAAATGCCACATAACCTCCGTTAATGTTTTTGATATCAAAGAGTAGCGTGAGGTCCCCTGTCATGTGACCAGAAGCTCCACTGTCAACAATCCATAGGCTGCTAACAGGGCCAGCTGGAGCTCCCTGCACATATAAAGTAGAGCAGTTAGATCTTTCGGGGGACCCAAGCCTGTTTGGTCTTGGGTCATTGAACGGGTTGTTTCAAAGAATCTTTCAATTCACAAACATCTTGGGTTAACTCAACCCCTTTCTTCTCACTCACAATTTTCTTTTTCTCACTCTTCTCATTCTGTGAAGTAGAGGCTCCTTAAGATTCCTTAGATGACCAAGATTGCTCAGATCTTTTCAAGATCCGAATCTGAGATTTTGAAGTCTCAGTCGGTTTCTTTACTTCATCTTTAACTGCAACCTTCTTGGATACCTTCTCTGATTTAACAGAGACAGGTCCACTTACTTGTTTTCCATTAGGTTTAGGAGCAACCTTTTTGTTATCAGCAGTTGAGTTCATCACAGGTTTCTTAGCAGATTTTTCACTGGTCATCCGGTTACGTTTATCATACGTCATCAGACGGTTTTCCCTCTTGTTGTAAAAATTGTTTTGATTAAAATATGGTTCTTGCTGAGGGTAATATCGTCTCTGTGAATAACCGTAGTTATCAACCGGATAATCATGATGTTGCCTTATCTCCACCTCGTGCCTTTTGTGTCGTACGTACGGTCAGGAGGCAAGTAAATGTCCCCGTTCCCCGCACTTATAACACGCACGGTATTCCTCATAGTTTTCTTTGATCGGCGACTTGGAAAAGCTAGCAATGGGATATCGATCAACCATGCATTGTTTCCTTAAACTCTCAGGAGCTGGGTCCTTCGATTAAGTCGGTTCAATAAAACTATTTGCTTTATCAACAGGCAAAACAAATTGTGTGACATTGACCTTGGCATCTTTATCCGAATAAATTTTATCTAAAATTTCTTGAGGAATGTCATTGGTTCTTTCAAATTTTGGAAACCAAATCGTACTTTCCTACCAGATCTTTTCGATTTTTGAATAATTGACAAACTTAATTGGATATTCATCATCGGATAAAATCTTATCGGAGCCTTGCATCCGATAGAAGATTTTGACAGGTTTGTCACACGATTCGTTGCTCATTTCATTGGTTTTCTCAAATTTAAGCTCATTTTTCTTTTCTACCGGTTTAACCACATTTTTCTCAGATTTAGTTTCAATTTTCTTTTCAACCGGTTTTCTCACATTTTTCTCAAATTTTTTTACCTCTTTCTTTTCAAAACTCTTACCAACAGACTTTTCATTTTTCTTAACCTCATTCTTACGATGAGCATTTGCCATTGGATGAATGATCTGAGACGGTGAGACTGGCTCAGTAGTGATTATATGATTTTCATCAGGGATATCACTTTCACTTTCAACCGTCTCAGATGGTTCATCTTCTTCATCTGAATCATCAGCAGCGACCACACCCTCATTGTTTCCCAGTACTGGTCTTACATCAGAATACGGATCTCCGACACTGGAAGTGTTAGGCTCATTTTCTGATGCGGAGTCAGAATTGATTAAAGTCTCCGGTGGTATTGCATGTATGTTGTGGTTCTCAAACAATACCGGAGATGGGACTGCCTTATAGTTTGCACTATTCGACTGGGAGGGTTCTTCTATAATATGGTCGACTACATATGCTATGTGCTTGTAACTCTCTAGCTTCTTGTTTACTTTTTCAGCAAAGCATTTGATGGTTGCCATTTCCAATTTAGTGTTTTCCATTTCATTGATGTAATTATTAATGGCAAGTTGTTTAATTGACAATGTCTTTTTAAGTTCAGACACATCCTTTTTATAACCATCAAGAACTTTGTTGAAATCTTTTAAATCCTTTTGATAAATCTGACAGTTGAGTTTGGCACTCTCAAGTTGGACCTTGAGAAGCTTGTTCTCATCTGTCAGTTTTTCAAAATCAGCACATTTATCACATTTAACACACGCTTGAGATTGAGTTTCAGAACTTACCGGCTTAGGAGGTTCTGTCATGGCCATCAAAGCGAAGTTAGCTTCCTTCCCTGCGAAGAATTTGGAGTAGTCAATCTTGGTGCATGCATCATCCACCATACATGACTTGCGGGTCATCAGGAAATCAGCTTCAGCTAACAGTTGGTCAATGTCATCATCTAGTGAATTCACACTAGCCTCTGAATCAGATTCACTCTCCATATCCGAGTAAGCTGAATCGTATTGGTCTCCAACATCCGTGACAGAATCAAGAATCATCCCCGATTTCTTGTCTTCATTATCAACAATCACATCCTCATTCACTTCCTCAATCTTCAACTCCGACACTTTTTCAATCACAACTTCCTCTTCAATCTCCTCATTCTCATCCAAACTCATCTGCTGTGCCACACATGCCACGTTACCAGCAGTGATCTCCTCCACCCCCAATTGCATACCAGTCCAATCAAAACCTTCATCCTTTTGGATCACAAGTGCTTGGTTTTGATTGTCAGTTTGGTTTTGGTTTTGTGTGTTAGGTGTAGAGATAGGAACAATAGTTCGGTTTGGATTTTGTTGAGGTTGGTTTTGAGTTGTGGATTGTCTAGTGTTGGTGTTTTGTTGACGGTTTTGATAATTGTTTTGTGGTTGAAAGCTTGAAATGTTGGGACTGTTGTATGACACTTGATTTTGGTTTTGGTTTTGTCTGTTTTGGTATGTTGAATTGAAGGGGTTTCGATTACCTTGTTGCGCTGGCTGTGTGCACTCCCTTTTAAAGTGTCCCTTCTCTCCACAATTAAAGCATGTAACTTTTGCTTTGTTGAATCCGTATGTGGTGTTGGGAGAAGTTGAGAGATCAGTTCTGCCAGTCTTCTGTATAAAATCAGTGGCTCTCCTCATAATGCTTGCAAAAGCCCACTGAATGTCCATCAGCTCCATCTCCTCTTTGACGATTTGAGCGTAGTCTTCATTGGTGAGATTGTTATTTCCAATTTGACTCGTTACCAAACCATTGTAAGAAGCAACCATAGCAGATACAAGAGCAACATGCTGTTGAGCAATTTCAACAGTCACATTGTTAAGGTTCGAGGTCTCTAACACAATCAGATTTTGACTTGATTGTGCTTGAGTAATCTGCATCTGATTCATGTGAGGAGAATATTGTTGTTGTTGTTGAGGTTGACTTGATGTGTAGCATGCGGCTTGTTGTAATGGTGAAAAAGGTGGAATAAAGTTTGGTGTTTGATAAGATTGTTGTGTGTATGATGGTGTGTAAGATGAAGTTTGGGCAAGGTAGTTGATGGGTGCTTTTGTTGGTTCAACAACGTTGGATACACATGCTATGTGAGGAGCAACATTAGAAGTGGTGCTTGAAGCAGAAAGAGAGTTAGATGTACCACTCACATATAAATCAGGATTCTGTGGAATCGGAGCTCTCTTAGCTTTTCTCTTCTCCTCCATCTCTTTGTTTTCCAGCTTTTGAATGAACTCGTTAATAGTCCAATACTGGTATGCATCCTTCTCCTTCAACACTTCGATGTGTTGGTTCCAGTAGGGTGGTAAAGCATCAGCAAATTTATCTACTAACTCCGACATTGGAATGCTGATCTCATAGCTCGACAATTCAGTGAGCAAATGGCAATACCGTGGAACCAACTCTTTTAGGGTCTCATTACCCATGTAACTGAAGTTTTCAAATTCCTTCCGAAGCTCTTCCATCCTCAGCTTCCTTGTCTTCTCATTTCCATCATGTCGATTTCTCAGCATATCCCATAGTTGTTTGGATGTTGTACACGATCCAAACTGATGCAATAGATCAGTGTTGATCGCCTGGGATAGCTGAGAGAATGCCTTCTTCTCTATTGCAAACCTTTTCTTCTCATCATCCGCCAAATTCTCCAAAGGTATCGGTTCTCCAGTATTCTCTAGAATAGGAGCAACGTAACCCTTCACAATCATTTGCCATGCCTCGGCTCCCTCAAGTCCTTGTCCCTCAACATGGATCTTAAACTTCGTCTTCCAAGTATTGTACTCCTTCATGTCCATTAGCTTTGGTGGACGATTGCCGCTTCCAGAGGATAGATCATGAATAAGAGTGGATATGGCGTTGGTCGTCTGCGAATGAACTGCTGCTGCTGCGACTCCCCAATAGTTGTCAATCGGTTGTGGTAATGGTTGAACAACTTGTTGTGGAGCCGAACTAGTCATTGCCATATAATTGATTGGCTGTGATGGTTGACTAGTCTTCTGGGCTGCAACAGACCACGGATCTTGTGTTGTCTGCTGTTGTGGTGCTTGAGTAGGTCTAGGCGTTGTTGGGAAGTTCCACATCTTGTCCTGCAAACGATTAAACACGAAAAGATTAAAAATGTTTTAAAACAGGATGCTCCTTCGTATAAACGAATGTGCGAATGAGAAATAAATTTCTCCTTCGACCGTTTTTTATTGATACGAATGTGAACTAAAACAACAAAAACTCCTTCGACCGCTTTTATCTCCCTTTCGACCGTTCTCCTGCTCCTTCGACCGTTCGATCAGGCGAAGGTTAAACAAATGGACGAATGAACAAAATAAGCAATCAAAGTCTTCTTTCCACCACTATAACACCTCCTTCGTTCACAAAATCCTTCTTTCGACCCAAATGATTTCCACTTTCGACCAAACTCTCTCTTTCGACCCCTGAGTTTTCAAAAACGGTTATTCTTTGAAAATCAGTTAATTTTGATCATGTTTATCAAATGTTGATGGATTTTGATGATCTAAATCAGGTTTTGAATCGGAATTGATTTGGAACAACTTTAATGAAGAGAATTATCCAATTTAAACTCAAAATCAAGGTGTAATCGATCAAAATCTTATCACATCAGTTTGTTCATTGAAAACAGAAACCTTTTGACCAAAATTGGGTCCAAATCAACTGAGAGACTATTAATTTGTGGTTGTTTGATCCAGAATGGCTCTGATACCACTTTGAATGTGCGTGAAAGGATCGATAAACAACAAAGAATGATCAGACAAGTTAGTTTTAGGTGCGGAAACCCTAAAACTATCACAAAATAATAATCAAACAGATTCAAACACACAGATCATCATTTTCAAAAGTTTTCATTAATAAATCACTCGATTACACGTTGAAATAATGATACAATCAAGGTATGAACGATAAACGAGTTAAACAAAACACTAGAGAGAGTTTCTGAAAGTGGAGGGAATAATAATCATCAAAAGTTACATTCAAAAATCAAACTTGTCTATTTATAGACTGCACATTCGCCCAAATTGATTGTGCGAATGTGCAGGTTCGCCCAAATCATCTGGTCGAACCAAGCTTTACAATAAACTAAATCACATTCGTCCACATTCTCTTCCTTCGCACCTTTTATCTTCCTTCGTACCTACAAAATTGCTCCTTCGCACCTTCGAATTCTCTCCTTTGCACCAACGATATCACCAAAACATATTGTGTTGTTCAATCCGAAGCATTAGTCACACTTTTGCATCTACACTTTTGAACCATAATCATTTGCTACCAGTTCTTCAATCATTTCTGCTCTCTTGGCTTTTCCATCTTTGTTTGTTGCAAGTTTGTCAGCAACAAGTTGAGCTCTTCTGGTTAGCTCATCCATTGAGAGCCCTTTGAGTGAATAGGCTTTTGTTTTGCTGTTCTTTGTTATAAAAGACACCAGTTGTTGTCTTTTGTCTTCTTCAGCAACTCTCTCTGTTTCAGCTTGCCTATTCAACTCTTCTTCATAAGCTTGAAGCTTTTCATTTAAGCTTAAATCTTCCCTTGCCTCCAAGTTGTTCTAGATCTCTTCTTCCTTAGCCTTTCTTTGGACTGCAATCAAACTCTTCTCTAGTAGTTCTTTGGACATTGATAGTGGAGAAGGGTCCAACACAGTCATTGTTGTAGTTGTTGTAGGCCTTGGAATAGGAGTTGGTTGTTGTTGTTCAGTTGTTTTGGAAGGCTCTTCAGTTGTTTGTAAGCTGGAAGTGTTAACTGCTGAAGTGTTGATAGAAGTATCAACTACTGAAGGATTGTCTTCAGTACTTTCTGAGTCATCAGAGGTTTCTTCAGCAGTTTCTTCATTATGGCCTTAGGAAGGTTCAGCTTCAACTTCAGTTCCAGAACTAAGCCTTTGTTGATCTTCCTTTTGTTTTTGGGCTTTTTCTAGAAGTTGTTGTTGTTGTAGAGCCACTCTTGCTTTTATCCTGGCTTCCAGTGACTCCTTAGGTTCCTTAATCTTCTCCCCCTTTTTTGCTTCATCCACTTCTGGAAGCCTGCTAGGTTTAGAAGTTCTACCAGTGAGTTCAGCAAGCTGTCTTGAGTTGTTGTCTATTTTGTTGGACAGCTCACCAAGTTTCTTGTTGATCACCTCAAACTGAGTTTTGGTTGACAACTACAAAGCAGTTGTAAAAGTTTTGAGGTGATTGGCAATTAGGGTGTTCATCAACTGGTATAGGGGACCATTTGGGCTGCATAGTTGGTTCAAGTCTATGCTAGATGACCCAGGGAATTGGGTAGGCATTTTCAGTGAGGGGTGTGTTTTTTGGTGATCTTCATGTTGTACAGAAGATGATACTTTAGGGAAATCAGGGATCAAGTGGACTTTAACCTGATCTGGTATGACCAGCTCTTTGAGCTAGAGACACCAGGTGCAGGACCTTCACTAGCATCCGTCAATTCAATTTTGGTGGAGTGTGAATCATCATCCAAATCAATGGAATCATCTTAATCCCTGCTTACTTCCTCAATGAGGATAGTATCAGTTACATCATGAGCTGGGCCCAACCCAGTTGTCTCATGTACCTTTTGTTCTTGGTTCAGAGGATTTCCTACCTCAGGCATTAAGCCTTCATCAGTAGCTGCCACAAGTGAGGTCTTAGCAATGTTACTTCTTTCCTCAGATCCACCACTAGGTGGTATATAAGTAGTAGCAGCCTCAAATGTACCTAAAGTTTCTAAGTTTGAGCTTAGAGACCCTGGTTCATCCTCATCTCATGGGTTAGGGCTATGGATATCCACATCCATGTCAAGTTCTGAAGGTATGTCCCCTGTTTGATGTGGTTGTTGGGGACTGACATGTTCTGATGGGATGTTCTCTTTTAGCCCAGAGAGAAGTTTGGTAATTTCAAGGGCTTCAGGTTCAGAAATTTGTGGTGCTGGTTCAGTAGTTTGGTCTAAGGGTTCAGCAGTTTCAAAAGAAGAGTCAATGGGGATTGTTTCTTAAATTTCTTTCTTTTGAATAAAATTGTGATTGGTGCTCTAGTGGGGGGTTTGAGATGGATGAGACTGAGAGGATGTTCCAGTCACATCTTTATCAAGTGCAGATTGTACATTAGCAAGTTCAGGCATCTCAACTTCCTGAACTGCCTTTCTTTTAAGGCTGGTGGGTTTTTGTTTTTGCTGTTTGGGTTTCTTGGCCTTTTGGGGTGAAGGTTTGGAAGATGAGGGTTCCTTGGGGACTGTTGTGTGTTCCCCTTGGTCATCTTCTGGCCAGGTGGCCGGTTTATTGTACCTAGAGTATGCTTGTGAGGTTAATGGGTTTAAAATAGTTGTGCTACCCACAAGCACCTCTTCTCCAAGTTCCTTTATTATGCATTGCATAATAAATCTTGGACACAACAAAAACTTCTTTTTAGAATTGAGATGATGTAACACCAACTAATTAAAGAAAAGTGTTGATGCCCTGAATTTTGTTTCATTCACAATGGAGTGAAAAATAGGTTGAAAAGTAGAGGGCATCTGATCATAAGATCCAGTTTTTGGACTCAAACACATTATTATATAGTGAAACAAAAGTTTGTACTTAGGTTCAAAATATTTCTTAAAAACAGTAGCATGTGAGAGAGTACCTTGGTAACCACACTCTGTCATGGTTAGATGAATTTCAGAGTTTGAAAATTGATATGGGGCACCCACATCATCTAGACCTAGTCTAATTCCCAAAGTTTCAGGTGTGATTGTCATTCTTCTCCCTTGGATGGTTGAATTGAGGGAGATCACTTTATCATTCACTGTCACCGTCTCCGCATTTGCCCAAAACTCATTTAGAGTTTTAGTGTGGATTGGAGGATCAATGGTGAGGGCAGTGAAGTATTGGGATTTAATGACTAAATCAATGATTTCGTCGTATTTGGACCAGGCTTCATGTTTCTCAAAGTAGCCTCTTTGATTGTGTCTCTGTTTCAGTATTAGAGCCATGTGGTTTGTGTGTGTGTGGATCGAACAGTATTTTTGCAGGTTAAGGGTTTGAAAGTGTTTTTGAGAGAGAAGGAGGGAATTTTGTTTTTTGAATGGATAAGTGTTGGAAAAGGTGTTTATCAGAAGTTTGTAACCGCCCTAGGTCCAACTTCTGAAGTGGGAAATGTCTGATTTGCCCTTAATGACAAAACTGCTGATGAAGAACAATTGTAATCAGTAGTTCCCATTTTCTCTTCAGTAGTTTGTTAACAACTGATGAGAATGTTTATAAACACTTTATTCATAACTTCTGAAGATTATTTTATCAGAAGTTAATCATTTTTCAGAAAATATTCCCATACTGATGTTTTTGTTCATCAGTATTTTCTCTCTTTTTGTTTTTCAGAAGTTTTGGTCTAAAAACAGATGTAAGAGAAAAATAAAATATGTGCAGAGAAGTAAAAGAAACACTTACAAATTTAGCATCCTAAGCATGGATACTAACTTCTGAAATGTTGATGTATCAAGGGGTTTAGTGAATATGTCAGCTATTTGATTGGCCGTTGTCACATGCTTCACTTCAATCTTGCCTTTTTCATAGCAATCCCTGATGAAATGATACCTGATTTCAATATGTTTAGTTTTTGAGAACTGAACAAGATTTTGAATGATGCTAATGGCATATTTGCTGTCTACAAGCAATAGTGTCTTTGTCTCTTTGATTCCATAATCAAGAAGTTGATATTGGAGCCATTGTATCTGTGATGTACAACTTGCAGCTGCAATGTATTCAGTTTCAGCAGTTGAAGTTGCAACATATATTTGTTTCTTTGATTGCCAGGACACTAGACAGTTTCCCAAGAATTGACAACCACCAGATGTTGATTTTCTTTTCATTTTGCACCCTACATAGTCACTATCTGAAAAAGCTGATAACTTGGTATTGCTAGAAGCAGGATACCAAATTCCAAGTGTAGGAGTTCCTTTCAGATATCTGAAGATTCTTTTGACTGCAATGAGGTGTGATTCCCTAGGAGCTGATTGATATCTAGCACAGACACATGTTGAAAACATAATATCTGGTCTAGAAGCAGTTAGATACAAAAGGGAACCAATCATACATCTATACATGGTTTGATCAACCTGTTTTCCTTGATCATCTGGTTCAACTTGTGTGGTAGGTGTCATGGGATTGGAACATGATTTACAGTCTTGTAAAGAAAATTTGTTTAATAATTCTTTAACATATTTAGATTGATGTATAAAAGTTCCATTTGTGTGTTGTTTAATCTGCATTCCTAAGAAGTACTGCAGTTCTCCCATTGTACTCATCTCAAATTTTGATTGCATGAGTTTCTTAAATTCATCACACAATTTTGTGTTTGTTGAACCAAATATGATATCATCAACATAAATTTGAACAAGTAAGACATGATTTCCAACATTTTTAATGAAAAGAGTTTTATCAATGGGGCCTCTTGTAAAGTTATTTTTGAGCAAAAAGTTGGAAAGTGTTTCATACCAGGCTCTTGGAGCCTGTTTTAGCCCATAAAGAGCTTTGTCGAGCTTGTACACCCACTCAGGATGAGAAGGATCCTCAAACTCAGGTGGCTGACAAACATACACTTCCTCTTTGATCTTTCCATACAAAAATGCACTCTTAACATCCATTTGAAAAACTTTTATTTTGTTGGAAATGGCATAGGCCAGAAATAACCTGATGGCCTCAAGCTTTGCAACTGGAGCAAAGGTCTCATCATAATCAATTCCTTCTTCTTGAGAGTAACCTTGTACCACCAGTCTTGCTTTGTTCTTAATGATCATACCAGCTTCATCTTGTTTGTTCCTAAAAACCCATCTTGTGCCAATTGGTAGCTTGTTTGGTGGTAAGAGACAGATTTCCCAGACCTGTTGCTTCTTGAATTGAAGCAGCTCATCTTGCATAGCTTCCACCCAATTGTTGTCTTTGAGGGCTTCTTGGTACTTTTTAGGTTCCAACTAAGAAATGAATGCTGAGAAGAAGCAAAAGTTGGAAAGCTGGTTTCTTGTGAGAACACCTGAAGCAATATCACCCATGGTTTGTTCCAATGGATGATCTTTGTGTTCAATCAGTTGTTGTAAACCACTGACAGGTGTAGGTGGCTCTTGTACTTCATCAAACAAACCACTGAGGTTTATAATGTCTGGTTCAGCTGTTTGAACATCTTCAGTAGTTGTAGGTGCTGAAGCAGATGTTTGAGTTTGTACATCAGCAGTTGTTGAATCAGAAGTTTGTAAAACTTCAGAAAGGCTTGTAGGTTGACTTAATGACAGTTTGAGGAGTCCATGGTGCTGGATCCTCATCATCAAACCTTTGATCACCATAATAAGTAGGTTTAGATGAAGTAACAGTCTTTTCGGGTCCAAAGTGGAAGCTGTCAAGGTCAAAGAGTTCAGCAGGATGTGCTAGAACAAGAGTGTGTTTTGACTCATTGAACTTGACATTCAGTGTTTCTTCTACTATCTTGGTTCTTGAATTAAAAACCTTGTAGGCTTTTCTAGTGGAGGAATAACCAAGAAAGTAACTTGAATCAACTTTAGAAGCAAACTTTGAAATAGAGTCTTTAATGTTCACAATGAAACATTAACATCCAAAAGCCCTGAAAAAGGAGATAAGGGCTTCATGCCATTAAGAACTTCATAGGTAGTCTTGGGGTGTCTCTTGTTGACAAGGACTCAATTTTGAACATAACAAGCAGTGTTAACTGCTTCAGCCCAGAAATACAATGGTAGGCCTGAATCAGCTAACATAGTTCTTGCTACTTCAATTAATGTTCTGTTCTTCCTTTCTACCACACCATTTTGTTCAGGAGTTCTGGGAACACTGAATTGTCTAATAATCCCTTTAGACAAACAGAATTCATCCAGAGTTTTGTTCCTGAACTCTGTCCCATTATCACTTCTAATGGCTTTGACAGATAGAGAATATTGTTTCTCTACTTGTAGAATGAAGAACTTGATGATTTCAGCTTCCTCATCCTTGGAAAATAAGAAGAATACTCATGTGAATATTGAATAGTCATCAATGATGACCAAGCAGTATTTCTTCTTACCAAGGCTCATGATTTTTACAGGCCCAAATAAGTCCATATGAAGTAGTTGAAGACATGTAGTTGTTTTTGATTCTTCAATAGACTTATAGGAGGACTTATGCTGCTTTCCCTTTAAACAGGATACACAGTGTTCTTGACACTGGTATACTTTCAAAGGTAGACCTCTGACCAAGCCCATTTTTTTGACTTTATTTATGGTTTTAAAGTTCACATGGCCAAGTCTCATGTGCCAGAGATCAGTCTCTGAAGTTGATGCCTTTGAAAATAAACAGGCAGTGTTGTTCAGTACTTTGTCCTTTTCAATGTCCACTGCATAGACATTGCCACATCTTTTGGCTATCAACAAAGTATGATCTTCAATGATCTTCTCTATCAACTTCTGGCCTTCTAGTGATATGATCTTGCATGCTGTCTTTGTGAAAAACGAAGAATATCCTTTATCACACATTTGTGACACACTTAACAAGTTGTACTCTAGGTTTTCAACCAGATTGACGTTGTCAAACTGTATTTTTCCAGAGGAGACATTGCCATGTCCTAGCACATATCCCTTAGCATTGTTCCCAAAGGATACAGATCCTTCTCTTTGACTGACAAAGTTGTTTATCAGGTATCTGCATCCTGTCATGTGCATTGAGCCTCCACTGTCCACATACCAAATGCTATTTAAGCCTCTGGAGACCCTCTGCACAAAGTAGCAAATTAGTTAGATTTAGGAACCCAAGCCAGTTTGGCTTTGGGTTTGCTCTTGAGAACATTAACAGTTTGTTCTTGACCAGGTTGAGGAATCCATGTCTTTTTGGCAATGGATTTTTCATTAAGAGCAATGGTGGTATCCTTTTGAGGACCACCATCAACCCTGGTCATCAATAGTTGTACCATGTTCATGAGATCTTTTATCTTAGCAGTTTGTGAAACTGCTGATGATGTAGGTCTAACTACTGAAAGAGAATTTTGAGAAAAAGATTTTTGTTGAGATTTCATCTTTTTCTGAGAAAAGGTGTTTGCTGGTTGTTGTTTCCTGGGAGAAAAAGTTTCTTTGAAATCATTTTTGATTTGTTTTCCCACAACCAGTTGTGAAATTTTCTTGTTGTACTGAATTCCTTTTCTATATCTGCAAAATTTTGTGTTGTCGTTAAACAGACCACGAATTTCACATTCTTTTGCCTTTTCTTTTTCATTTAAAGGCAAATTTCTGACTGTCTTGATTGGTTTAAGGTCACCAATAGTTTTCAGGTTCTCAACTCCTGATGTAGATGAAACTACTGATGGCTTAAAGTCAGATTTTATCAGTACTTCTGAAGAACATTCTTTGTGAGTTTTTAGAAAGTTTTCATGGAAAGATGTGCACTGTTTCTCTTCAGAAGTTTCACCTGAAACAATTTTTCTCCCATCTTCAGTAGTTTTGGGGGAAAATCTGTTGGTGTTTTAGTGTGATTGTACCCTATGACAAACCTAACATTTGAAGCACTTTGTTTGTTTAGCAGTAGTTGGTACCCTTTACAAGATTCTACCCATTTTTCACAAGTAACCTTGGTAGGCCTTTTCTGACATTTCCTAGGTCATCTATCATGATTTTAAGTTGTGCTTGGGTTTTAATAGCATTGTTAGTTAATTTAGAATTTTCTTTTGCCTTTGCAGCAAGTTTTCTTTCTAAATCATATTTCATCTGAGTGAAATTTCTCTCAGATTCATTTGCTTTTCCTTGTAAATGTACATTAGTCTCTCTTATGAGAGCAAAAGATTCTTTACATGAAGTTGTACACAGTTTTGTTAAAGATTCTTTTGATACCTGAGACGGGGCAGATTTTGAGGTGCAGCCCTCAAATGCCATCAAGGCAAAGTTCTTTCTACCATTGTCAGGTTCTCCCCAGTTGATGTCAAACATTTTGTTGTCTGCATCAGGATTGCACTCAGTAGTGTCAAAAGGAAGACTGCTCCAGTCAACATACCCTGAGGTGAACAAGCTTTGTTGTGAGGGTTGCTGAGTCTGTGGAGGCTGTTGAGCAGCTGGAATGGGAGGGATTGATTGTTGGCTCTGCAACTGTTGAGCTGGCAGCTGTATATATTGTACTTGTGGCACATATTGGATTTGTAGAGCTTGTGCCTGTACAAAATGTGCACTCCCTTGTGTTCCATTATTCCTATTATAACTAGGGTTTAACTGATTTCCAGACTGAGATTGGTTGTAACTAGAGCTTCTACACACTCTAGCAAAGTGTCCCAACTTTTGACACTTGTGATATCTAAGTTTAGACTTGTCAAAACCAATTTTTGTAGAAATGTTTAGTCCTGGAAATTTCCTTCCTGACCTTTTATAAAATTTGTTTGTTAATACTTAACATGGCCAGTTGGTGTAAGATGTCCATTTCTTCTAAGTCATCATTGCTGAAATTTTTTAAATCATCCATGATAAAACACATGTTATCAGCAGTTTGACTATATTCATCATTGTCATAGCCTGGGAATGATCTTTCAGATGAGATCCCAGCAGTTATGTTAATGTGGTCAAAAGATCCAAAACTATTTGAACAAGTAGGTGAATCTTGTCCTAATAGTGCCACCTGGTAGATAGTAATCAGCAGTTTTACCAGAACTTTGCAACTTTTTCTTTTGATCAATTTCTCTTTCAAAAGTTAGTAATCTCCCATGTAATTTTGTAAGAGTGAGGGAGCTAAAGTCTTGTGAGGATCTTAGGACTATAGAGTATGTTTCCCATTTTTCAGGTAAAGACCTTAAAAATCTATGAAGCATAGATACAGTTGTGTAGGTCTGACCATTTAATTTTAGCTCAGATATTAATGAGGAGAATCTTTCAAATTGTTGAGTTAAAGTTTCCCCATTTATGTGAGCAAAAGTTTCATGTTGTTGAGCCAGGATTTCTCTGGTGTTGGCAATCACCTCTTTAGTTCCTCCAAACTGTTCTGTTAGGCAGTCCCAAAGCTCTTTGGCACTATCACAATGTAATAGTTCAGAGTAGATTTCATTTGGGAGTGCCATTGCCAACATAGAGAAAGCTTTAGCATCAAGCTCAATTTTAGGAAATCATCATCTGTATAGTCTTTTGGGTCTTTTGTTATTTCTTCTTTAGTTTCAAGATTGATATTTACTGGTTTGTGAGGACCATATGTCACAGATTTCCAGCAACCAGTGTTGGTCTGTGATAATGCATGTGCCATTCTCCTTTGCCAGATATTGTATTCATTTCTAACTAGCATAGCAGGTTTATTGGCAGAACCAGTATTATCAGGATCCATTTTAAAGAGTATTGATTTGTCAAATTTCTCTTAAAGTGATGGATGTTGATAAAAGTGACCTTTTAATCCTTTATTGAATATCAATAAGAGCCTGTGTCTGATTCTCAATGTGTTAGATTGATATGTGATCAGATAAACCAGTGCTCTGATACCAATTGTTGGATCAGTAATGCTCTTGATGTATTGCTTGCTAGTGAACACTTATGTGTTTAGCAAGTTTAATCAGATTTGCACAGCGGAATGAGTAAGCAAAGTTACACTATCAACAGGAGTTATTACTCCCCCTAGATGTTTGAAAACAAAAGATAAGTTTAATGAGAATCTAAGTATTGAATGTGAATGATAATAAATAATCAAACAGATTCTCAATAAATGAAATGGAAACAACAATAATAAGCTTTTAAGGATTTCAGTTTCTATTAAAATCAATGTCTAAAACAGAGGGATGAACCCATCTATTTATAGACTTTACATATACATGAACCTTGCCAAAAATCAAGTCAGAAACAAGTTGCAACAAGTTGCATTCTTGGAACTTGCACAAAAAGATAAAGTCATACTAAACTATTAAACTACTGAAACATAAGACGGTGGAAAGATTCTTGTACAAGTGCTGATGAATGACAAACTACTGATGAGTAGTTTGTCTTCAGTAGTTCTTCAGTGAACTGTCTGGTTAGACCTCAGAACTTTTGATACTTCTTCTTCAGTACTTGTTGAATCCTTCTTCAGTACTTTAGTTTTCTTTCTTCAGTAGTTCTATACTTAGAATATTTGCAGAAGTGAATTAGACTAAGGTTTACAAAAGTGGTTTCCTCAATCCTTTTTGTCCTAACAGATTCGAACCTTAGTTAGAGGTTTAATGGGAGTGTTTGTTTGATATCTTTGCATTCGAACCATTTTATTTTCATTCGGACCTTTTGATAGGTTGAATGAAAATAAAAATCTTCTCATTCGATCCTTTCAAGGGTTGAATGAAGAGTGTCTTTATATATCAGCTTTCTCATTCAAACCCCTACAGAAAAATTTTCAAAATTCTTATTATAACCTCACCTTGTTGCCCGTTCCTTTTACATCTTTGATTATTGATCCCTGTGTTCTAGTGATCATTTCCATATCATTTTTACAGTTAATGGCTACGGAATAAGTTCAGAATCATTGATTTTGTAAACCAAACCCTAAGCTTCAATTTCATGGTCTTAAACTGTTTCATTGCATAAATTGATAATGAGGATTCATTATTCGTTGGTTTTAGGGGAGAAGAACACAAATTCAAGGGTTTAACACCACTGTTTAATATTTTAGATTATATAAACCCTAGAATTAATTAAAATCCAATGAATACTGAATAATTATAACAATTGATGTTTGATCATGGTTAATCGGCCTTGTTAAGAGGTATTAGAATCAAAATATGATGTTGATAGAGGTTTGAAATGGATTTGGTCATTTTGAAATTGTACAGAGGTCATTTGACTATCTTAAAGGGTAGAATGAACTTTATTAGGTTGAATAGAAAATTTTTGTTCTTCATTCGATACAACTTATACTCATTCGAACCGTCGATAGGTCGAATGAACATGATTTTTTTACCAATTTTCAAAATTTATCCGAATTGAGTTAGTTTTGTGTTTATTTGATTGTTTTTGCAGGTTATAATGGCTAAACAACCACAACAAGAAGTTCCAGAGCAGGCAACACTAAAACCATTGAAATTTGAAGATAAACACAACTGATGTGCATATGTTGAAGAAGTTAGCAAATACGAAGAATTTTGTGGAATCGTCGACTTTCTAAAGATATGTAGAGTTATTTACGCTATTGCTAAGCCTATGATGATATCCAAAGATCATCAAGTTGACTTCTGGGAGAAAGTTGCAATCACATTCTGGGAGAACAAAACTGTCATTGAAAGCAAAATTCAAGGACAGTTGGTGCTTGTGAGTGAACAAGTTATCCGAGAGGCGTTGGAGTTACAAGATTCTCCTTCTGATCCAATTGAATTATCATGGACTAAACATCGCAAATGTATCTTAAGAATGAAGTATAACGGTCCAATCACAGACTATTTGCAGCACAAAGCCAAGCTATGTCCTCAATACAAGTATTTGTTACATGTGATTCTACATGTGTTTGGACTAGTGAGTGGAGGCTATGATGTACTGAGGAACAGTTTATGTTCTTTGGTGGTCGGTCTTATTCTAAACAAACCTTTCAATGTCTCTGGGATGATATTCCACCATATGACTGAAGTGTTGCAAGGCTTGAAGAAAGACAAGTTTTTGATGTATCCCAGGTTTTTGCAAATGGTGTTTGATAACAAGTATCCAGAGTTGAGAAGAGATCCTGTGCAGATTATCAATCAAGTTCACATGAACCATACTACTTTGAGTAGAATAAAGGCTTAGAAAGGTGTATCTGAAGCTGAGAAACCACTTCACAAGAACTTATTTGGACATTTGAGATCGACTGCTTACAAAGATCCAGGTCCAGATAAAGTGAGAAATGCTGATGGTAATTCTGATTCTGACATTCCATTATGTCCTGTTAATAAGACTGTTAAGAGAAAGAGACAAGTGATTAACAAGGGTGCAAAGTCTGGGAAGGGTAAACAGGTGGTAATTGAAAAAGAAACCAAGTCAAAGAAGGTGACTAAAGGCAAAGGTAAGACAAAGACTATGTTTGTGGATGAAGTTTCTGTTGATTCTGAAGAAATAGAAGACGATGCTGAATGGGATTCTGCTACAGAAACAACTAAGGTTACTAAATCCAAGGCCACTAAGATTAGTACACATAAAGCTTTAGAGAAAATTGTTGAAGGCAGAGAACAAGAGTATTATCTGAAGAGGAATATAATATTTCTTTAGATATGGATGATTTTCAAGGTTCTCCGGCTACAGGTGCCAAGATTAAAAGAGACAGAGGTAAGAAGATGTCGAATAGAGAACCTCCGAGAAGCAAAAGAAATAGAGAAATTGATTTGTTGATTGTTGGAAAGAAAGTACCAGAAATTGGAAGCTGAAAAGCTACCACACCAGTCACATCCTTAGTCACAAAGAAGAAGAAGAAGAAGAAGAAGAAGAAGAAGAAGAAAAAGACAGTTCAAGAGGTTGTTACAACTGATCCTGCATCCCAGACAAATCCTGAAAACTTTTATGCCACAGTGAAGAATATTTTGGAGGAAATTCAGAAGAAAACTGCTAAATCAAGTGCTAAAACTAGTGCTGAATCATCGATACCTTAGGTTACAGTTTCAAGTGAAGCAATGGAAGCTGTGAATCGACAAATTGCTAATGTGATGAAAGCATTTAATCAACAACAAGTTGAAATCAGACAAATGAAAGAAGATGAAAGTAATATGTTGAAGATTGTGTTTTACTCTAAAGCTAATCAAGAGGAAATGGAAGCAAAGATGAAACAACTTGAAGATGAGAATAAGATGTTGATTACTAGAGGAAAAAGAAACACTAAGAGAATCAAATTGCTTCAAGCTGAGAATAAAGAAATGAGGAAACTGATTGATGATCTTTATTCCAAAGCACCACAGTTGAAAGGTACCGAGGAGGAGGAAGAGGAAAAAGAGGAAGAAAAAGTTGATTATGAGACTTCTCATAAAGAGGGTGAAGAGGATGATGAGGATGATAGTTCAGATGACGATGATGATGACAATGCAGGAGGAAAAAGTGCTAACAAAGATAAAGATGCAAGTTCTAAAGATTCAGATAATGATGATGATGATGATCCTGAACAATTCAAGTTTGAGAAGAGAAAATCAGATAACGGTGATACAAGTGAATCTAGTGCAAAGAAGACACATGGTGAGAATGTTGATGAGGATCAAAGCATCTTTTAGAATGAAAAGATTCGTTCTTTATCTGATGATGACAAGAGATTGTACAAAGAGTTGTTTGAGAAGAATGTCTGGACAATAGAGTTGACCGGAAGATTCCCTGAATTCTTTTAAAATGATGATATGAGATTAAAGATCGAGTATAATGATCCTGATCTTAAAGATGGGGAAGTATCTGCTATAGTTACAAAAGAGATACTTGATGGGATTGCTAAGCAGATTGGGAAGTCTCTGGAAGAGATTATGCAAGACAAAGAGATTCCTGATATTCCAGTCAATGAAGCAGGAAACCATTCTGATGATCAAGATACTCCAGTATTTGAAGAAGTGGAAATTGAAGATCTTTCACATGAAGAGTATCCTGAATATTATCAGAGGAAAGAGACTGTTGTTATTCCTGAGATCAACGAGCAAACACTTTATGAAGATGAGAAATTAGCTAAACAGAAAGGAAAGAAGATTCTGGATGAAGTGTTTGGTAAAGAAGCTGAAAAGAAACAAACTTATAAGCAGTCTGATAAGTTGAAAGAATTATTGAGGAAGCTGAAAGAGAAAGAAGCAAACAAACCAGTTGCAGAAGTACAAGGAGGTTCCTACAAATATCACAACGAAGTCTTCAAAGGCAAAGCGTTGGGATGGAAATATTTTCCACATCTACGGTGTAGAGGTGTGAAATGCGAGAAAGGAATTCTGTATTTCTACAGATTTCATGATATCAAGACACTACCGTATTGGGTCGTGAGAGATGTTTGTAGGCATACGATGAATGGGGCTTCTATTAACAACGATGTTGTTGGATGGTTTGCTGACAAGATGTCAAGGGAAAGTCGTACTAAATGGGACTTTTTAGGCTCAATATCATAAAAGGATTGTTCACAGAGATATTGACCCTATTACAGGTATGAAGAAGGTTACGTTGAAATACAAACCTCCTGTGGTGATGAAGAGAATACCTTAGATGCCGATCCAGCAACATTTCAACATTGATTTTGTGTTTTGGTATTATGATTGGAAGACTGCTGAATCTGTGATTGTATTGAAAGACAATGATCCGAAGATTGAGTATAAGAAAATACGCATATTTGATCCAATGTGGATGATCAATTGTTCAAAAGAAGACATCAATATGTTCTATTTCAATCCGATTCATTTTGAAGTTCATGACGTATAGCAAGCGATGAAGTTTTACAGAGTTGTATGTTTCTATTTCGCTTGGGATGTGAACGCTGGATGTAACTACAACAAATTGCTGGGAAAATATGTGAAAGTTCAAGAGATGAAGAAAAGTTCGCTCAAACAAAAACTAGAACCAGAAATGAGCGCAAAACAAAGAAAGACTTTGAAGATCAAGATAATGAACAAGACGCTAGAGTATCAAGAACAACAATCCAAGCAATAGTCAAGTGGGAGTTTGTAGGTGCATAAATGTGACTATCGCTTTGGATTAATAAAGAAACGACATTTATAATTGAAGATATGAAGTTTTAGAAGGCCATTTGACCATACGTGGGGTCGAATGTAGATTATGAAGGTCGAGCGAAGTTTTTGTTATATATGTTTGTTTGGTTCGAACCTTGAAAAGGTTGAACGAGGCCATTTGACCTCTGTAGAGGTTGAACTGATAGTCTATATATAGTTTTGAGTTTGTTTTGAATGTAAGAGTCTTGGTCATTTGGTCTAGGTAAAGTTTGTGTTTTCTGGTGTTAGTCTAGAACCTTCTGATAGTGTCTTTTCATTGTAAACTAAGCTTTTATTGATTATTATCAAGTGTTTATCAATGAAGATGATTCTTAAAATGGATTTCTACTTGTTCTAATTTGTCTATTATCATTTTGCATGTAAACTAGGGTTTCCGCACCTAGATTACTTTACTTATGTGATTATCTAGTTGATTTCTTACAATCCAGTCCTCTACATAAACCACATACAACCTTTGTCCTAAATCAAGATCCTACCTTTGCTTTTGAAAACTATGGTCCCCCAGCAGATATTCCTCCTCCTGTTTATCCATTTGGACAAACAAATCTGTATCCTTTATGATATGATACTAACCAGTTTGGTGTTAACCCATATTCTCATCTTGCAGCACCAGCACAGGTAACATCAAACTTTGGCGGTCCTTCTATGTTAGGGTATGGTGGAGCTCCATCTTCTGGATATGGTGGTGCATCGACCTCAGGTTATGAAGGTGCTTCAACATCAGGTCAAGGTGGAGGATATCGATCAAATCCAATTGCAGAGCAGCTTAACACCGCGTGCTTCGAGAAGGTGCTAGTGGAACTAGCCTAAGAACCTATGGCTCTACTGTCTACCTTGGTAAACCTCTACAGTGGATAAGTTGCGGGGCAGATAGGCAATCCTCATTTAACTCAGGAAGACTATGCCCAGATTGATAAAGATGGGATGGATCTTATTGATATCCAGTGGCACATTGCAAGCGTGGTTAGAAGAGCAAAAGAATACATGGATAGAACGAGGAGAAGAGATGTGTTGATAAACAATAACACAAGATTTATTTTTGATAAGAGCAAAGTGACGTGCAACAATTGTGGTACGAGGGGACACTTTGCAAGGGAATGTGATAGACCCAGACACCAGGGTAATCATAATCCATTTAACAACAAAGGGAATAAGAACCAGAGGCAACAAGCTCAAACACAACCTCCATAAAATACTGAACGAGATATCATCCCCTTGCAAAACCAGAACCAGCAGGCTCCTATAATTAACAATCAAGGACAGGCCCTAGTAATTCAAGCTGATGAAGGGTTTAACTGGAACCTTCACATAGAGGGAGAAGATGCTCCTCAAGGTGGTGCAGCATGCTATGTCCAGCAGGTTTCAAAACCAGAAGTTAAAGTTAAAGAATGCAGCAATGTTCAAGAAGTCAATGTTTCAGAGAATGACTCTACTGACTGTGATTCTGACTGCGAGTCTGAGGAAGATTTGGATCTAGAAGAGATACTAGATGAAGCAGATGAATACATCAGCAAGCGTTCTTTCCTAGTGGATGCTGACTATGCAAAGACTGATCTGGCAGAATTCTTTGGACCCAAGAAGTCTGCAGCTCACTAAGCTCTCATGGCTATCACAGAATATTCTACTAAGGTAAGTCCTGCTTCCAGTTCTAAATCTGATTGTGTAGAATCTGATAAGCTGAGGTACAGAATCAACGTCTTAACTGCTGAGAATCTGAACCTCAAGGCTGACTTAGGACAGTGCCAACGTGCCAATGATGTCCTAAAATCAAATGAAAGAGGTTTTAAGAACACAACTGAAAATTATAAGAAAGATGTTTCTGAATTGTCGAAAACTCTACATAACAAACAAGTTGCTATAACCAATTATATTAATGAGTTAGAAGACACAAAGAAGCAGTTGACCATAGTGAAATGTGATTATGAAAAGATCAAGAAGAAGCTTGAGAGTTATCTGAACTGCAAGTATGTTCTTGATCACATAGTCGACAACCCAAATCCTACTAGCCCCATATATGCATAATGTATACCCCCTGTGAGATTTGAAACTTACACCTTTGATGTTCTACCGAAGGAGGAAATTGTGGATATATCTGTAGCTACTACTTCTGCTGCTGCATGTGTTGGCAATTCACCTCAACCTGAAATGAAGCCAACACAAGGAGCTAGTGAGATCCCTGATTGTGCAAGTGTTTGTGAGACAGACATATCTGATGATGAGCTTGAAGAGCTTCAGAGGGATGAACCGGTTAAGAATGATTATATTCCTCCATGAAATTTCATTTATTGTGACCCTGAACCGAAAGTGCAACCTACTGATTCTAAGGAGGTCATGAAGGTGTTTTATAAGATGAAAGCGTCTGATAAGATTTACGCTGATGAGGAACTTCCTACTAGATTTATCGCTCCTGGTCTTGTAGCCAAAATATGGCAAGAATCTACCATTACTCTTGAGAAAGAAAAATGGAGCAAGGGTAAGGGAAAGGGTACGAAAGACCAAGAAAATCAACCAAATTATAACAATAAGAAAAATCAAAAGAAAAACACCAATGATCCTCCAAAGCAGCCTCAAAAGCAAAATCAAAAAAGCATGTCACTGCTTTCGTTCGACCTACTACAAAGTTGAGGATGAGGAAGAACAGCAGCCTTGGATCCCATTACAGCAATAATGTCTTAAGGATCTAAAGCATAAGAAAGCTTTTGCCAGTAAGTCGAAAACAAGGGATAGAGGGGAGAACAAACCTGAAGCTCCCAAGTTTGAGGAATATAGAGAGTGTTTTAAGTGCGGGGAACATGGGAATTTAGTTGATGAAGCTCGTATAAGAAAGCTTGTGCCCTGAACTTTGACGCATGAGAATAGAAGTTGATGAAGCTCGTAGTTCTAGCATGTCAAAACAACCTGTATCCCCAAAACTTTCTGAAAAACAACAAGGGAAACAGGTTGTTTATGACAATAGAAACAAAATTGCTATAAACCAAAAGTAGGAGGGTGCCAAGGCTAATCATGCAAGGGGGAGCCCAGTTCCAACAAAGGCTAAAGCACCGGAAAAGCCACAAGCTAAGCCGGTGACTAAGCCCAAGGGTAACCCTAAATCTGATCCACGTGTAGTTAAGTCTGAAGTGGTTCCAAATACTATTCCACCAAAGGAATTTGAGGCTGGACCTTCAAGCCCTAAAGCTAAGAAGAAGTCCAAGCCAAAGAGACCGGAACAGGTTTGGAGGCCAAAGTCATCAACCAAAACTGGGGAAGCATCAACTTCAGCTACCGAACCATCGGGATCAACGCCTACTCCGTAAAAAATTATATAACAATACATAAGTATATATATATATATATGTGTGTGTGTGTGTGTGTGTGTTTGTGTGCATGTGATCTTAGAAACAAACCATAATAAATCACCTTCTCTTGTATCTAATCCTTACCATTTGTCCCCTCTTTAATGAACAATATTCTAAGACATGAAAAAGCACCATACTAATTTGGAGGTTACACACCATCAACACAAGGATTGGAGTTTGATGCTTACCCAAAATAACCACCTCCTTTTCCAACCCCAAACCGCCGCCCCTTTCCTTTTTCTTTTTTCTTTTTTTTTTTTTTTTGGCTCAAGCACATCACTACAACCACCTTTCTCTTTTGTCCCACTTTCACATAGCACACGAACACTTTGAGTATGTCATCACATCACCTACATGCTCCCACTTTAATCCCATGTTTTGTCACAATTAGTTCTAATGATGACTTGTAAGATGACATGACTAATAACTAAAATGGATAACTTCCATAAACTCACTAATCCATGTTAGATTACCTTCCTAAAATAAACTCACTAATCTTGTACGCATGCAAGCTATCGGCCCCTACACCCATAATATTTTTTTCTTTTTCTTCCACATCACACTATAATCTTGTGTTAGATTTTTTGACTTTAGGTGAAGATGGAAGACCCAAGACCGTAAAGGCTTGGGTTCCCCTTAACCACTAAACTTTGAATTTTTGTGCAGGGAGTTCCACAGGGCCTTATCAGCAGCCTATGGATTGTTGATAATGGAGCTTCTGGGCACATGATGGACGACTTATCCCTGCTATTTGACATAAAGAATATCAACGAGGGATATGTTGCTTTTGCTGGTAACAAGGGGGTTACATAACCAAAGTAGGTAGCATGAGTAACGGGATACTGAGCTTCTAGAAGATTAGCTTCGTGAAGCAGATAGACCATGATTTGCTGAGTATTTCGCAGATCTGTAATAAGAAGTACACAGTGTTCTTTGATGACAATGCTTACTTTATTCTGAAGCCTGGTCTCAAGATACCTATGGAGAGGGTTATGATTTCTGCTCCAAAGGTTAAAAATCTGTATGTTCTGGATATGAGTCAAGCTATGACAGCTCAGGGGCAGGTCACTTGTTTTTCTGTCAAAGGCGATAAAGAAGGAGTCTATCATGTGGCACAAACAGATGGGACACATTCACTTGAGGAAGATTGTGACACCCGTTGAAATCACAGGTCATGACCGTACACTTACTTACAGATATACATTGTGCATGACACTACATTTCATCTATTTCATCGTAATTGGGCTGTACAGGGTTCCAACAAGCCAATCCCAAGACATACAGTCTAGCAGTAGATATCCTAGTTGATACAAAGTCCTAGTTAGTCAGATAGTTCATGACTGATCATAGGGAATCCATGCAAAACCTTAGTTATGTGAATCAATGCAATTGAGCACAAGATTCCAAATTTGTTGCCCCGACAAGAACTAAAACAAATAGTGTTTAAGAACAATAGATCCCCCGACATAAAATCCATGGGAAACTAGTACAAACCACAAACAATGTGCCCACATATAAACGAAATTCGGCCATGTATGTATATGGGAATATATATACCCATACGATTACAAGCATGTTAGAATGTCAATTAACATGTGTACATAGACACCATTCGCATATGAACATACATAGATAGGTAAATATTTAACAAATTTCAAGACTATTTATCTATGTATATATGTATGCGATATGTATATAGGTGTGTATGAATGCTTGTATCAACAAAAGTCCATCCCCACACATGTATATCTCTATGTATGTATTCACGATCACACGCACATACATAAGCCTCTTGATTGAACATCTTATCCATAATATATATATATATCATGACACACATGCACAAGACAAACATAAGCATCCAAAACATCCATCACCATACCTTACACCATTTAGAGCCCTAACAATCCTACTACATATTTCCATGCTTTGTTGACTACCCTAGTTATCTCATTTCAATTCCCAAAGTCGGCATCCTACTCAGCAGCAAAAAGGCATGCAGGGTAAACTAAATCCGAGAAAGGAGAAAGACCTACAAAGACCATTATGCTGACAAATGCAAAAGTGATCAGCTTCGAAGAAGATGATTGAGAAAATATCTTAGATCCTCACCATGATGGTTTAGTGATTACATTATTTATTGTTAACCATTTTGTTCGTAGGATACTAGTAGATGGAGGAAGCTCAGTTAACATAATACAACTGGAGGCTCTCAAGAGGATGAACATCCCAGAAACTGAGATAGTTTCTAGGTCATCTGTCCTAGTTGGTTTCAGTGTGGAAACCAAAAGTACAGTTGGTGATATCAAACTTCCTATATATGTTGAAGGGTTAAACTCTATTCAAAGGTTTTGTGTAATAGACTCTTTATCTTGTTACAATGTCATCCTACGTAGGCCAATGATACACGACATGAAAGCAGTACCATCAACATATCACCAATGTGTAAAGATACCAACTCCATGGGTAGTCATTAAAGTAGACAATGACCAGCAAGAAGCAAAGGATTGCTACACAACGTCGATGAAAGCTTCATCCCAATCAAAACAAAAAAAAAAGCATAGCACTTAAAACAGGATGCACATAATATCCTCAAGGATGACAAAGCACATCCTGACCAGGATGTAAAGGCAGTCTGCCTCGATGAAAATAATAAGGATATCACTGTGCAAATTGGTAAGAACATTCCTAATGATATTGAACAATCTTTAATTTCGTTTTTAAAGTGCAGGATGTCAACATTCGCATGGAAACATGAAGATATGACAGCATCTCCAAGGATGTCATTACTCACAAGCTTGGAATAGAAAAAAATTTTAAGCCCATACAACAAAAACGAAGGAAATTTGCACCCGAGAGGAATGTTATCATACAAGAAAAAGTCGACAAATTACCCAAGTCTAAGATGATAAGGGAAGTCAAATTCCCAAGATGGATGGCCAATGTGGTGGTAGTACAAAAGAAGAATGGAAAGTGGAGAGTATGTGTAGACTACACAGATCTAAACAAGGCTTGTCCAAAAGACCCATTTCCTCTTCCACATATCGATATGATGGTGGATACTACAGCAGGCCACAAAATGTTAATTTTCTTGGATGCATCCTCGGGATTTCAACAGATATAGATGGAAGCAGATGATCAGGAGGATACTGTATTCATAACACCATCAGGTATTTATTGTTATATTGTCATTCCTTTTGGACTTAAAAATGCAGGTGCAACATTTATCCCGAGGGTCAAGGCTCCGCTTTGATCATATATCAAAGATTGGTAAACATGATGTTCAAAGAAAAGAGTGGGGACACAATGGAGGTCTACATTGATGACATGGTAGTTAAATCCAAAAAGGCGGAAGACCATCTTCAGGATCTCAAATAAGCCTTTGACATCCTGGATGCATACAACATGAAGTTGAATCCGGAAAAATGCAACTTTGGAGTTGGTGCTGGCAAATTTCTTGGATACTTAGTAACCAAGAGGGGCATAGAAGCCAGTCTAGAAAAAATTAAAGACATCCTAGATCTAAAATCTCTGACAAATATCAAGGATGTGCAAAGATTGACTGATAGGATGATAGGATAGCAGCTCTGAATAGATTTATCTCGAATTCCTCAGGAAAATGCAAGGATTTCTATGACATCCTGAAGAAGAACAAGAAATTTGACTGGGACAAAAGCATGAGGAAGCATTGCAGAAATTGAAGGAATATCTTGCAATAGCTCCACTCCTGATGAAACCTGCGAATGGTGAGCCTCTCTCGTTATACCTTGCAGTTTCTGGAAATGCAATGAGTGCAGTCTTGGTGAAAGACTTTGAAGGACAATAGCATCCTGTATATTATGTAAGTAAAACTTTATTGGATGCTGAAACCAGGTACTCACATCTTGAAAAACTTATTTTAGCTTTAATCATGGCATCTACCAAGTTAAGGCATTATTTTGAAACACATAGGATACACGTTGAAACTAATTATCATATTAAAAATGTACTTAGAAAACCAGAAATGTCAGGAAGGATGGCAAAATGGTCAGTAAAATTAAGTGCCTTTGACTTGGTATATGAACCTAGAAATGCAATCAAATCACAGGCTCTAGCTGATTTTGTGGCTGATTTCAGTAGTGACATCCTAAGTGAAGTAGAAAAAGAAGTACAACAATTAAATAAAAACATGGAATATGGATTTTATACACGAATGGTGCCTAAAATATGAGAGGTACACGATTAGGAATACTACTAAAATCGTCACAAGGGGACATAATACCCCATTCAATTAGATGTGCATTTCAAACAACCAATAATGAAGCTGAATATGAAGCTCTCAATGTTGGTTTGCATCTTGCTAAGGATATGCATGTTGTAAACTTAGAAATATTTGTTGATTCTTTGTTGATTACTAACCATTTCAATGGATCTTATGTAGTTAAAGGTCAAAAATTAGTTATTTATCTTGACGTAGTTAGAAAATTAACATCTTCCTTTGCAGAATTTACATTAACACAGGTACCTAGGGAAGAAAATGTTGTAGCTGATGCCTTGGCTAATTTAGGATCCTCCTAAAATTTACCAGAAGGATCCAAAATTCCTATCATTCACATCCTGAAGCCAGCAACTAAAGAGTTGCATCCTGAGGATAACACTATCCTGGCTACCTAGGATCAAGATGATTCATCCTGGATGACTCCTATGGCAAAGTATCTTTAGGATGGTGACATCCCTGATGGAGAAAATGCAAGGGATTTCAGGATGATGGTATCAAAAATTATTATTATAAATAATGTAGTGTATAGAAAATCTCTTGCAGATCCATACTTCAGATGTCTCAACAAGGAAGAAGCAAAAGAAGTTCTCAAAGACATCCATGAAGGAGATTGTGGAAACCAAACAGGAGGGAGAGCTTTATATTAAAAGACTCTAAGAACATGCTATTATTGGCCAACCATGAAGAAGGATGCCATATTACCTTCTCATAAATGTGATGCATGTCAAAGAAATAGCAACATCCTACACCAGCCTGCTGAACCATTGCATCCCATTATCTCACCATGCCCTTTCATGAAATGGGGGATGGATATAGAAGGAAAGTTACCGAAAGCTCTTGGTGGAATGGTGTTCATGCTAGTCATGACTGACTATTTCTCAAAATGGATAGAAGCCGAAGCATTTGTACAAGTCAGAGACAAGGAAGTAGTATCCTTCATCAAGAGAAACATCCTAACAAGATTTGGTATACCAGCAGAAATTATATGTGACAATGGATCTCAGTTCATCAGCAAAAGAACAACCAGTTTGTGTGAAAGCTGGGGATCAAGATGATAACATCAACACAAGTCCATCCTCAAGCTAATGGACAAGAAGAATCTTCCAACAAGATCATCGTCAACAATCTAAAGAAGAAGCTAGGAGAAAAGAAAGGAAAATGGTTAGAAGAACTTCCATTTGTATTATGGGCAGATAGGACCACTTCCAAAAATGCAACTGGCCAAACACCTTTCTCTTTGGTCTTTGGAACAAAAGCTATGCTCCCAACAGAAATGGTAATGCCTACAGCCAAAAGACATCTTCAGGATGCAACTACCAACTTGGAAGCATTGCTACAAGATCTTGAAACAGTAGTTGAACTTAGAGATGCTGCTAAATTGAGGATGGCAGCTTATCAACAAAGTATAGCCAGAGCATACACCAAAAATATAAGGATACGAAGGTTCCAAGTAGGAGACTTGGTTATAAGAAAAGCTTTTCAGAATACTACAAAACCAAGTGATGGTAAATTGGCTCCTAAATGGCAAGGACCATACTTGATTTATTTTGAGGCTGGCAAAGGAGCATATTGGCTCTAAACCATGGAGGGTGAAATTCTTCCCAGATCTTGGAATGCAATCCATCTTAAATACTATCACATGTGAGGTGTGAAAATTATCTATCTTTATTTCATTTTCCTAAATAATATCATAACTAAATATAGTCTATATAGTCCATCCAAGATGGAACTTTGAAGACTAGGGGGTTGGCCACCCTCTCCTACGTTAAGGTATCTTATACCTTCCTTAGGTTTAAAGGTTTTCACCTTTCACATTGGGTTTGCAACCCGGCCTGGAGCGCACGTTATACGTGTATATCTTCAGGATGGTGGGACCAATTCATGTAAAAGTGGCTGACAATCTCATCATTTTGGAGTATACATTGAATCCCTAAGGTTTAGACATTTTTCAATGTCTCTTTCTCGTATTTGGCCTAGTCACCTGTTATCCTTAGGCTGTAACGGTAGTTTATCTTTGGCCTTGTCGCCAGTCATCCGTAGGCTGTAACGCCAGTTTATCTTTGGCTTTGTCGCCAGTCATCCTTAGGCTCTAACGCAAGTTTATCTTTGGCCATGTCGCCAGTTATTCTCAAGATGTTACAACATAATGGGCTTGCCCCTAGTTTCTTAAAGGCCTTGTCGCCAGAATGTTAACTTTATTTACCTTTCCATATGTTATCCTAAAAAAGTTATTGGTAAGCCTTTATTGAAAAGGAAAAAGATATATTTAAGTCTATCTTAGAGATATTAAAGATTAAACACTAGGGACATCCTGAAGATGACAAAGACCATCCTAAGGATGATAAAGAAGAATCTTAGGAAATATCCTAAGGATAAAACAGAAAAAGAGCTTGGGAAATATCCTAATGATGATCAAAAGGAATCCTAGGAAATATCCTAAGGATACAACATGAACTGATGATATCCTCAGGATGTTGTTACTTTTCTCAAACACTTACTAGGATACTTTGAAGACCAATTGATGAATTGGGAATAAAGGTATAACTTTATAACTTGTATCACTTTATTCTATGTTTGTTATTTAACAGCATTGCAGGATATCAAAAGAATAAAGAAGGAACACGAGGATGTAGAGTCAAAAAGTTACCATCTTATTTAGTTATTAGTCAAAATGGATGTCAACCCATGGCTTCATCATAAACCAAGACCCATCCACCAGGGGTCAACATTGTCAGGGAAAGATTTGGGGCTTTGTCTTGTAAACCAACATCCCTCCACCTCAAACCTTTCATTGTTCATATATGCATAAAAAGTAAATTGTTCGAAATTGTTTAACCAACAGACTACCATAAAAACAACCACAAAATTCTAAAAAAGTGGGCTCCGGCCTAGTCATCACATCCATCATCGCCCACTGTTGGCTCCACCACATACTCCTTAGCCACCTTAGCCATCATCACCTCAGCCGCCTTTCCATCATCCTTAGGCTCCTCTGGTGCATCCTCAGGATTTGCAGGAGGAACAGGCTCATGCACCACTTCTTTCCCATCCAGACAATTGATCTTCTCCCGCCAGGCCTTGACATCCCATTCTTCCCAGTTGAAGTTGGGATCCTTAGCTTGCAGGGCAATCTTCACCCTAGCCTGTAAGATATAAACAGTGGCAGAATTTATGAGGACCTGCATGTATTCCTCCTTCTCCTTCTCATGCTCCTGCACCATCCTAGCCTCCTCATATTTCGCCAGCTTCAGCTCAGTCTCTACGTTGGCCAACTTCTTCTCAAGATGTTTACCCTTTTCTTGGGCAATCTTCTTCAAATCCTTAAGTATGGCCCTGGTGTCATTAAGCTCCTTGGATACATCATCCAGGGACTTCAGCAGATACTCATGTCCTTGCAAGAAAAGGAAAACAGGTAAGTGTGTCATCCTTAACATTTATTTAAAAATTGTTATTGCCATCCTCGGGATAATACTGTACCGGGAGAGTAAACTGGGAAATCTTGCCCAAGACATCCTCAAAACTGAGACCCTCAAAAGGAGTAGTCTCTTGGGCTGGGACAGCAGTTGTTTTCCTCTTCTTAGAGGATGCAGGAGCCCTGGACTTAAGAAGAGAATGAGGGCTAGCCATCCTAGAGCTGGATGGAGAAGTGACCTTAGCAGCCTTGACATCTTGGCTGTCAATCTCATGCAAGTCAAAGAAAGCAGATTTCTTTGCTGAAAATATTAAAACACAGGTTTAGATAATGATACATGACAGAAACATCTTCAAGATGTAACAAGTAATACTTACCAGACATCTCGGTGGCTTGGCTGGTGGTATAGCTTTCCTCTACTTCAAATGTCCTTGCTGAGGTAGGTAAGTCAGTTACTGCCTTATATCTTATGAATGAATCAGTCAGAGGAGGAGCAAGTTTGGCAAAAGAAGCACCTATAACATAAAAATTTTCAGAATGCTAGTACTATGCTCAGGATATAACCACCACAATTTTTCATTCTTAAAATAAACTTTATTATCATAAAAAAAAATGTTTACCACTTTTTAACCATGCCATAGAGATGTCATCCTCATAAGGAATTGAATCCCTCTTCACAAAGAAAAACTTTGATTTCCATGACCTATCATATTTAATGACATTGAACAAGAAAGGAGGTTCTTTGTTTATAAGGTGAAGAACATAACGGTTTGACCCGTGTGTTTTCAACTTATATATGTGTAACACCCCAACCGATGGCGGAAACAACGGGATGTCACGTATTGACGATTGTTCAGTAGCTCATGGTAAATAATAAATTTCAATAATCGATTAATTAAATTACATCTAAAAGAATTTGTACATCAAATGAGAAACACTAAATATAAATATTCAAGCATTAACTTTAATCTTCAAGCAAAGCTATAACCTGAAACATGTTAAGTTTGAAAATATTTTGGGTCAACAAAAGTTGGTGAGAATTACATAGGTTTGAATATTGTATCATGAGTAAAAAGCTTGTAAAATTCTAGTGTCATGGCAAATCTAGTCCACATGTGAAAACAACACTACCCGGTAAATCGTTTGCATAATCAAACCTTGTGACATGATTATTGTGGTCCATCCCATACGCATATGGTTCACTCATTTTTGTTATATGATCGATAAAATTCACCTACGCTACCCATACCGGAGGTACACGTATTCGGGTGGGGTTGTGAATCCAATAGATCTATCATTGTGTATCGTTGGCTTGTACGGAGTTAATGATTATGCTAGCCTAATTGTGGTTACCAAAGTATTGCGTAAGACATAATGCAAAATAGAAAAACATATAGACACTTAGTTGAATTGCATTTGAAAACGTAACATGTTTCACCCCAAAAATTGTAATGTAGTAAAAGGGGCTATGTAAACTCACCTTAACACAAGTGTTGAATCCTTTGAAATAGTCTAAATGTGGCACAAACGATTCCAAATATTACCCTAAGTTCAAGGCAATAAAATAAGTGCTAGGAAAGTATAAAGTCTAAGTGTTCTAGTCTCTAGGCAATCTAGGCTTCCTAATTTGGGGATTTTTGAATGTTAATTATTTACTCAAAATAAATGTTAATTTACTGATAAATTAAGATAACAAATAATTAAAAGGTTCCTTTATAAAATTTTGGTCAACATTGATTGTACCAAGCTGGTATAATGTGAAAATAATCTTTATAAAATTATTTTTGTAATTTAAGATTATATAATAATTTATTTTTTCAACAAATAAAATTATATTTCTGTTCCAAAACAGAAGAGATAATTTGTATAAAATCTCAGCATAAAAATGTCAAAAAATGAATTTATCATAAATTTATTATGAATAAAACAAGTTTAATTCAAATAAAATATTTCAGTTATTCTTTTCTAAAAATAAAATTCAGTTTTATAAAAATAATCATTTTTTAAGACTAAAATAATTTTTGTGAAATTTTATGAAACTGTTAAGTCCTATTAATAAAATTTTAAATTTATTGGCAATAAAACTTGCTTTATTTATTATATATGTAAAATAAATATATTTTCTGAAAATAAAAATTGTATGAATAAGTTTATAGTTTGTATATCTAGTTTATTTATTAAAACCAACAAGAATTACAAGTGAGGCGCGGGTAGACGGGCAACAAGCTGCGCCGCAACCCCCTTTTGAATAGCAAAGCCTACTCTATTAAATATAAAGCTTGTGTCCTTGGCCGCAGGAGAGTTACTCTGCACCACCTTCTGCACTCGATCTAAAAACTGGATTGCATCGGGAGCAAGGCCCCCAAATGTGTTAAAAGCGAAGGGCACAAAGACGTGTTGGTTTTCAAGACAAGTAGCTTCATGTTTGTCAACTTTCTTGGATTCAGCTTTTAAAACTGCTTGCCCTGCCACAAACCCCGAATCCCGAAGTCCGACCAAAGGAGACACCCCTGTGAGATCAACGCACGCGTGTTTGCCCTGCGCCCACCCGAACACAAGGACATCCGCTGGTCTTAGGGTGGACCGCCCCTCAAGTGGATCTGTCAAAAAATTAACCGGGGCTTCTTTCCTAGCTGAAATCCCTGCTCTTAGTAAGACGTCCCATAAGACATCCCTGACCAGGTCATGTCTGTATTTAAATCCTGGCAGCTCCTTATAGTGAAGGGCATGCTCCCCAAATTTGTCTAAACATGCCTTTTTTGCAAACTGGACACGGCTCATCAACTGGGAACATGGGAATCATGAGTCTATACTTAAGGATAGCTCGATATTCAACAGCTGACATGTGTTGTCCAAGCCCATCGATGGGAAGGACAGTCAAGAAATCCTGGGCATGCGCTCCTTTAAGGCATTCAAGCACAGCTTTCTGGCGCGGGGACATGGAAAACTTTTCTCCCATAGTTTGAAGGGTTTTACCGGTAAAAGCACTCGCCAAAATATTTTGGGGTTTTTTTTGGGGGCAGTGTCCTTATCCATAAACCCGCCCAAATCATAGTCCGGGAGAGAGCTGCGAATGTTGTCCAAGGCACGCTCATAATCCAGGTCCATCCCCACCAACCCGCTATTCCTTAAGATGTGGTCTTGAAGGTCCTAGGACTGCACCCGAGAGGCCACAAAAGCATAGGCAGACACGTCCTCCGCCGAACAAAGACCAAGCCCTACCAACCGAATCGGCAAAGACGCTAACCGCCATTGAAATTCCCCAAAGAACGCCCCTCCACAAACCACAATATCTTCCGCCGCTTCACGAAGGCCTTTGTCAAAAATGGATACAGCCTCATTGGCCATGGCCGGTGGACATGTTTGAAGGCCAAACAATAATTTGGCAACACCCATACATGAACGAAGCAACAAAAGTTCACTTTGGGGGTCCCTCAATTTCTGCAGAGAGAGCATTAGTTTTGTTGCCTTCTTAGCCCTTTTAATGACCAAAGAGCTAATACACCCCTCATCCCGACTAATGGCCCCTCCAAGGAGCTTAAAACCTCCCTCTGGTCTCCCTATCTCACTAGGAAATAAACCAGGCTTCTCTTTCGCTCCGTTGCACGATGGCCAAAAAACTTCAGATTTCTTAATATTAAGCGTAAGACCCAAATTCGGTCCCTCAGCTCGGATGATATCAAAAGCCTTAGCCACTTCCTTGGCCTCTCCAATAATCATACCATCATCCAGGTACCAAGCATGGAATGGAAGGGAACAACACTCCGCCAGCCGACGAACCAATGGGTGCAGGACAAGCGCGAAAAGAAGCGGCCCTAATGGGTCCCCCTGCTGGACCCCGGTGGATGCCCCCATACAAGTATCACCCACATAAAGCCTAGCAGGTTGGGCATAAAGAAACTGAACCCAAGGGTAAATAGATGGGCAACAAATGCTCACCTCCCGCAAAAGAATCGTCCTGTTAACTAAGTTGAAGGCATTCGAAAAGTCGACCGTGAGCATGACCATGGATCCTTTATCGTGGAACGCATTCAGAAACCTGTTCGCGCTGTGAAGGATGGCCTCAGCCTCATTGGGGACCCCAACCCCAAATTGATGATCACCCAAGTATGTCGCCATCTCCTTCCCGACTTTACGCATAGCTACTTTAGAGACTAACCTTCGCCTAATGCCCCCGATCGCGATAGGCCTAATCCCATTATCGGGCTTAAGTAACGGAGTCAGGGGGCAGATGCAATAAACTCGGCAAGGGCCTTAGGGCAAAGCCCCCCAACCATATGTTAACCACATCAGTGATAGCCAAGAGCAGATCAGAAGGTGGCGAGGACCCCTGCCCACAAAGTGCATCCAAGATATGTTGAGCTCTAAAGTCATCCCTCCCGCATGACGTCCCTTTCGGAAAGGATTTAATATTCCGTAACACACAATCCGCGTCGACCTGAAGGGCACCCTCAGAGGGTAAGACATTAGGCAATGCTGGGGGATCGGTGACGGGGTGTTTATCAATCAAGGCCTTCAAGGTGGAATCCCCAAATGGAGCAACCCCGGAGGAACATAGAACCTTAACTGCGGCTGTGAAATGGCCATCAGCGACCTTCCGCAAACATTGCTTGACATTGCCCCCGTTATCAGAGACAGGCCGGGTGTTGTATTTTAAAACTAACTTAAAAGTTAATTATCGAATATATATATATATATATATATGATTATAAGAATCTGAATAAAAAGGAAAATTATTGTTGGTGGTGGGGATCGAACCCAGAACCACAGCTCTGTAATACTAGCGCCTAAACCACTGGACCACACGTGGTCTTTGTTATTAAAACCTAATTAAAAGTTTAAATCCATTTAACCTGCAAATCCCCAATTTCTTTATAAGCCCTATAAATCATACTCGCCCGAATCGACCAAGCAGATGTTGTTTAAGATGCGATTACGGTTAGGGCTTATTTTTAACATCTAAAGGTGAGATGAAATCATAGGAAAAGTTACCGAATATGATGGAGGATCGATGTCGAATTGAGGAGGTGATATCCAACGGTCCTATGCATAAACTCATTATTACGGCTCGATTTAAGGTAATTGATTGTAGCTTGTTGTACAGAGGAGTTCGAAAGTGATGTATACACTGTCCATCCTCACCAATTCCTTTGCCATCCTGAGCATAGTTATCTAAAACGTTTTCTTTATTATCCTTAAATTGACATCTTGAAGATATAACTGATTTTTATACATTGTAAATACATTTAACACGCTACCTCATTTTTAGTAATTTCTAGTACAAAGTTATTTTTATCAAGTAATTTTTGACCAATATGTTGATGCACTTTCTGTGGACGTCACTGTCGAATAGACTAGGGTTGAGTCTTGTATTGTATTACATGAGATTGTGGTGATCCATAAGGGTATTTTATGGATCTGATGCATTTGTAAAGATTTAGGACAATACACAAAGTTCAGGTTCGACCCAAGGTAAAGGGCGATTGTGAAAACATTCCACATTCGACCTATATAATGGTGCGAAGGTGAACTTTGGTCCACATTCGACCTTTACAAAGGGGTGAAGGTGGAATTTGGTGTTGGACTATAAATACCAATCTCATGTGTTGGTTTTCATTTGTAGATTTGAGTTTATGCTTTGAATGCTCTCAAGGGGGAGGTCATGCCCGACCTCCCCCGACCCCGAGATAGATGTTTATCCTACTGATGACAGTGTCTGTAACCGTTTCTGAATTAATACGAATCTGTGATGACTTTGTTATCGTATGTTTTTGTTTCGTCTCGAATCTCCCGTCTGAAACCGAGTTGTTTTCGTTTATTCGATCCATGAATTCGGTTATTAACCGGATTCTCAACTGGTATCAGAGCCATGGTACCGATTTGAACGATCTAACAGTCGTTTGAATCAATCACAGCTCGTTTTCCTGTTTTCAGACGTTAAAAATCAGATTTTGAATGAAAGGTTGAAACCCTAGAAACCTTAGATTCTTAATTGAACCCGGAATCATGTGATTTCTCCATGTTTTTGTGAATTCGAGGGTTAGGTTTTCATTTCCGCACCTTTCTGAACAAGTTTCATCATCAAATTCGAAGAATTAGAGTGATTATGGACTGATTCGAAGAAAATATTGAACAAGAACACATCTTTTCTGCACATTCGCACCTTTCAGAAAAACGGGAGGGCGAATGTGGAGTTCTACTGGGCGAACGTAGGATTTGATGGACGAACATGGAGTGTAAATGGACGAATGTAGAACTTTTAGGGCAAAAGTGAGAACTTTCTACATTCGTACCTTATTACTGGGCGAATGTGGAATGTCAGTTTTAGTCAGGTTTAAACAAACTTGGTTCGACCCAATCAATGTACCTTCGACCTTACAAAAGGGTCGAACGTAGCTTTATTTCCACCTTCGCCCCTTCGACATAGAGAATGAAAAATTGGTATTTTAAGGGGTAAAAAATTTTGAAAAATGGCAATTTTTGAAGATTTTTGGGAGAATGATGATGATGTCTACATAAATTGTTGAAGAAATGATGATGATGAAACGTTTTATTATGGGGTAGTCATGAGAATCAACATTATGATAATCAGATTCAAATGACTATTATGGGCCAGAAAATAGACAGATTTTATTCCGCATGATGGGAACAGTCAACCCAGTTCCTGTGTGTTTGAAGGAACTTGTTCTAAAGAGTTGTTATGAAGAAGGAAATCAAGTTTGAGATTTCAATGTTCTGAAAGTAATGAGGTATCCTAGTAGGAGTCATGTGGCACGTAGGTTCAACGAAAGTTTCAAGATCACAGTCCTGAAGAATTTCAAGAGCTATTGGTAGATATTGTTGGCCCCACCGAAAACTTCAGTTTCTGAAGCATTTCAAGTCCTCAATAAGTATTGGTAGTTCCCGCGGAAAACTTCTGATTGCTTGATCCACTCGTCTACGGCTTGTATTCTGTCGAATAGATGAAGTTACTCAAGAACATGATTGATTTATCATACGAGATCTCAGAGAAACTTGGTGAAGCATCAGTCAAGGGGGAGATTGTTGATGTAACAATGTGTCTGATACTTCAACAATAACTGACTGAAGATGCTAGGTGTGTTTAGGATTCGCCAGCAACGTCCAAGGGGGAGATTGTTGATGCACTTTCTGTGGACGTCACTGTAGAATAGACTAGGGTTGAGTCTTGTATTGTATTACATGAGATTGTGGTGATCCATAAGGGTATTTTATGGATCTGATGCATTTGTAAAGATATAGGACAATACACAAAGTTCAGGTTCGACCCAAGGTAAAGGGCGAATGTGAAAACATTCCACATTCGACCTATATAATGGTGCGAAGGTGAACTTTGGTCCACATTCGACCTTTACAAAGGGGCGAAGGTGGAATTTGGTGTTGGACTATAAATAGCAATCTCATGTGTTGGTTTTTATTTGTAGATTTGAGTTTATGCTTTGAATGCTCTCAAGGGGGAGGTCATGCCCGACCTCCCCCGACCCCGAGATAGATATTTATCCTACTGATGACAGTGTCTGTAACCGTTTCTGAATTAATACGAATCTGTGATGACTTTGTTATCGTATGTTTCTGTCTCGCCTCGAATCTCCCGTCTGAGACCGAGTTGTTTTCGTTTATTCGATCCATGAATTCGGTTATTAACCGGATTCTCACAAAACACTTACGTTTTATCATGTATATCTTGCGTTTTAGAATGTATAACTTGCGTTTCATCAGGTCGTCTTATCAGGTATAACTTGCATTTCTTAAATGCAAGTATACCGTCAATAAAACGCAAGTTATCAATCCAGCAAAAAAAAAAATTTAAGTATGGCAATATGGTATGCAAATGAAAAAGGATGAAAAACTTGTTTTTATGGTATAATTTTTTTTAAAAAAATAATGTTGTATGAAAAAAGTTATGGCCATTTAAAAATGGGGTGAAACTTTAATGACGCAATGAATTTACCATCGTGCCCCTGATTATCTAGTTTAATCTATGGCTAATAATCCTTCTTATACTTTTTACGCTAAACTCCTTTTTTACGTTAGTCTCACCCTATAACCCATAATACAAAAAGAAAACTATTGTAAGCGAGAAAAGTTGAGTTTGACATTAAAGTCAAACTTCTTATCGACAAACTTGAAGTTTATATTACTTTATTGCAAGTTTTATGTGTGAAAACAATATCATTAATAACCAAAAAACGGAAATAAACATAATTCCTACGGCTTCGGCATTGGCTAGATGTGATATCGTGGTCGGGGATGCCTCGTCTCCCCTTTGCGGTTCTGGGGATGAGTCCACTGATCCCCTGTTCACATCTTGCGGGTTCGCGTCAATCTTGTGGAATCACATTGCTACTTGGACTCGGGTAAAGAGATTTTTTGTCTTTTGCTTTCGAAACTTGCTTGAGCTTCATATCATGTAGGTTTAAATGGTATGGATAAAATTGTTTTCCAAGGAATTATCATTATTAGTTGTTGGAGTATTTGGCATGCTAGGAATAATATGATGTTTAACGGAAAAAGAACTCGGGTGGAAGAGGTTATTGGGGAAGTCAAGTCCTTCGGTTTTCTTTGTCTTAGATGTAGATCGAAATTGAAAATTTTAACTTGGTTGGATTGGTGTAAATTTGAGTTTATGTAATTATTGTAGTTTTTGTTGTTTTGGCCACCCATTCTTCGGGTTGGTTAGTGTTTAATGAAATTCGTCTTTAAAAGAAAAAGAAGTTTATAAGACTTTCTTTAATGCGCCTAAAGAGTAGGAGCCTGAGATGAGGTGGAATAGTCCGTAATAACAGGCGCATTAATTGTCATCTTAAACTCAATAGAAATTCGTCTGCAAGGGCCAACAAACTTGGGTTATTGTGCCTTTAAATATAGATATTAAATGTATTTTATTATTTCCATTATTCCACAAACAACATCCATTAATTGAACAACATTATTGAGAATCCGGTTAAAAACTGAATCCATGGATCGATTAAGTGAAAACAACTCGGTTTCAGACGGAAGATATGAGACGAGAAAGAAATCAACGAAAATAATGTCATCACAGATTCGTATTACATCATAAATGGTTACAGACATTGTCATCAGTAGGATAAACATCTATCTCGGGGCTGGGGGAGGTCGGGCATGACCTCCCCCTTGAGAGCATTCAATGTACAAACTCAAAATCTTAAATGAAAACCAACACATGAGATTGCTATTTATAGTCCAAACACATAAGTCACATTCGCCCCTTTAATGAGGTCGAACCTGTAGGTTCGACACTTGTAGGGTTCGAACCAATACTTTATGTTTTGGTCATTATTAACAAATGCATCAACCTAGTCTATTCGACAGTGACGTCCACAGAAAGTGCATCAACAATCTCCCCCTTGGACGTTGCTGGCGAATGCTAAATGCAACTTGCATCTTCAGTTAGTATTGTTGAAGTATCAATATTTCATCAACAATCTCCCCCTTCACTGATGCAGCTTCAGCAAAGTTTCTTTGAGATCCCGTAAGATAATGGTAAATCAACATGTTCTTGAGTAACTTCATATGTTCGACAGAATACTAGCCGTAGACAAGTGGATCAAGCAATCAGAAGTTTTCAGCGGGAACTACCAGTACCATTGCGGACTTGAAAAGCTTCAGAAACTGAATTTTTCTACGGGGCCTAACAATATCCACCAATAGCTCTTGAAATTCTTCAGGACTTTAATCTTGAAACTTTCGTTGAATCTACGTGCCACATGACTCCTACTGGGATCCCTCATTACTTTCGGAACATTGAGCTCTCAGTCTTGATTTGCTTGTAAATAACAACTTTGTTTGAACAAGTTCCTTCAATCACACTGGAACTGGGTTGACTGTTCTCAACTTGCGGAAATAAAAATATATCTGATTTTTCTGGCCCATGATTGTCATTTGAATCTGATTATCCTACTGTTGATTCTCATGACTACCCCACAATAAAACGTTTCATCATCATCATTTCTTCAAATTTTTTACCCCTTAAAATACCATTTTTTTCATTCTATATGTCGAGGGTTCGAAGGTAGAAATAAAGCTACGTTCGACCCTTTTGTAAGGTCGAATGTATATTGATTGGGTCGAACCAAGTTCGTTTAAGCCTGACTAAAATTGAGATTCCACGTTCGACCTGTCATGAGGTCGAATGTAGAACACAACTAGGTTCGACCTCTGTTATCAACACAAATGAAGCTGATTCGACCTCTAAATCCTATGTTTGACCTCCCTTAGGGTCGAATCTACTGCACATTCGACCATTTGGAGAAAAACGTGTTCTTCAATATTTTCCACAAATCAGTCCATAAACACTCTAAAACTTCGAATTTGATGATGAAACTTGTACAGAAAGGTGCGGAAATGAAAACCTAACCCTCGAATTAATAGAAACATGGAATAATCACATGATTTTGGGTTCAATAAAGAATCTAGGGTTTCTAGGGTTTCAACCTTTCAATCAAAAACTGATTTTTAACGTCTGAAATCATGAAATCGAGCTTTGATTGATTCAAATGACTTTTAGATCGTTCAAATCTGTACCACGGCTCGGATACCAGTTGAGAATCCGGTTAAAAAACCAAATCCACAGATCGATTAAGTGAAAACAACTCGGTTTCAGACGGAAGATATGAGAAGAGACAGAAATCGACGAAAACAATGTCATCACAGATTCGTATTACATCATAAATGGTTACAGACACTGTCATCAGTAGGATAAACATCTATCTCGGGGCTCCCCCTTGAGAGCATTCAAAGTACAAATTCGAAATCTTAAATGAAAACCAACACATGAGATTGCTATTTATAGTCCAAACACATAAGTCACATTCGCCCCTTTAATGAGGTCGAACCTGCAGGTTCGACCCTTGTAGGGTTCGAACCAATACTTTATGTTTTGGTCTATAGTAACAAATGCATTAGATCCATAAATGCCCTTAGGGATCACCATAATCTCATGTAATACAATACAAGACTCAACCCTATTTCTATTCGATAGTGACGTCCACAGAAAGTGCATCAACAATTATTTAAACTAGTGGGTTAACCCGCGCGTTGCAGCGGCATCCACAAATGGGTTGCAATACAACATTATGAATCTTAGGTTTTTTGCCGCAAGTTACACAAAAAGAATAGAAATATGCACACTATGTTTTAACAAGTATTTGCAGAAAGAAAAGAAAAGAAATGTGCACCGCCACTTACAGCTGATTGCAGTTCACCACAAAAACCATGTACTCATTATTGAAAAAATCTTAATAAACCAAATGTATGTTACTGTAACACACCAATATGAACATAAACATCACTCTTGTGTAAGTTGTCCGGTCATTGCATATCTACATAACCGTGCCATTGAAGACACCTTGTTAAATGATAAAGTTCATTTACATGACAAAAACATGTAGTAATAATATGATAGTGTATAAACTATCATATGAAGGTCATTGTCCATTTAGAAATTAAAAGTTGTTATATGTAAGTATGTAATAGACTTGTCCAACTTGATCCAGCAGCTAAAAAATTGCCCAATGTAGCCGGTGAGTAGAACCATCTCGTCCACTTTGCCTCTTATACTTTTTACACTAAACTCCTTTTTACGTTAGTCTCACCCTATAACCCATAGTACAAAAAGAAAACTGTAGTAAGCGAGAAAAGTTGAGTTTCACTTTAAAGTCAAACTTCTTAATCGACAAACTTGAAGTTGATATAACTTTATTGCAAGTTTTATGTGTGAAACAAGTATCATTAGTAATCAAACAAGCAGAAATAAAAAAAATACCTACGGCTTCGGCATTGACTAGATATGGTATCGTGGTCGGGGATGCCTCATGTCCCATTGGCGGTTCTGGGGATGAGTCCACTGATCCTCTGTTCACATCTTGCAGGTTCGCGTCGATCTTGTGGAAGAGATTTTTTATCTTTTGCTTTTGAGACTTGCTTGAGCTTCATATCATGTAGGTTTGAATGGTATGGATAAAATTGTTTTCCAAGGGAATATCATTATTAGTTGTTGGAGTATTTGGCACGCTAGGAATAATCTGAAGTTCAAAGGAAAAAGAACTCGGGTGGAAGAGGTTATCGGGGAACTCAAGTCCTTTGGTTTTCTTTGGCTTAGATGTAGATCGAAGTTGAAAATTTTAACTTGGTTGGATTGGTGTAAATTTGAGTTTATGTAATTCTTGTAGTTTTTGTTGTTTTATACCTATTCTTTGGGTTGGTTAGTGTTTAATGAAATTAGTCTTTCAAAAAAAAAGAAATTTATATGACTTTCTTTAATGCGCCTAACGAGTAGGCGCCTGAGATGAGGTGGAATAGTCCGTAATAACAGGCGCATTAATTGTTATCTTTAATTCAATAGAAATTCGTCAGCAAGGGCCAACAAACTTGGGTTATTGTGCCTTTAAATATTAATATTAAATGTATTTTATTATTTCCATTATTCCACAAACAACATCCATTAATTGAACAACATTATTTAAACTAGTGGGTTTACCTGCGCGTTGCATCGGGATCCACAAATGGGTTGCAATACAACATTATGATACTTAGGTTTTTTACCGCAAGTTACACAAAATGAATAGAAATGTGCACACTATGTTTTAACATGTATTCGCAGAAAGAAAAGAAAAGAAATGTGCACCGCCACTTACAACTGATTGCAGTTCACCACAAAAGCCATGTACTCATTATTGAAAAAATCTTAATAAACCAAATGTATGTTACTGTAACAGACCAATATGAACATAAACATCACTCTTGTGTAAGTTGTCCGGTCATTGCATATCTACATAACCGTGTCAATGAAGACACCTTGTTAAATGATTAAGTTCATTTACATGACAAAACCATGTAGTAATAATATGGTATTGTATAAACTATCATATGAAGGTCATTGTCCATTTAGAAATTAAAAGTTGGGATTTGTAAGTTTGTAATAGGCTTGCCCAACTTGACCCCGCTGCTGAAAAATTGCTCAATGTAGCCGGTGAATCGAACCATCTCGTCCACTTTGCCTCTTATACTTTTTACGCTAAACTCGTTTTTACGACAGTCTCACCCTATAACTCATAGTACAAAAAGAAAACTGTTGTAAACGAGAAAAGTTGAGTTTCACTTTAAAGTCAAACTTCTTAATCGACAAACTTGAAGTTGATATAACTTTATTGCAAGTTTTATGTGTGAAACCAGTATCATTAGTAATCTAACAAGTGGAAATAAACAAATTTCTTACGGCTTCGGCATTTGCTAGATGTGGTATCGTGGTCGGGGATGCCCCGTGTCCTATTGGCGGTTCTGGGGATGAGTCCACTGATCCCCTGTTCACATCATGCGGGTTCCGGTCGATCTTATGGAATCACATTGCTACTTTGACTCGGGTAAAGAGATTTTTTTATCTCTTGCTTTCGAGACTTGCTTGAGCTTCATATCATGTAGGTTTGAATGGTATGGATAAAATTGCTTTCCAAGGGAATATCTGTAACACCCCAACCGATGGCGGAAACATCGAGGTATCACGTAGTGATGATTGTTCAATAGCTCAAGGTACTAAATGGAAGTTGAATATTACTAAACAATTTACAATTTTTCCTACAATTTAATAAATACATAAACTTGGTCCAAAGCTCTTATATGATCCAAGACTTGTACAACTTCCAATAGCAAGTAAAACCTGAAACATGTTGAGTTGGAAAGATGGGTCAACTATAAATAGTTGGTGAGAATACATAGGTTTTGCATATAATGGAAGATAATATGTTGTATAACAATCATAGTTGAAGTATAATAATGAGTAATGTAAGAATATGAGTCCGACATGTAACAATGCGTCTTTTGTACAATCAAACCTTGTGTCGACTGAGACCTAACTCGCAAGTTAGTAAAAGTGTAACTACTTTCGATCATCCTTAATTTATGCGGGGGTGGGTTTGTCAGGCCTATAGCGCTATAATCTAAACAGGCGGCTTGATCAATGTTAATGATTGTACTGTGTCTTTTTGTTACAGTCAAATTGAATCAACAAGTTTCAACAATGTAAGAATGAGTAGATGATAGTGTATAAAATGTTCAAACATGTTTCACCCCAAAATGTAAAACAGAAAAAGGGGCTATGTAAACTCACTGGTTGCGAAGATTAGCTCCAAATGTGTTTAGTAAGCTCAACAAAATTCCTCCTACGCAAAAGCTACATACGTGTAAGGACTAAGATCATTGACTGATAAGCATTGTTGTGATGGTTAAACTATTAACATAATTAATGGTTTAAGTTATTTGTAGTATCTTATGATGTTTATTATAGTTTTTTGAACATTTAAGCATCTTATTAGGTTGATATGAAGCAAGTTATAATGTTAACAAAACATTCAGCAACTTCAGTTCGGATCCGATTTTTAGACCAGGTTGTGAATTTTATTTAAAATAATAAACCTTTAAAATAAATTCTAAAAAAAAATATTAGACGTCCTATTATGACCAGTAAACTTACTAAAATTTTATCTAGCCTTAACTGTACACAGAAAGTTGGAAACAAAATCTTGTATTACCGCAAAGGCAGGAGGTCATTTTCTGATGACAGTTTACAAGAAAAATCATAAGAAAATCTAGGTTTATCCAAATGATACAAGACTAGTGGGAAAATTTTAAGGGTTCAAAAAGATTTCTTCTATAAACATATGAAAGATTTTTGTATAAAATTAGATGAGTTATGGATCTCGCATTACACCCTATTTTTTGCCATAAAACATAGTTTGACCTCTATTGATAAAAAAAATCATAATAACAATCTTAGAATTCACGAAAAATTATGAAAATTTTTGTACAGAAACTAAACATCATAATTATTATTTTGGTTCAAGAATGAGCCTAATTGATGTTCGTATCATCATGTTATACTCAAAACAATTTCGTACTTTTCTGCAGTAATTTTCTGATGTGCATGGTTTGCATGCTTTAACAAGTTTTTATGTTAAATCTTGCATGTTCCGATCTTAATCCGATTTATATTAACAAACACACTTATTAACATGTTCATAACATTAGATCATTACTTTTTAAAGAGTTAATTTGGATTAAAAGAATCTGATGCAAAGCAGAAATAAGAATAGGATTATACCGAAGACGAGTTTTGAGACAGTTGATGTTGTCGCTTGTTTGATTCGATTCACACTATCAAGATTCCTTGCTGGACGTTTTTGGATGATCACAACAGCAGGTTTTGTTAGTTTTTTTTATAAGTGAATGAAGGATGAGTTGAAGGTTTTAAGGGATGGTGGCTAGGGTTATTGGTGTAAGAATGAGGATGAAGAAGGAGAAAGAGATATTAAATAGGTAGGGTTTGGTGTGGGTTAAGTTAAGTCGTTTGGGATAAAGGTTAGTGGGCTCTGAAAAATAAAGATTTAAGGTGGGTTCGGATTGGCTTGGTTTGTTTATTTGTTTGAAACGTTATAAAGCAGTGTTTAAAATTTTTCTAACAAGATAAATTACTAACATTATTATTATTATTATTATTATTATTATTATTATTATTATTATTATTAAAAAAAATTTCGAAATAAAAAATAAAAATTAGACAAGGTTATTAAAGAAGTATGATATAGGTAAAGTGGTGATTTTACTAATTCAAACATCACTCTTGTGTAAGTTGTTCGGTCATTGCATATCTACATAACCGTGTCATTGAAGACACCTTGTTAAATGATAAAGTTCATTTACATGACAAAAATATGTAGTAATAATATGATATTGTATAAACTATCATATGAAGGTCATTGTCCATTTATAAATTAAAAGTTGTGATTTGTAAGTTGGTAATAGACTTGCCCAACTTGACCCAGCAGCTAAAAAATTGCCCAATGTAGCCGGTGAGTCGAACCATCTCGTCCACTTTGCCTCGTATACTTTTTACGATAAACTCCTTTTTACGTTAGTCTCACCATATAACCCATAGTACAAAAAGAAAACTGTTGTAAGCGAGAAAAGTTGAGTTTGACTTTAAAGTCAAACTTCTTAATCGACAAACTTGAAGTTAATATACCTTTATTGCAAGTTTTATGTGTGAAACCAGTATCATTAATAATCTAACAAGTGGAAATAAACAAAATTCCTATCGCTTCGGCATTGGCTAGATGCGGTATCGTGTTCGGGGATTCCTCGTGTCCCCTTGGCGGTTCTGGGGATGAGCCCATTGATCCCCTGTTCACATCTTGCGGTTCGCGTCTTTCTTGTTGAATCACTTTGCTGCTTGGACTCGGGTAAAGGATTTTTTTATCTTTTGCTTTCGAGACATGCTTGAGCTTCATATCATGTAGGTTTGAATGGTATGGATAAAATTGTTTTCCAAGGGAATATCATTATTAGTTGTTCAGGTATTTGGCACGCTAGGAATAATCTGATGTTCAATGGAAAAAGAACTGGGGTGGAAGAGGTTATCGGGGAAGTCAACTCCTTCGGTTTTCTATGGCTTAGATGTAGATCGAAATTGAAAAATTTAACATGGTTGGAGTGGTTTAAATTTGAGTTTATGTAATTCTTGTAGTTTTTGTTAGTTTGGCCACCTGTTCTTCAGGTTGGTTAGTAATTAATGAAATTAGTCTTTCAAAAAAAAGATGTTTATAAGACTTTCTTTAATGCGCCTATAGAGTAGGCGCCTGAGATGAGAAGGAATAGTCTGTAAGAGAAAGTATAGGATACAAAGTATCCTTAACCTACAAAGTGTAAGAAGTCACCACAGCCTGACACGTGTAAACTCTAGTTAATTCTAACTAACCCAATCCTAACCCAATCCGGTTTGATTTAAAAGGGGAAAAAGGTAATGATCCTTCATATCATTTTTTAATCGTTCAATAACCACCACCACCACCACCAACACCATCACCACCTGACCCAACCGCCGGACAAACCCTCACCGATCCCTCTCTCCTCTATCCTCCGACGCCTTCAAAACGCTTCACGTTGTTCGCCTTCAAAACCCTTCACGTTGTTCGTCTTCAACCCGACCTCAATCGTGGTTCAGATCTAGTCACTTCCTCTATCAAGACAACCAAGAAGCCAAAATCTCTGTGTCTCTGGCTAATCACAAAACAAAGGAAAAAGAAGAAAAAAAGAAAAAAAAACAACCAATCCATAAAAACATTACCTCAAGTGTGTGTGAATATAGTTGTTTTGTTTGTTTGAGGAAAACAGAGTAAAATAAGGGGAAAAGTGAGGAAAAGGTGAATTTTTATTTATACTAAATGCTTTTTACAAAACCAAGTGCGTTTTACAAATACAAGTGCGTTTTACAAAATTACAAATGTGTTTTACAAAAACCAAGTGCGTTTTACAAAAACCAAGTGCGTTTTATAAAAAAAATCAAGTGCGTTTTTGTAAAAACCAGTTTAAATAGTGTTTACCAAACCAAATGCGTTTTATAAAAAAATCAAATGCGTTTTATAAAAAACCAAATGCGTTTCATAAAAAACCAAATGCGTTTTATGATTTTCTGTTTAACAGTTTCTGATCTTCGCGTCTGAAACTTTTTTGAAAGCCATTTTTTTCTTTAATTCTTCTTCTATTATCAACATCGTTCGTTTTCTGTGAATAATACATGCATTGATGGTGATTTTTGAATATGATTCTACTAATTTTATCAATTGAATTTTCATACTCTGTTTTTTTCTTTTTCTGCAAATACATTTTGATTTTGTTTGTAATCGAATGTTTTTTATTGTTTAATCATTCTGAACGTTTAATCGAGTTGAAAACAATGAAAAATCAGGTTCAATCGTTGAAAATTTTTGCATCGATTGTGTCTGTTGTTATTTCACAGAAATTTAAACGTGTTTTTTCCTAATTTACCCTTGGTTAGATTAACCCAAATATGATTAGGATTGTTAATTACCATCTTGCCACCGCCTATATCTAATGGCTGAGAATGCTTCATACACTTTGTACGTTAAGGAACATTGTACGTTAGCCTCTCTCTAGTCTATAATAACAGGCGCATTAATTGTTATCTTAAACTCAATAGAAATTCGTCTGCAAGGGTCAACAAACGTGGGTTATTGTACCTTTAAATATAGATATTAAATGTATTTTATTATTTCCATTATTCCACAAACAACATCCATTAATTGAACAACATTATTTAAACTAGTGGGGTTACCCACGTGTTGCAGCGGGATCCAAAAATGGATTGCAATACAACATTATGATACTTAGGTTTTTTTCCGCAAGTTACACAAAAAGAATAGAAATATGCACACTATATTTTAACAAGTATTCGTAGAAAGAAAATAAAAGAAATGTGCACCGCCACTTACAGCTGATTGCAGTTCAGCAAAAAAACCATGTACTCATTATTGAACAAATCTTAATAAACCAAATGTATGTTACTGTAACAGATCAATATGAACATAAACATCACTCTTATGTAAGTTGTCCGGTCATTGCATATCTACATAACCGTGTCATTGAAGACACCTTGTTAAATGATAAAGTTCATTTACATGACAAAAACATGTAGTAATGATCTCATATGAAGGTTATTGTCCATTTAGAAATTAAAAGTTGTGATTTGTATGTTTGTAATAGACTTGTCCTAACTTGACCCAGCAGCTAAAAAGTTGCCCAATGTAGCCAGTGTGTCAAACCATCTCGTCCACTTTGCCTCTTATACTTTTTACGCTAAACTCCTTTTTACGTTAGTCTCACCCTATAACCCATAGTACAAAAAGAAAACCGTTGTAAGCGAGAAAAGTTGAGTTTGACTTTAAAGTCAAACTTCTTAATCGACAAACTTGAAGTTAATATAACTTTATTGCAAGTTTTATGTGTGAAACCAGTATCATTAATAATCTAACAAGCGGAAATAAACAAAATTCCTTTGGCTTCGGCATTGGCTAGATGTGGTATCGTGTTCGGGGATGCCTCGTGTCCACTTGGTGGTTCTGGGGATGAGCCCATTGATCCCCTGTACACATCTTGCGGTTCGCGTCTTTCTTGTTGAATCACTTTGCTGCTTGGACTCGGGTAAAGGATTTTTTATCTTTTGCTTTCGAGACATGCTTGAGATTCATATCATGTAGGTTTGAATGGTATGGATAAAATAGTTTTCCAAGGGAATATCATTACTAGTTGTTCGAGTATTTGGCACGCTAGGAACAATCTGATGTTCAATGGAAAAAGAACTGGGGTGGAAGAGGTTATCGGGGAAGTGAACTCCTTCGGTTTTCTATGGCTTAGATGTAGATCGAAATTGAAAATTTTAACTTGGTTCGATCGGTGTAAATTTGAGTTTATGTAATTCTTGTAATTTTTGTTGATTTGACAACCCGTTCTTCGAGTTGGTTAGTGAATAATGAAATCAGTCTTTCAAAAAAAAAAGAAGTTTATAATACTTTCTTTAATACGCCTAAAGAGTAGGCGCGTGTGATGAGGTGGAATAGTCCGTAATAACAGGCGCATTGATTGTTATCTTAAACTCAATAGAAATTCGTCTGCAAGGGCCAACAAACGTGGGTTATTGTGCATTTAAATATAGATATTAAATGTATTTTATTATTACCATTATTCCACAAACAACATCCATTAATTGAACAACATTATTTAAACTAGTGGGTTTACCCGCGTGTTGCAGCGGGATCCACAAATGGATTGCAATACAACAGTATGATACTTACGTTTTTTGCCGCAAGTTACACAAAAAGAATAGAAATGTGCACACCATGTTTTAACAAGTATTCGCAGAAAGAAAAGAAAAGAAATGTGCACGGCCACTTATAGCTGAATGCAGTTCACCAAAAAAACCATGTACTCATTATTGAACAAATCTTAATAAACCAAAGGTATGTTACTGTAACAGACCAATATGAACATAAACATCACTCTTGTGTAACTTGCCCGGTCATTGCATATCTACATAACCGTGTCATTGAAGACACCTTGTTAAATGATAAAGTTCATTTACATGACAAAAACATGTAGTAATAATATATATTGTATAAACTATCATATGAAGGTCATTGTCCATTTAGAAATTAAAAGTTGTGATTTGTAAGTTTGTAGTAGATTTGCCCAACTTGACCCAGCAGCTAAAAAAATTGCCCAATGTAGCCGGTGAGTCGAACCATCTCGTCCACTTTGCCTCTTATACTTTCTACGCTAAACTCCTTTTTACGTTAGTCTCACCCTAAACTCCTTTTTACGTTATCTCACCCTAACCCATAATATAAAAAGAAAACTGTTGTAAGCGAGAAAAGTGGAGTTTGACTTTAAAGTCAAACTTCTTAATCGACAAACTAGAAGTTGATATAACTTTATTGCAAGTTTTTTGTGTGAAACCAGTATCATTAATAACCTAACAAGCGGAAATAAACAAAATTCCTACGTCTTTGGCGTTGGCTAGATTTGGTATCGCGGTTCTGGGGATGAGTCCACTAATCCCCGGATCACAACTTGTGGGTTCGCGTCGATCTTGTGGAATCATATTGCTACTTGGACCGGGGTAAAGAGATTTTTTATCTTTTGCTTTCGAGACATGCTTGAGCTTCATATCATGTAGGTTTGAATGGTATGGATAAAATTGTTTTCCAAAGGAATATCATTATTAGTTGTTGGAGTATTTGGCACGCTAGGAATAATCTGAAGTTCAAAGGAAAAAGAACTCGTATGGAAGAGGTTATCGGGGAAGTCAAGTCCTTCGGTTTTCTTTGGCTTAGATGTAGATCGAAATTGAAAATTTTAACTTGGTCGGATTGGTGTAAATTTGAGTTTATGTAATACTTGTAGTTTTTGTTCTTTTGGCCACCCGTTCTTCGGGTTGGTTAGTGTTTAATGAAATCAGTCTTTCAAAAAAAAAAGAAGTTTATAATACTTTCTTTAATACGCCTAAAGAGTAGGCGCGTGTGATGAGGTGGAATAGTCCGTAATAACAGGCGCATTGATTGTTATCTTAAACTCAATAGAAATTCGTCTGCAAGGGCCAACAAACGTGGGTTATTGTGAATTTAAATATAGATATTAAATGTATTTTATTATTACCATTATTCCACAAACAACATCCATTAATTGAACAACATTATTCAAACTGGTGGGTTTAACCGCGTGTTGCAGCGGGATCCACAAATGGATTGCAATACAACAGTATGATACTTACGTTTTTTGCCGCAAGTTACACAAAAAGAATAGAAATGTGCACACCATGTTTTAACAAGTATTCGTAGAAAGAAAAGAAAAGAAATGTGCACCGCCACTTATAGGTGAATGCAGTTCACCACAAAAACCATGTACTCATTATTGAACAAATCTTAATAAACCAAATGTATGTTACTGTAACAGACCAATATGAACATAAACATCACTCTTGTGTAAGTTGTCCGGTCATTGCATATCTACATAACCGTGTCATTGAATACACCTTGTTAAATGATAAAGTTCATTTACATGACAAAATCATGTAGTAATAATATATATTGTATAAACTATCATATGAAGGTCATTGTCCATTTAGAAATTAAAAGTTGTGATTTGTAAGTTTGTAGTAGATTTGCCCAACTTGACCCAGCAGTTAAAAAAATTGCCCAATGTAGCCGGTGAGTCGAACCATCTCGTCCACTTTGCCTCTTATACTTTCTACGCTAAACTCCTTTTTACGTTAGTATCACCCTATAACCCATTGTACAAAGAGAAAACTGTTGTAAGCGAGAAAAGTTGAGTTTGACTATAAAGTCAAACTTCTTTATCGACAAACATGAAGTTGATATAACTTTATTGCAAATTTTATTTGTGAAACCAGTATCATTAATAATCTAACAAGCGGAAATAAACAAAATTCCTACGGCTTCGGCATTGGCTAGATGTGGTATCGTGGTCGGGGATGCCTCGTGTCCCCTTGGCGGTTATCGGGATGAGTCCACTGATCCCCTGATCCCGTGTTCACATCTTGTGGGTTCGCGTTGATCTTGTGGAATCATATTGCTACTTGGACTTGGGTAAAGAGATTTTTTATCTTTTGCTTTCGAGACATGCTTGAGCTTCATATCATGTGGGTTTAAATGGTATGGATAAAATTGTTTTCCAAGGGAATATCATTATTAGTTGTTGGAGTATTTGGCACGCTAGGAATAATCTGAAGTTCAAAGGAAAAACAACTCGGGTGGAAGAGGTTATCGGGGAAGTCAAGTCCTTCGGTTTACTTTGGCTTAGATATAGATCGAAATTGAAAATTTTAACTTGGTTAGATTGGTGTAAATTTGAGTTTATGTAATACTTGTAGTTTTTGTTCTTTTGGCCACCCGTTCTTCGGGTTGGTTAGTGTTTAATGAAATTAGTCTTTCAAAATAAAAAAAAAAGAAATTTATAAGACTTTCTTTAATGCGCCTAAAGAGTAGGCGCCTGAGATGAGGTAGAATAGTCCGTAATAACAGGCGCATTAATTGTTATCTTAAACTCAATAAAAATTCGTCTGCAAGGGGGGCCAACAAACGTGGGTTATTGTGCCTTTACATATAGATATTAAATGTATTTTATTATTTCCGTTATTCCACAAACAACATCCATTAATTGAACAACATTATTTAAACTAGTGTTTATTGAAATTAGTCTTTCAAAAAAAAAAGATGATTATAAGACTTTTTTAATGCGCCTATAGAGTAGGCGCCTGAGATGAGATGCAATAGTCCGTAATAACAGGCGCATTAATTGTTATCTTAAACTCAATAGAAATTCGTTTGCAAGGGCCATCAAACGTGGGTTATTGTGCCTATATATATAGATATTAAATCTATTTTATTATTTCCATTATTCCACAAACAACATCCATTAATTGAACAATATTATTTAAAGTAGTGGGTTTACCGGCGTGTTGCAGCGGGATCCACAAATGGATTGCAATACAACATTATGATATTTAGGCTTTTTGCCGCAAGTTACACAAAATGAATAGAAATGTGCACAGTACGTTTTAACAAGTATACTCAGAAAGAAAAGAAAAGAAATGTGCACCGCCACTTACAGCTGATTGCAATTCACCACAAAAACCATGTACTCAATATTGAACAAATATTAATAAACCAAATATATGTTACTGTAACAGACCAATATGAACATAAACATCACCCTTGTGTAAGTTGTTCGGTCATTGCATATCTACATAACCGTGTCATTGAAAACACATTGTTAAATGATAAAGTTCATTTACATGACAAAAACATGTAGTAATAATATGATATTGTATAAACTATGATATGAAGGTCATTGTTCATTTAGAAATTAAAAGTTGTGATTTGTAAGCTTGTAATAGACTTGCCCAACTTGACCCAGCAGCTAAAAAATTGCCCAACCATCCTGTCCACTTTGCCTCTTATAATTTTTACACTAAACTCCTTTTTACGTTAGTGTCACTCTATAACCCATAATATAAAAAGAAAACTATTGTAAGCGAGAAAAGTGGAGTTTGACTTTAAAGTCAAACTTCTTAATCGACAAACTAGAAGTTGATATAACTTTATTGCAAGTTTTTTGTGTGAAACCAGTATCATTAATAACCTAACAAGCGGAAAGAAACAAAATTCCTACGGCTTCGGCGTTGGCTAGATTTGGTATCGCGGATCTGGGGATGAGTCCACTAATCCCCTGATCACAACTTGTGGGTTCGCGTCGATCTTGTGGAATCATATTGCTACTTGGACCAGGGTAAAGAGATTTTTTATCTTTTGCTTTCGAGACTTGCTTGAGCTTCATATCATGTAGGTTTGAATGGTATGTATAAAATTGTTTTCCAAAGGAACATCATTATTAGTTGTTGGAGTATTTGGCACGCTAGGAATAATCTGAAGTTCAAAGGAAAAAGAACTCGTGTGGAAGAGGTTATCGGGGAAGTCAAGTCCTTCGGTTTTCATTGGCTTAGATGTAGATCGAAATTGAAAATTTTAACTTGGTCGGATTGCTGTAAATTTGAGTTTATGTAATTCTTGTAGTTTTTGTTGTTTTGCCAACCGTTCTTCGGGTTGGTTAGTGTTTAATGAAATTAGTCTTTCAAAAAAAAAAAAGAAATTTATAAGACTTTCTTTAATGCGGCTAAATAGTCCGTAATAACAGGCGCATTAATTGTTATCTTAAACTCAATAAAAATTCGTCTGCAAGGGGGGCCAACAAACGTGGGTTATTGTGCCTTTACATATAGATATTAAATGTATTTTATTATTTCCGTTATTCCACAAACAACATCCATTAATTGAACAACATTATTTAAACTAGTGGGTTTACTCGCGTGTTGCAGCGGGATCCACAAATGGATTGCAATACAACATAATTATACTTACGTTTTTTGCCGCTAGTTACACAAAAAGAATAGAAATGTGCACACTATGTTTTAACAAGTATTCGCAGAAAGAAACGAAAATAAATGTGCATCACCACTTACAACTAAATGAAGTTCCCCACCAAAACCATGTACTCATTATTGAACAAATCTTAATCAACCAAATGTATGTTACTGTAACAGACCAATATTAACATAAACAACACTCTTGTGTAAGTTTTCCGGTCATTGCATATCTACATAACCGTTTCATTGAAGAAACCTTGTTAAATGATAAAGTTCATTTACATGACAAAAACATGTAGTAATAATATGATATTGTATAAACTATGATATGAAGGTCATTGTTTATGTAGAAATTAAAAGTTGTGATTTGTAAGCTTGTAATAAACTTGCCCAACTTGACCCAGCAGCTAAAAAATTGCCCAACCATCTCGTCCACTTTGCCTCTTATAATTTTTACGCTAAACTCCTTTTTACGTTATCTCACCCTATAACCCATAATATAAAAAGAAATCTGTTGTAAGCGAGAAAAGTGGAGTTTGACTTTAAAGTCAAACTTCTTAATCGACAAACTAGAAGTTGATATAACTTTATTGCAAGTTTTTTGTGTGAAACCAGTATCATTAATAACCTAACAAGCGGAAATAAACAAAATTCCTACGGCTTCGGCGTTGGCTAGATTTGGTATCACGGTTCTGGGGATGAGTCCACTAATCCCCTGATCACAACTTGTGGGTTCGCGTCGATCTTGTGGAATCATATTGCCACTTGGACCAGGGTAAAGAGATTTTTTATCATTTGCTTTCGAGACATGCTTGAACTTCATATCATGTAAGTTTGAATGGTATGGATAAAATTGTTTTCCAAAGGAATATCATTAGTAGTTGTTGAAGTATTTGGCACGCTAGGAATAATCTGAAGTTCAAAGGAAAAAGAACTCGTGTGGAAGAGGTTATCGGGGAAGTCAAGTCCTTCAGTTTTCTTTGGCTTAGATGTAGATCGATATTGAAAATTTTAACTTGGTCGGATTGGTGTAAATTTGAGTTTATGTAATTCTTGTAGTTTTTGTTCTTTTGGCCACCCGTTCTTCGGGTTGGTTAATATTTAATGAAATTAGTCTTCCAAAAAAAAAAGAAATTTATTTAGACTTTCTTTAATGCGCCTAAACAGTAGGCGCCTGAGATGAGGTAGAATAGTCCGTAATAACAGGCGCATTAATTGTTATCTTAAATTCAATAGAAATTCGTCTGCAAGGGGGGCCAAAAAACGTGGGTTATTGTGCCTTTAAATATAGATATTAATTGTATTTTATTATTTCCATTATTCCACAAACAACATCCATTAATTGAACAACATTATTTAAACTAGTGGGTTTACCCGCATGTTACAGCGGGATCCAGAAATGGATTGCAATACAACAGTATGATACTTTCGTTTTTTGGCGCAAGTTACACAAAAAGAATAGAAATGTGCACACTATGTTTTAACAAGGATTCACAGAAAGAAAAGAAATGTGCACCGCCACTTACAGCTGAATGCAGTTCACCACAAAAACCATGTACTCATTATTGAACAAATCTTAATAAACCAAATGTATGTTACTGTAACAGACCAATATTAACATAAACATCACTCTTGTGTAAGTTGTCCGGTTATTGCATATCTACATAACCGTGTCATTGAAGACACCTTGTTAAATGATAAAGTTCATTTACGTGACAAAAACATGCAGTTTTAATATGATATTGTAAAAACTATCATATGAAGGTCATTGTTCATTTAGAAATTAAAAGTTGTGATTTATAAGCTTTTAATAGACTTGCCCAACTTGACCCAGCAGCTAAAAAATTGCCCAACCATCTCGTCAACTTTGCCTCATATAATTTTTACGCTAAACTACTTTTTACGTTAGCCTCACCCTATAACCCATAATATAAAAAGAAAACTGTTGTAAGCGAGAAAAGTGAAGTTTGACTTTAAAGTCAAACTTCTTAATCGGCAAACTAGAAGTTGATATAAATTTATTGCAAGTTTTTTGTGTGAAACCAGTATCATTAACAATCTAACAAGCGGGAATAAACAAAATTCCTACGGCTTCGGCATTGGCTAGATGTGGTATCGTGGTTGGGAATGCCACGTGTCCCAGTGGCAGTTCTGGGGATGAGTCCACTGATCCCCTGTTCACATCTTGAGGGTTCGCGTCGATCTTGTGGAATCACATTGCTACATGTTCTCGGGTAGCGAGGTTTTTTATCTCTTGCTTTCGAGACATGCTTGAGCTTCATATCATGTAGGTTTGAATGATACGGAAAAAATTGTTTTCCAAGGGAATATCATGATTAGTTGTTGGAGTATTTGGCATGCTAGGAATAATCTGAAGTTCAAAGGAAAAAGAACTCGGGTGGAAGAGGTTATCGGGGAAGTCAAGTCCTTCGGTTTTCTTTGGCTTAAATATAGATCAAAATTGAAAATTTTAACTTGGTTAGAATTATGTATATTTAAGTTTATGTAATTCTTATAGTTTTTGTTGTTTTGGCCACCGGTTCTTCGGGTTGGTTTGTGTTTAATGAAATCAGTCTTTCAAAAAAAAAAGAAGTTTATAAGACTTTCTTTAATGCGCCTAAAGACTAGGCACCTGAGATGAGGTGGAATAGTCCGTAATAACAAGCGCATTAATGGTTATCTTAAACTCAATAGAAATTCGTCTGCAAGGGCCAACAAACGTGGGTTATTGTGCCTTTAAATATAGATATTAAATGTATTTTATTATTTCCATTATTCCACAAACAACATCCATTAATTGAACAACATTATTTAAACTAGTGGGTCTACCCGCGTGTTGCAGCGGGATCCACAAATGGATTGCAATACAACAGTATGATACTTACGTTTTTTGCCGCAAATTACACAAAAAGAATAGAAATGTGCACACTATGTTTTAACAAGTATTCACAGAAAGAAAAGAAATGTGGACCGCCACTTACAGCTGAATGCAGTTCACCACAAAAACCATGTACTCATTATTGAACAAATCTTAATAAACCAAATGTATGTTACTGTAACAGACCAATATGAGCATAAACATCACTCTTGTGTAAGTTGTCCGGTCATTGCATATCTACAAAACCGTGTCATTGAAGACACCTTGTTAAATGATAAAGTTCATTTACATGACAAAAACATGTAGTAATAATATGATATTGTATAAACTCTCATATGAAGGTCATTGTTCATTTAGAAATTAAAAGTTATGATTTGTAAGCTTGTAATAGACTTGCCCAACTTGACCAAGCAGCTAAAAAATTGCCTAACCATCTCGTCCACTTTGCCTCTTATAATTTTTACGCTAAACTCCTTTTTACATTAGTCTCACCCTATAACCCATAATATAAAAAGAAAATTGTTGTAAGCGAGAAAAGTGGAGTTTGACTTTAAAGTCAAACTTCTTAATCGACAAACTAGAAGTTGATATAACTTTATTGCAAGTTTTTTGTGTGAAACCAGTATCATTAATAATCTAACAAGCGGAAATAAACAAAATTCTTACGGCTTCGGCGTTGGCTATATTTGGTATTGCGGTTCTGGGGATGAGTCCACAAATCCCCAGATCACAACTTGTGGGTTCGCGTCGATCTTGTGGAATCATATTGCTACTTGGACCGGGGTAAAGAGATTTTTTATCTTTTGCTTTCGAGACATGCTTGAGCTTCATATCATGTAGGTTTGAATGGTATGGATAAAATTGTTTTCCAAAGGAATATCATTATTAGTTGTTGGAGTATTTGGCACGCTAGGAATAATCTGAAGTTCAAAGGAAAAAGAACTCGTATGGAAGAGGTTATCGGGGAAGTCAAGTCCTTCGGTTTTCTTTGGCTTAGATGTAGATCGAAATTGAAAATTTTAACTTGGTCGGATTGGTGTAAATTTGAGTTTATGTAATACTTGTAGTTTTTGTTCTTTTGGCCACCCGTTCTTCGGGTTGGTTAGTGTTTAATGAAATTAGTCTTTCAAAATAAAAAAAAAAGAAATTTATAAGACTTTCTTTAATGCGCCTAAAGAGTAGGCGCCTGAGATGAGGTAGAATAGTCCGTAATAACAGGCGCATTAATTGTTATCTTAAACTCAATAAAAATTCGTCTGCAAGGGGGGCCAACAAACGTGGGTTATTGTGCCTTTAAATATAGATATTAAATGTATTTTATTATTTCCATTATTCCGCAAACAACATCCATTAATTGAACAACATTATTTAAACTAGTGGGTTTACCCGCGTGTTGCAGCGAGATCCACAAATGGATTGTAATACAACAGTATGATACTTACGTTTTTTGCCGCAAGTTACACAAAAAGAATAGATATTTGCACATTATGTTTTAACAAGTATTCACAGAAAGAAAAGAAATGTGCACCGTCACTTACAGCTGAATGCAGTTCACCACAAAAACGATGTACTCATTATTGAACAAATCTTAATAAACCAAATGTATGATACTGTAACAGACCAATATGAAGATAAACATCACTCTTGTGTAAGTTGTCCGGTCATTACATATCTACATAACCATGTCATTGAAGACACCTTGTTAAATGATAAAGTTCATTTACATTACAAAAACATGTAGTAATAATATGATATTGTATAAACTATCATATGAAGGTCATTGTTCATTTAGAAATTAGAAGTTGTGATTTGTAAGCTTGTAATAGACTTTCCCAACTTGACCCAGCATCTAAAAAATTGCCCAACCATCTCGTCAACTTTGCCTTTTATAGTTTTTAAGCTAAACTCCTTTTTACGTTAGCCTCACCCTATAACCCATAATATAAAAAGAAAACTGTTGTAAGCGAGAAAAGTGGGTCAAACTTCTTAATCGACAAACTAGAAGTTGATATAACTTTATTGCAAGTTTTTTGTGTGAAACCAGTATCATTAATAATCTAACAAGCGGGAATAAACAAAATTCCTACGGCTTCGGCATTGGCTAGATGTGGTATCGTGGTCGGGAATGCCCCGTGTCCCATTAGCAGTTCTAGGGATGAGTCCACTGATCCCTTGTTCACATCTTGCGGGTTCACGTCGATCTTGTGGAATCACATTGCTACATGGTCTCGGGTAGAGAGATTTTTTATCTCTTGCTTTTGAGACATGCTTGAGCTTCATATCATGTAGGTTTGAATGATACGGAAAAAATTGTTTTCCAAGGGAATATCATGATTAGTTGTTGGAGTATTTGGCATGCTAGGATAATCTGAAGTTCAAAGGAATAAGAACTCGGGTGGAAGAGGTTATCGGGGAAGTCAAGTCCTTCGGTTTTCTTTGGCTTAGATATAGATCGAAATTGAAAATTTTAACTTGGTTAGATTGGTGTATATTTAAGTTTATGTAATTCTTGTAGTTTTTGTTGTTTTGGCCACCGGTTCTTCGGGTTGGTTAGTGTTTAATGAAATCAATCTTTCAAAAAAAAAAGAAGTTTATAAGACTTTCTTTAATGCGCCTAAAGAGTAGGCACCTGAGATGAGGTGGAATAGTCCGTAATAACAAGTGCATTAATGGTTATCTTAAACTCAATAGAAATTCGTCTGCAAGGGCCAACAAACGTAGGTTATTGTGCCTTTAAATATAGATATTAAATGTATTTTATTATTTCCGTTATTCCACAAACAACATCCATTAATTGAACAACATTATTTAAACTAGTGGGTTTACCCGCGTGTTGCAGCGGTATCCACAAATGGATTGCAATACAACAGTATGATACTTACGTTTTTTGCCGCAAGTTACACAAAAATAATAGAAATGTGCACACTATGTTTTAACAAGTATTCACAGAAAGAAAAGAAATGTGCACCGCCACTTACAGCTGAATGCAGTTCACCACAAAAACCATGTACTCATTATTGAACAAATCTTAATAAACCAAATGTATGTTACTGTAACAGACCAATATGAGCATAAACGTCACTCTTGTGTAAGTTGTCCGGTCATTGCATATCTACAAAACCGTGTCATTGAAGACACCTTGGTAAATGATAAAGTTCATTTACATGACAAAAACATGTAGTAATAATATGATATTGTATAAACTATCATATGAAGGTCATTGTTCATTTAGAAATTAAAAGTTGTGATTTGTAAGCTTGTAATAGAGTTGCCCAACTTGACCCAGCAGCTAAAAAATTGCCCAACCATCTCGTCCACTTTGCCTCTTATAATTTTTAAGCTAAACTCCTTTTTACGTTAGTCTCACCCTATAACCCATAATATAAGAAGAAAACTGTTATAAGCGAGAAAAGTGGAGTTTGACTTTAAAGGCAAACTTCTTAATCGACAAACTAGAAGTTGATATAACTTTATTGCAAGTTTTTTGTGTGAAACCAGTATCATTAATAATCTAACAAGCGGAAATAAACAAAATTCTTACGGCTTCGGCGTTGGCTATATTTGGTATTGCGGTTCTGGGGATGAGTCCACAAATCCCCAGATCACAACTTGTGGGTTCGCGTCGATCTTGTGGAATCATATTGCTACTTGGACCGGGGTAAAGAGATTTTTTATCTTTTGCTTTCGAGACATGCTTGAGCTTCATATCATGTAGGTTTGAATGGTATGGATAAAATTGTTTTCCAAAGGAATATCATTATTAGTTGTTGGAGTATTTGGCACGCTAGGAATAATCTGAAGTTCAAAGGAAAAAGAACTCGTATGGAAGAGGTTATCGGGGAAGTCAAGTCCTTCGGTTTTCTTTGGCTTAGATGTAGATCGAAATTGAAAATTTTAACTTGGTCGGATTGGTGTAAATTTGAGTTTATGTAATACTTGTAGTTTTTGTTCTTTTGGCCACCCGTTCTTCGGGTTGGTTAGTGTTTAATGAAATTAGTCTTTCAAAATAAAAAAAAAAAGAAATTTATAAGACTTTCTTTAATGCGCCTAAAGAGTAGGCGCCTGAGATGAGGTAGAATAGTCCGTAATAACAGGCGCATTAATTGTTATCTTAAACTCAATAAAAATTCGTCTGCAAGGGGGGCCAACAAACGTGGGTTATTGTGCCTTTAAATATAGATATTAAATGTATTTTATTATTTCCATTATTCCGCAAACAACATCCATTAATTGAACAACATTATTTAAACTAGTGGGTTTACCCGCGTGTTGCAGCGAGATCCACAAATGGATTGTAATACAACAGTATGATACTTACGTTTTTTGCCGCAAGTTACACAAAAAGAATAGATATTTGCACATTATGTTTTAACAAGTATTCACAGAAAGAAAAGAAATGTGCACCGTCACTTACAGCTGAATGCAATTCACCACAAAAACGATGTACTCATTATTGAACAAATCTTAATAAACCAAATGTATGATACTGTAACAGACCAATATGAGCATAAATGTCACTCTTGTGTAAGTTGTCCGGTCATTGCATATCTACAAAACCGTGTCATTGAAGACACCTTGGTAAATGATAAAGTTCATTTACATGACAAAAACATGTAGTAATAATATGATATTGTATAAACTATCATATGAAGGTCATTGTTCATTTAGAAATTAAAAGTTGTGATTTGTAAGCTTGTAATAGAGTTGCCCAACTTGACCCAGCAGCTAAAAAATTGCCCAACCATCTCGTCCACTTTGCCTCTTATAATTTTTACGCTAAACTCCTTTTTACGTTAGTCTCACCCTATAACCCATAATATAAGAAGAAAACTGTTATAAGCGAGAAAAGTGGAGTTTGACTTTAAAGGCAAACTTCTTAATCGACAAACTAGAAGTTGATATAACTTTATTGCAAGTTTTTTGTGTGAAACCAGTATCATTAATAATCTAACAAGCGGAAATAAACAAAATTCTTACGGCTTCGGCGTTGGCTATATTTTGTATCGTGATCGGGGATGCCTCGTGTCCCCTTGGCGGTTTTGAAGATGAGTCCACTAATCCCCTGATCACAACTTGTGGGTTCGCGTCGATCTTGTGGAATCATATTGCTACTTGGACTGGGGTAAAGAGATTTTTTATCTTTTGCTTTCGAGACATGCTTGAGCTTCATATCATGTAGGTTTGAATGGTATGGATAAAATTGTTTTCCAAAGGAATATCATTATTAGTTTGTTGGAGTATTTGGCACGCTAGGAATAATCTGAAGTTCAAAGGAAAAAGAACTCGTGTGGAAGAGGTTATCGGGGAAGTCAAGTCCTTCGGTTTTCTTTGGCTTAGATGTAGATCGAACCTGAAAATTTTAACTTGGTCAGATTGGTGTAAATTTGAGTTTATGTAATTCTTGTAGTTTTTGTTGTTTTGGCCACCCGTTCTTCGGGTTGGTTAGTGTTTAATGAAATTATTCTTTCAAAAAAAAGAAATTTATAAGACTTTCTTTAATGCGGCTAAAGAGTAGGCGCCTGAGATTTGGTAGAATAGTCTGTAATAACAAGCGCATTAATTGGTATCTTAAACTCAATAGAAATTAGTCTGCAAGGGGGGCCAACAAACGTGGGTTATTGTTCCTTTAAATATAGATATTAAATGTATTTTATTATTTTCGTTATTCCACAAAAAACATCCATTAATTGAACAACATTATTTAAACTAGTGGGTTTACTCGCGTGTTGCAGCGGGATCCACAAATGGATTGCAATACAACATTATTATACTTACGTTTTTTGCCACAAGTTACACAAAAAGAATAGAAATGTACACACTATGTTTTAACAAGTGTACGCAGAAAGAAACGAAAAGAAATGTGCACTTCCACTTACAACTGAATGCAGTTCCCCACCAAAACCATGTACTCATTATTGAACAAATCTTAATAAACCAAATGTATGTTACTGTAACAAACCAATATGAACATAAACATCACTCTTGAGTAAGTTGTCCGGTCATTGCATATCTACATAACCGTGTCATTGAAGACACCTTGTTAAATGATAAAGTTCATTTACATGACAAAAACATGTAGTAATAATATGATATTGTATAAACTATGATATGAAGGTCATTGTTTATTTAGAAATTAAAAGTTGTGATTTGTAAGCTTGTAATAGACTTGCCCAACTTGACCCAGCAGCTAAAAATTGCCCAATATAGCCGGTGAGTCGAACCATCTCGTCCACTTTGCCTCTTATAATTTTTACGCTAAACTCCATTTTACGTTAGTCTCAACCTATAGCCCATAGTACAAAAAGAAAATTGTTGTGAGCGAGAAAAGTTGAGTTTGACTTTAAAGTCAAACTTCTTAATCGACAAATTTGAAGTTGATATAACTTTATTGCAAGTTTTATGTGTGAAACCAGTATCATTAATGATCTAACAAGCGGAAATAAACAAAATTCCTACGGCTTCGGCATTGTCTAGATGTGGTATCGTGGTCGGGGATGCCTCGTGTCCCCTTGGCGGTTCTGGGGATGAGTCCACTGATCCCCTATTCACATCTTGCGGGTTCGCGTCGATCTTGTGGAATCACATTGCTACTTGGACACGTTTTAAGAGATTTTTTATCTTTTGCTTTCGAGACATGCTTGAGCTTCATATCATGTAGGTTTTAATGGTATGGATAAAATTGTTTTCCAACGGAAAATCATTATTAGTTGTTAGAGTATTTGGCATGCTAGGAATAATCTGAAGTTCAAAGGAAAAGGAACTCTGGTGTGAGAGGTTATCGGGGAAGTCAAGTCCTTCGGTTTTCTTTTGCTTAGATATAGATCGAAATTGAAAATTTTAACTTGGTTGGATTGGTGTAAATTTGAGTTTATGTAATTCTTGTAGTTTTTGTTGTTTTGGCCACCCATTCTTTGGGTTGGTTGGTGTTTAATGAAATTAGTCTTTCAAAAAAAGAAGAAGTTTATAAGACTTTCTTTAATGTGCCTAAAGAGTAGGCGCATGAGATGAGGTGGAATAGTCCGTAATAACACGCGCATAAATAATTATCTTAAACTCAATAGAAATTCGTCTGCAAGGGCAAACAAAAGTGGGTTACTGTGCCTTTATATATAGATATTAAATGTATTTTATTATTTCCGTTATTCCACAAACAACATCCATTAGTTGAACAACATTATTTAAACTAGTGGGTTTACCCACGTGTTGCAACGGGATCCACAAATGGATTGCAATACAACATTATGATACTTAGGTTTTTTGCCGCAAGTTACACAAAAAGAATAGAAATGTGTTAGGACAAAAAGGATTGAGGAAACCACTTTTGCAAACCTTAGTCTAATTTATACTTCTGCAAAATATTCTAAGTATAGAACTACTGAAGAAAGAAGACTAAAGTACTGAAGAAGGATTCAACAAGTACTGAAGAAGAGGTATCAGAAGTTCTGAAGTCTAAACCAGACAAGTTCACTGAAGAACTACTGAACACAAACTACTCATTAGTAGTTTGTCATTCATCAGGACTTGTACAAGAATCTTTCCACCGCCTTATGTTTCAGTAGTTTATTTGTTTAATATTACTTTATCTTTTTGTGCAAGTTCCAAGAATGCAACTTGTTGCAACTTGTTACAGACTTGGTTTTTGGCAACGTTCATGTATTTTATAAGTCTATAAATAGATGGGTTCATCCCTCTGTTTTATGTGACACCCCGCATTTTCAGGTTAAATACTTTTACTGAACTCTAGTTAACTTACATGTTCATACATGGCTAGATACTTAACTAGGGTTAGTTAAGTAGGTTTAACATATGTTAGAAGATGCTAACATATGTTATATGTAGGAAAATCCTTGTTAAACACACACATGAGTCCTGTATCCCAAACGTTGGTGAATTAGGTGACATACATAGCAATAATATATACAAGTGAATTTTGGTGAATATGAAGTACGTGCTTATGTGAATTACATGTTTTTGTAAATGATCGCCTAACTGAAGGGTAATGCGTAGACCATGCGAATTACGTGCACAACATGAATGATATGCTATGTAATAATAAAAATAATGGTTTTTATATAATTTAGCATGGTTAATAATATTGGGTCCGGTATTGGGCTAGAACATGGTTAACGGGTTAAGTTAATGGACTAGAAGGGCCCTAATACCAATTGCTTGGGGAACAAGAAAAGCCCTTTTATAATTAGGAGGCAAGGAAAAGATAAAAACCCTACTCCCTTGCCCCCCTTGGTGCCGTGCGAAACCCCCCACCCCCCTCTCTCTTTGTTTTCAAGCAATCAAGCAATCTTTCACTAATCAAGCTAGTTCGGGTTTGATTTCAAGGCTCTAGGGAGTTTAATCTTTCACAAGGTATACGTTCTTACGATTTTTTATGAATTATAATGATTGAAAAACTTTGAAAACCCTAAAAATAATATATACAAAATCGCATACATGTATGTATAGGAGTTCTTGAATGTTCTTGATGATTTGATGATGATGATTGTTATTAGCAGCCATGATTAGGGTTTTCACATGATAATATATGTGTTTTGCTATGATTAATATGGTGTTTAATCAGTACTATAGGTGTTATACATGTATTAGGAATGTTTATGAAGAATTAGGGTTTGTAGATTACTTGGGATGCAAGTTTCAGATTCTGACAGATTTGTTTGAACGTGTTGAAGGGGCTGTAACGGGTTGGTAAATCGATTGTTTTGATGATTTCTTTGCATGATTGTAATGTACAAGGTCTTAGCTTTTCATAATGGGCAAAACCATCGATTTTGGACACCGTATGAGTCGTTTTTGGAATTTTAATTGATTAGGGGTGATATCAGATTTTCGGATTTGTAAATTGGGCTAACTTTAAATGGTCATAACTTGAGATTTACAAGGAGTTAGGTTATGAAATTTTTACAGTAGATCAATACTGGAAAAATAGAGCTTTTCCAAGTGGATTCATCTCGTTTGGATGAATACACAATTTTTAAGAATTTTTCTACTAAACTGACCTGTTGAGGAAATTTTCTGGACACTGCTGTGTTGTACGAATTTTTATAATTTTTGTATTTGGAATTAAGACAAAAGAAAAATAGGTATTGTCTAGTGAATCCCAAATAAAATTCAGTAAAAATTTGGGACTCTAATTCATTCGTTAAGTATTTTAAATAAATTGTTTTTCACAGCGCACAATCTGTCCTAAAAACACAGATTGTGTACGGGGTCTTTAAGTGACTATTTGGAGTTCTATGTGGTGTGTAATTGACATGTACTTGTGTGGAAACTTGTATGAGATGTATTTGATGCATTAAACTGATAATAATTGCTATGATCACCAACGGGATACGTAGGACATACTTGAACATGTAGAGTCATTAGGTGTCACTACACGGTTTTGAACTTTTAAAAGTCTTGGATAAACGAGTTAAATGGTGTGTTGGTTACGCACGTATACTCACCTAGTGACATTTGTAATAGGGAGTCGGTAGCACGTTACTATTCGTGGAATTTGGATTTTCACTTGCGACCTAAGGTGAGTTTCACTACTCTTTTTCTCAAAAACATGCGTCTCAGGTATGAGACACTTTACTTAACATTTTCTAGTCCGGTTTGGGACTACTTACACATCCCGGGTTGGGATGCCATGGATCCTTATGAGGGTCGGGCACTTTGCTAATTCGCAATTGTGTCCTTGATAAACTAAACCATTTCTATCATTTTGTAAGTCCTCACGTACCGAATGAGTTGCCAGGGTTGGCAAGCGGGTTATTAGTTGATAGCGCTATTAGGTCTTACAAACCTCACACCGGCTCGGGGAGCGCGGGCGTGAACTATAACTACGAAACATTATCATTGCGGATAGACAATGATGTCAGGCATACGGCACACTTATGTAGCTACACGTACATAGCAGTTCGGTATATTCGGTTAGTTATCATGAATGGGTTAGCTACCCTTGGCATGCGATGAATTAGTGGTTACACGGTGCGGGGCACCAACATAACATACTTACTTACGTGGTTTTGGAAACCAGCGCAGTTACATACTCAGTTACTTTACTTAGTGAACTCACCAACATTGTTTGTTGACCCACGATTTACATGCTTTTGCAGGTAGTTAGCTTCCGGTGCCAGGATTAGAAAGCACTGTACACTTCACTGCATTTGGGCTCTCGGGCATACACATAAATTATATATTATGCTTTCGTATAGTTTTAATTTGGGCGCATTATTTTGCGCATAGTTTTTAAAAAGGTTTAAATTTGGTTTACGCTTCCGCAGCTTAACTAAACTTGGTTTTTGAAAACGAACTAAATGGTTTGGGCATTTAGAGTTTGTTCCTGTGACTTATGGCTATGGGATCCTGGTTTGTTATGTGCCTCGCGGTATAAACCCCGCAGTGGAAATTTGAGGGTGTGACATTTTAGACATCGATTTTAATAGAAACCGAAATCCTTCAAAGCTTATTATTGTTATCTCCATTTCATTTACTGAGAATCTATTTGAGTATTTATTATCATTCACATTCAATACTTAGATTCTCATTAAACTTGTCTTTAGTTTTCAAACATCCAGGGGGAGTAATAACTCCTGTTGATAGTGTAACTTTACTTACTTATTCCGCTGTGCAAATCTGATTGAACTTGCTAGACACATAAGTGTTCACTAGCAAGCAAAACATCAAGAGCAATATTGATCCAATAATTGGTATCAGAGCACTGGTTTATCTGATCACATATCAATCTAACACCTTGAGAATCAGACACAGGCTCTTATTGATATTCAATAAAGGATTAAAAGTTCACTTTTATCAACATCCATCACTTTAAGAGATATTTGACAAATCAATACTCTTTAAAATGGATCCACATAATACTGGTTCTGCCAATAAACCTGCTATGCTAGTTAGAAATGAATACAATATCTGGCAAAGGAGAATGGCACATACATTATCACAGACCAACACTGGTTGCTGGAAATCTGTGATATATGGTCCTCACAAACCAGTAAATATTAATCTTGAAACTAAAGAAGAAATACCAAAAGACCCAAAGGACTATACAGATGATGATTTCCTAAAACTTGAGCTTGATGCTAAAGCTTTCTCTATGTTAGCAATGGCACTCCCAAATGAAATCTACTCTGGACTATTACATTGTGATAGTGCCAAAGAGCTTTGGGACTGCCTAAAAGAACAGTTTGGAGGAACTGAAGAGGTGATTGCCAACACCAGAGAAATCCTGGCTCAACAATATGAAACTTTTGCTCACATAAATGGGGAAACTTTAACTCAACAATTTGAAAGATTCTCCTCATTGATATCTAAGCTAAAATTAAATGGTCAGACCTACACAACTGTATCTATGCTTCATAGATTTTTAAGGTCTTTACCTAAAAAATGGGAAACATATTCTATAGTCCTCAGATCCTCACCAGACTTTAGTTCCCTCACTCTTACAAAATTACATGGGAGATTGCTAACTTTTGAAAGAGAAATCGATAAAAAGAAGAAACTGCAAAGTTCTGGTAAAACTGCTGATGACTATCTACTAGGTAGTACAGCACTATTGGGACAAGATTCACCTACTTGTTCAAATAGTTTTGGATCTTTTGACCACATTGACATAACTGCTGGGATCTCATCAGAAAGATCATTCCCAGGTTATGACAATGATGAATATAGTCAAACTGCTGATAACATGTGTTTTATCATGGATGATTTAAAAAATTTCAACAATGGTGACTTGGAAGAAATGGACATCTTACACCAACTGGCCATGTTAAGTATAAAAACAAACAAATTTTATAAAAGGTCAGGAAGGAAATTTCCAGGACTAAACAGTTCTACAAAAATTGGTTTTGACAAATCTAAACTTAGATGTCACAAGTGTCAGAAGTTGGGACACTTTGCTAGAGAGTGTAGAAGCTCTAGCTATAACCAATCTCAGTCTGGAAATCAGTTTAACCCTAGTTATAATAGGAATAATGGAACACAGGGAAGTGCACATTTTGTATAGGCACAAGCTCCAAAAATCCAATATGTGCCACAAGTACAATATGTACAGATGCCTGCTCAATAGATGCAAAGCCAACAATCAATCCCTCCCATTCCAGCTGCTCAACAACCTCCACAGACTCAGCAACCCTCACAACAAAGTTTGTTTACCTCAGGGTATGTTGACTAGAGTTGTCTTCCTTTTGACACTACTGAGTGCAATCCTGTTGCAGACAACAAAATGTTTGACATCAACCGGGGAGAACCTGACAATGGCAGAAAGAATTTTGCCTTAATGGCATTTGAGGGCTGCACCTCAAAATATGCCATGTCTCAGGTATCAAAAGAATCTTTAACAAAACTTTGTTCAACTTCATGTAAAGAATCTTTTGCTCTCATAAGAGAGACTAATGTGCATTTACAAGGCAAAGCAAATGACTCTGAGAGAAAATTTACTCAGATGAAATGTGATTTAGAAAGAAAACTTGCTGCAAAGGCAAAAGAAAATTTTTAATTAACTAACAATGCTATTGAAACCCAAGCACAACTTAAAATCATGATAGAAGACCTAGGAAATGTCAGAAAAGAGCTTGCTGACACCAATGTTGTTTGTGAAAAATGGGTAGAATCTTGTAAAGGGTACCAACTGCTGCTTAACAAACAAAGTGCTTCAAATGTTAGGTTTGGCATATGGTACAATCACACTGAAACACCAACAGATTTTTCCCCCAAAATTACTAAAGATGGGAGAAAAATTTTTTAAGGTGAAACTTCTGAAGAGAAAGAATGCACATCTTTTCATTAAAACTTTCTAAAAACTCACAAAGAAAGTTCTTCAGAAGTACTGATAAAATCTGACTTTAAGCCATCAGTAGTTTCATCTACATCAAGAGTTGAGAACCTGAAAACTACTGATGACCTAAAGCAAATCAAAACAGTCAGAAATTTGCCTTCAAATGAAAAAGAAAAGGCAAAAGAATGTGAAATCTGTGGTCTGTTTAACCACAAGACAGAATTTTGCAGATATAGAAAAGGAATTCAGTATAACAAGAAAATTCACAAGAAACGTTTTCTCCCAAGAAACAACAACCAGCAAACACCTTTTCTCAGAAAAAGATGAAATCTCAACAAAAATCTTTTTCTCAAAATTCTCTTTCAGTAGTTAGACCTACATCATCAGCAGTTTCACAAACTGCTGAGATTAAAGATCTCATGTATATGGTATAACTACTGATGACCAAGGTTGATGGTAGTCCTTAAAAGGATACCACCATTGCTCTTAATGAAAAATCCATTGCCAAAAAGACATGGATTCCTCAACCTGGTCAAGAACAAGCTGTTAATGTTCTCAAGAGCAAACCCAAAGCCAAACTGGCTTGGGTTCCTAAATCTAACTAATTTGCTACTTTGTGCAGAGGCTCTCCAGAGGCTTAAATAGCATTTGGTATGTTGACAGTAGAGGCTCAATGCACATGACAGGATGCAGATACCTGATAAACAACTATATCAGCCAAAGAGAAGGATCTGTATCCTTTGGGAATAATGCCAAGAGATATGTGCTAGGACATAGAAATGTCTCCTCTGGCAAAATACAGTTTGACAAGGTCAATCTGGTTGTAAACCTTGAGTAGAACTTGCTGAGTGTGTCACAAATGTGTGATAAAGGATATTCTTCCTTTTTCACAAAGACAGCATGCAAGATCATATCACCAAAAGGCCAGAAGTTAATAGAGAAGATCATTGAAGATCATACTTTGTTGATAGCCAAAAGATGTGGCAATGTCTATGCAGTGGACATTGAAAAGGACAAAGTACTGAACAACACTGCCTGTTTCTTCTCAAAGGCATCAACTTTAGAGACTGATCTCTGGCACAGGAGACTTGGCCATGTGAACTTTAAAACCATAAATAAAGTCACAAAAATGGGCTTGGTCAGAGGTCTACCTTTGAAAGTATACCAGTGTCAAGAACACTGTATATCCTGTGTAAAGGGGAAGCAGCATAAGTCCTCCTATAAGTCTATTGAAGAATCAAAAACAACTGCATGTCTTCAACTACTCCATATGGACTTATTTGGGCCAGTAAAAATCATGAGCCTTGGTAAGAAGAAGTACTGCTTGGTCATCATTGATGACTATTCAAGATTCACATGGGTATTCTTCTTATTCTCCAAGGATGAGGCAGCTGAAATCATCAAGTTCTCCATTCTATAAGTAGAGAAACAATATTCTCTATCTGTCAAAGCCATTAGAAGTGATAATGGGACAGAGTTTTAAAACCATAAATAAAGTCACAAAAATGGGCTTGGTCAGAGGTCTACCTTTGAAAGTATACCAGTGTCAAGAACACTGTATATCCTGTGTAAAGGGGAAGCAGCATAAGTCCTCCTATAAGTCTATTGAAGAATCAAAAACAACTGCATGTCTTCAACTACTCCATATGGACTTATTTGGGCCAGTAAAAATCATGAGCCTTGGTAAGAAGAAGTACTGCTTGGTCATCATTGATGACTATTCAAGATTCACATGGGTATTCTTCTTATTCTCCAAGGATGAGGCAGCTGAAATCATCAAGTTCTCCATTCTATAAGTAGAGAAACAATATTCTCTATCTGTCAAAGCCATTAGAAGTGATAATGGGACAGAGTTTTCTGTTTGTCTAAATGGATTATTAGATAATTCAGTGTTCTTAGAACTCCTAAACAAAATGGTGTGGTAGAAAGGAAGAACAGGACATTGATTGAAGCAGCAAGAACCATGTTAGCTGATTCAGGCCTACCATTGTATTTCTGGGCTGAAGCAGTTAACACTGCATGTTATGTTCAAAATAGAGTCCTTGTCAACAAGAGACAATCCAAGACTGCCTATGAAGTTCTTCATGGCATAAACCCCCTTATCTCCTTTTTCAGGGCTTTTGGATGTCAATGTTTCATTCTAAACATTAAAGACTCTATTTCAAAGTTTGCTGCTAAAGTTGATTCAGGTTACTTTCTTGGTTATTCTTCAACTAGAAAAGCCTATAAGGTTTTTAACTTAAGGACCAAGATAGTAGAAGAAACACTGAATGTCAAGTTCAATGAATTAAAACACACTCTTATTCCAACACATGCTGCTGAACTCTTTGACCTTGACAGCTTCCACTTTGGACCTGAAAGGACTGTCACTTCATCTAAACCTACTTATTATGGTGATCAAAGGTTTGATGATGAGGATCCAGCACCATGGACTCCTAATACAGTCATTAAGTCAACTTTCAAACCTTCGGAAGTTTTACAAACTTCTGATTCAACAACTGCTGATGTACAAACTCAAACATCTGCTTCAGCTCCTACAACTACTGAAGATGTTCAAACAGCTGAACCAGACATTATAAACCTCAGTGGTTTGTTTGATGAAGTACAAGAGCCACCTACACCTATCAGTGGTTTACAACAACTGATTGAACACAAAGATCATCAACTTGAACAAATCATGGGTGATATTGCATCAGGTGTTCTAATAAGAAACCAGCTTTCCAACTTTTGCTTCTTCTCAGCATTCAATTCTCAGTTGGAACCTAAGAAGTACCAAGAAGCCCTCATGTGACATCCGTCACTTTTTCATTGTATTTATAATTATCTGTACGTTTTACCGAAATTAATAAACGTGACACTTCTATTATTCTTAAACGTTATTCCGGGTTCGTTTAAATCATATAAGATAATAATAATAATAATAATAATAATTATCATATTGAGGCCCACCTGATGAAGCCCAACAGCCCAACAGGCCGGCCCAAAACACCCTCTTATTACGTTTTAAAAAAAAATATAAGTCCTGGCCGGGGTTCGAACCCGCGCCAAGACCGGGTTACACCAAACACAAACACACTTGACCAACTGAGCTGAGCCTTCTATCTGATTAAACCCGGATACTTAATAATCTTATACGCGTTTTAAAAACGTGCAGTTTTGACTTGGAAAGTCAACTGCTTGGACGCGTTTGTATAATCAATCAAGATCAATGCTTGATTGATCTATAATTGGCAAATTTATACAATTACCGGCCTATTACAACTCGTCTACACGTCAATTGACATCGAATCGTTGACCAATTTTGAAATCATACGCGTATACATTCAAATCAGGGTCAACTTACCAATTAACCTAACCTATTGATCCCCACTATAAATTGAGCCTTAGAACAGCTTAACAACTCGCTCACTCATCTTCCTAAACCTCCAATTCTTTCTATCAAACTCTGATTATTGATTAACGAGTTCGTGGTTGACTTATTACTTTGACTCGACGATTATACACGATTACACACTGTGAGTCTCATTTTTGTTATGGGTTTTGTTCATCGGCTATCCAGCAACAAAAGCCCCATATTTAATCGGGCTCATGTTGCCTAGATCATCTGATTGAAATTTCTAGGGCTCGTGTTCATGAATTGGGGATAATCTTGTTTTTGCATACGATATATATTTATTTTTAACCCAGAAAAATCACAACCACCGGCCTAGGCCAAGTGGTTGTGACCATGGTCCACAACAGAGGTCACCCGGGTTCGAGTCCCGGCTCTGACCGGTTTTGTTTCTTTTCTTTGCTTTTCTTTTTTAAAAACAAACAATTAAATATATATAAATATTAAATCCTTTTAAATCTTTTAAATTCTTTTTAAAATACCAAAACTATTTTATAAATTCTAAAAAAATTACATTTGTTTAATCTGTTATAAAAGTTTCATTTATAATTTTTATTTTTCAGAAATTCATTTATTTAATATTTATAATAATTAAATCATTTTTAATCTATTAGATTTATAAAAATCCATTTATACATCAAAACAATTTTATTAATTTCTCCAAAATTTATCCTGACTTTATTTAAAGTTAAACTTTACTGAAATAATTTTTAATTCAGTAAAATCATTTATTTTATATTTTTAATCAATTTTTGTTAGATTTAAGCATAATTAAATCATAACAAATCCAATTTTCATCATTTTTGCACCAAAATTTTATACAAATTATTTTTAATCATTTAGAACAGAAATATGATTTTTAAAATAAGAATTCTTTAATTTTAGTATTTTTAAATATTAAAGTTAAATAATGACTATTTATAATAAATAGATTTAAAAATCTATTTTAAATGAAATAATTTTATAAAAATTATTTCTATACTTCAAACACTTTATTGTGTATATCCTAAATTCAAATTTCATTAAAAAGACTTTTATTTATTTATTTATTAAATTTCTCATAATTAATAAACAATTTGTTTATTAACACAAATAAACGTAATCCCCAATTCGAAGCCCTAGATATACATGCATCCTAGAGTTATTTCACTCACACATTATCAATTACTTTAGGTTAATCTTTTGGGAGAAATCTCAAGTTCATATTTCGTTGTCCAGTCCAATTTCAAGTCACTACGTGAACAGTGAGTATTCCTATCCCCTTTTTACTTTTATACATTTTTGGGGTGATTCATGTACACTATTACAAGTTCAAATTCAAATTTACATTTTTACAAATACAATTCTAGTACTATGTGCATTGCTTACAACGTGCTTTATGCTTAGACATTACATGTGGATTACATTTGTACTTAGTGAAATCATTAACATGGTACAAGCCGACCTTAACATTGGATAGCGCTATTTGGATTGACAACCCGCCTAGGTTGATTCTCCCCCTTTTTCATCGGAGAATCCGTGGCCATTGTTAAGTTATTATCCACTTGTTGGATAAGTACACTACAGTTCATACAGTACATTATACAGTCACAGGGTTGATTTCGCTCATTTGTTTGATACATGGTTTACATATTTGCACTGTAGCTTGCACTTGAATTGTATAACTTTTAATCTACTATATATATATCAAAACTAGGAATGCTCACCAACATTTCTTATGTTGACCAAACCTATTTTTGTACATGTTTCAGGTGCAGTTTGATCAAGAAACTTTTAGCGCTTTATTATGCAGTTATTTCATTATTTATGTTTCATTTAAGACTTTGTATTTCCATTTCCTTGTAAGACAATTTTTGGGTTTCATTTAATAATATTTACATTTAAGTACCATGTGCTTTTGAACAATCGTCACTACGTGACACCTCGATGATTCCGCCATCGGTTGGGGTGTTACAGATTGGTATCAGAGCCATGGTTATAGGGAATTAGGTTATTAGAATGCCTTTTAGCCTAGACTATAACCGAATTTCAACTTTCAGGTACAACACTTCCTAATTTATCATCCCTCTCATTACCCTTCACTTTCCTTCCTTAATCTTTCCCCTTTCTTCTCCTTTCTCCTCATCTTTCATCATGACATATAAGGATGGTGTCCTACAAGGAGTGGAAAGACTACATCATCATGGAGCGGGAGCAGTACCTTTCATGAAGACACTCTTAGGCATAATGCCTACTCTTATTTTGCTCCTTCAAAGTTGTTGAACTCTAATGAGTGTGAAAAAGGACACGTGCAATCTGGAAGGGTGGACGCCTGTACACTGGGTTTTCTGGCATAGGCAAGCATAGCGCATAAATCCATTTACGGACCTGTTATGCTTACCTGGGGATTCCTGGAGTGAGTGTCCACTTATAGGCTAAAGCATGTCTTCTTTGATCACCATTGGGCTCAATTTCTTTGAAAAGTCAACGTTCTTGTTGGGCTTTATAGCTAGACAAGGGCAATCCAAACATGTTATACATATATTTCAAATGATATACCTTTATTTCACATACGATATCTTGTGATCATAACTCTTATGCAATATTACACTTACATTTATTAATCTCATAACTTTTCATTGACTGTCTTGTAGATGTCTGCTCGCCGTATGCTCCGTGATGCTAGCCAACGCACTGTTCGTGCCTCTGGACAACGTTCTGATCGTCGCCTTGCTTCTCTTGTCGCTGAGCAAATTGCTGCAGTGATTCCGAACCTTGTTAGTGAGTTAACCCAGAACAGCAACAGTACCAATACTGAGGGTGCAACTCAAACTCGGTGTACCTTCAAACACTTCAACTCATGCAATCCCACGAAGTTTACTGGAGAGGAGGGTGCTACTGGCCTCCTCCAATGGTTTGAAAGTATGGAAAGTACCTTCGTGAACAGCGAGTGTCCTGATAACCTCCGCGTTCGCTATGCTACCAGTGTCCTTCAAAAGGGGGCATTGACCTGGTGGAATGGTGAGAAGCGTAATCGGGGCGCTGATGTTGCTCTATCCTTGTCTTGGACTGAGGTCAAGGAACTTATGATCGCCAAGTTCTGCCCTAGGAATGAAATGAGGAAGCTAGAGGAAGAGTTCCATGGGTTGAAACAGGACAGTGGTGAAAATCTTGCATACAACACTCGTTATCATGAGCTCAGTATTTTGGTTCCACACATGGTTACCCCGGTCTCTCGAGCAATCGAGAAGTATATTGAGGGACTGCCTGACCTAATTCAAGATGTAGTCACTGGAAGCAGACCCACTACGGTGGAAGAAGCCATTCAGCTTGCAGCCTCCTTGACTGACAAGCACGTCAAAAAGGGAAATTTGGTTAGGAAAGGAACCAAGAAATCAACTGAGAAGACCCCCACCCCTACTACTGAATCATCAAGAGTTGCTGTAGACAATACCGGTTCCAACACTAGGAAGCGGAAGTCCAGGGGTAGAAACTATGCTGTTGTGGCCCCAGTAACTCAGGCTCCAATAGTCCAGGCTCCAATGGCTCAGGCTCCTCCTGTTAAGAAGGTTTATAGTGGAAACTTACCCAAGTGTGCCACCTGTCAGTACCATCACCCCGCAAATTTTCCTTGCCGCCACTGTACCACCTGTGGTAGGTATGGTCATGTAGCTGCCACATGTCGATCTACGTTTAAACCTCAACCTATTAATGCTCAACCTGTTAATCCTCAACCAGCTCGCCAAAACCCACAACCTATAGCATATGGTCGAGCTTGCTTCAATTGTGGTGATCCGAACCACTTCAGAAACCAATGTCCAGCACTTGTCCCAGCAAACCATGCAGCAAACCCAGTGGCTCGTGGTCGAGCTTTCAACATCAATGCAACAGAAGCTCAGGAAACAAATGACGTGGTGAATGGTACGTTTTTACTTGATGGTCGTTATGCTTCAATTTTATTTGATACTGGTGCGGATAAAATTTTTGTGTCATTAGCATTCGAACCTCTATTATCTCACACTCGCTCTAGATTAGGAGCGCCTTTCACGGTCGAGGTCGCAGATGGTAAACCCATCTCAATCGATTCTATTATTCAGGGTTGTACTCTTAACCTTAACGAACATGACTTCACCATTGATCTTATACCCATGAAATTGGGAAGCTTTGATGTTATCGTGGGTATGGATTGGCTTTCTAAACATCATGCCGAAGTTGTCTGCTTTGAGAAATTTATTCGGTTTCCTCTCGCATCGGGTGACTTTTTACGGGTTTATGGTGAGAAACCATCCAGTGGTCTTAAACTCATGTCTTGCACCCAAGCACAGAAATATCTACGCAAGAAATACGTAGCTTTCTTGGCCCATATTGTGGAAAAGAAAAGTAAAGACAAGAGTATTCAAGATGTTCCTGTTGTTCGTGAGTTTCCCGAAGTTTTTCCTGATGATTTACCGGGACTTCCACCAGTGCGTCCTGTCGAATTTCGTATTGATCTTGTACCTGGTGCTACGCCCGTTGCTAAATCTCCATACCGCCTTGCACCTTCCGAGATGCAAGAACTTGCAAGTCAACTTCAAGAGTTGGCGGACAAGGGTTTCATTCGTCCCAGTTCATCACCTTGGGGAGCTCCAGTCCTATTTGTAAAGAAGAAGGATGGATCTTTCCGTATGTGTATTGATTATCGGGAGTTGAATAAGCTCACTATTAAAAACCGGTACCCTTTACCTCGCATTGATGACCTCTTTGATCAACTTCAAGGTTCGACTTGTTTCTCAAAGATCGATCTTCGTTCGGGATATCATCAGCTACGAGTCCATGAAGACGACATTCCAAAAACAGCTTTCCGTACACGTTATGGGCATTACGAGTTTATGGTTATGCCTTTTGGGCTAACGAATGCACCCGCTGTCTTCATGGATCTCATGAATCGCGTGTGCAAACCCTTCTTGGATAAGTTCGTAATTGTTTTCATCGATGACATTCTCATTTACTCTAAGACCAAATCAGCCCACGAGCAACACCTTAGACAAATTTTGGGTCTTTTGAAGAATGAACAACTGTATGCCAAATTCTCCAAGTGTGAATTCTGGCTTAAAGAGGTTCAATTTTTGGGACACATTATCAGTGAAAAGGGTATACACGTGGATCCAGCTAAGATTGAGGCTGTTAAGAATTGGATTACACCCAAGTCTCCCACGGAAGTTCGCTCTTTTCTTGGTTTAGCGGGTTATTATCGTCGATTTATTCTCAACTTTTCCAAGATTGCTTTACCTCTCACTTCCTTGACCCATAAGGATAAACCATATGTATGGGGACCCAGTCAGGAAGAAGCATTCCAGACTCTGAAGCAGAAACTGTGTGATGCTCCAATCCTCACCCTACCGGACGGCAGTGAGGATTTCGTGGTTTACTGTGATGCCTCTAATCAAGGCCTTGGTTGTGTTCTCATGCAACGAGGCAAGGTTATAGCATATGCATCACGACAACTGAAAAACCATGAGAAAAATTACACTACCCATGATCTTGAGCTCGGAGCGGTCGTCTTCGCACTTAAGATTTGGCGTCACTATTTATATGGTACAAAATGTGTGATCTTCACTGACCACAAGAGTCTTCAACACATTTTCAACCAGAAAGATCTGAATATACGACAACGACGATGGGTCGAGTTGTTAAACGACTACGACTGCGAGATTCGCTACCATCCTGGCAAGGCGAATGTTGTAGCCGATGCCCTTAGTCGTAAAGGTCATGCCCAGCTTTATTGTGCTCAGGTCCAGTCTGATATCAAACTCCGCATCATTGAAGCCCAACATATCTCTGTTACTGAGGGCAACATGTACGAAGAAATGTCGTGTGGAGCCGAAAATCAGTTGGAAACCAAAAATGGCTTACTTTATTTCATGAACCGTCTTTGGATCCCTGATCGTGACAACCTGCGTACCTTCCTCATGGACGAGTCCCATAAGTCTCGTTATTCCATTCACCCTGGTGCAGATAAGATGTATCAGGATCTGCGTACTTTGTATTGGTGGCCCGGTATGAAAAAGGACATAGCTCTTTATGTAGCTAAATGCCTTACTTGTTCTAAAGTCAAAGCTGAGCACCAACGTCCATCTGGTTTACTTGTGCAACCAGAAATACCAGTGTGGAAGTGGGAGAACATTGCTATGGACTTCATCACGAAGCTTCCACGCACCACTCGCGGGCATGACAGTATCTGGGTTATTGTCGATCGGTTGACCAAATCTGCTCACTTCCTACCCATTCGTGAGACCTACACAGCTGAGAAACTGGCTAAGATTTACATCAGTGAGATTGTCAGCCGTCATGGTATTCCTCTAGACATTATTTCCGACCGTGATAGCTGGTTTACTTCTCGCTTTTGGCAGACATTTCAGTCCGCACTTGGTACACAACTGAATCTTAGCACGGCTTATCACCCACAGACGGATGGTCAAACTGAACGAACCATCCAAACATTGGAGGATATGCTTCGAGCGTGCATCATCGACTTTGGTGGTAATTGGGACACGCACCTACCCTTGGTTGAGTTCTCATATAATAACAGCTACCATTCCAGTATTAACATGGCACCATTTGAGGCACTCTACGGACGCAAATGTCGTTCCCCTGTGTGTTGGAGCGAGGTTGGTGAAACACAAATCACCGGTCCCGAACTGATACAAGAAACGACAGACAAAATTCATCGCATTCGTGAGAACTTACAAGTTGCTCGGAGCAGACAGAAGAGCTATGCCGATCAAAGGCGCAAGCCTCTAGAATTCCAAGTCGGAGACATGGTACTTCTCAAGGTTTCACCTTGGAAGGGTGTATTTCGGTTTGGAAAGAAAGGGAAACTTGCACCACGATTCGTAGGCCCTTTTAAGATCCTTGAACGAGTTGGGAAGGTGGCTTACAAGCTCGATTTACCACCGGAGCTCAATAATGTTCATCCAACGTTTCATGTTTCTAATCTCAAGAAGTGTTTGGCTGAAGATAACCTCCATGTTCCTTTAGAGGATATCCAGATTGACGAATCGATGCGCTTCATAGAGAAACCTGTGGAGATTATGGATCGAGATGTCAAGACGCTTAAGCGAAGCCGAATTCCTATTGTCAAGGTTCGTTGGGAATCCAAACGAGGCCCAGAGTTTACTTGGGAGCGTGAGGACCAAATGATGTCTAAGTATCCTCACCTCTTTCCAGAGACTACCACTTGAAGGAATTTCGGGACGAAATTTCTAAAAGTAGGGGATGCTGTGACATCCGTCACTTTTTCATTGTATTTATAATTATCTGTACGTTTTACCGAAATTAATAAACGTGACACTTCTATTATTCTTAAACGTTATTCCGGGTTCGTTTAAATCATATAAGATAATAATAATAATAATAATAATAATTATCATATTGAGGCCCACCTGATGAAGCCCAACAGCCCAACAGGCCGGCCCAAAACACCCTCTTATTACGTTTTAAAAAAAAATATAAGTCCTGGCCGGGGTTCGAACCCGCGCCAAGACCGGGTTACACCAAACACAAACACACTTGACCAACTGAGCTGAGCCTTCTATCTGATTAAACCCGGATACTTAATAATCTTATACGCGTTTTAAAAACGTGCAGTTTTGACTTGGAAAGTCAACTGCTTGGACGCGTTTGTATAATCAATCAAGATCAATGCTTGATTGATCTATAATTGGCAAATTTATACAATTACCGGCCTATTACAACTCGTCTACACGTCAATTGACATCGAATCGTTGACCAATTTTGAAATCATACGCGTATACATTCAAATCAGGGTCAACTTACCAATTAACCTAACCTATTGATCCCCACTATAAATTGAGCCTTAGAACAGCTTAACAACTCGCTCACTCATCTTCCTAAACCTCCAATTCTTTCTATCAAACTCTGATTATTGATTAACGAGTTCGTGGTTGACTTATTACTTTGACTCGACGATTATACACGATTACACACTGTGAGTCTCATTTTTGTTATGGGTTTTGTTCATCGGCTATCCAGCAACAAAAGCCCCATATTTAATCGGGCTCATGTTGCCTAGATCATCTGATTGAAATTTCTAGGGCTCGTGTTCATGAATTGGGGATAATCTTGTTTTTGCATACGATATATATTTATTTTTAACCCAGAAAAATCACAACCACCGGCCTAGGCCAAGTGGTTGTGACCATGGTCCACAACAGAGGTCACCCGGGTTCGAGTCCCGGCTCTGACCGGTTTTGTTTCTTTTCTTTGCTTTTCTTTTTTAAAAACAAACAATTAAATATATATAAATATTAAATCCTTTTAAATCTTTTAAATTCTTTTTAAAATACCAAAACTATTTTATAAATTCTAAAAAAATTACATTTGTTTAATCTGTTATAAAAGTTTCATTTATAATTTTTATTTTTCAGAAATTCATTTATTTAATATTTATAATAATTAAATCATTTTTAATCTATTAGATTTATAAAAATCCATTTATACATCAAAACAATTTTATTAATTTCTCCAAAATTTATCCTGACTTTATTTAAAGTTAAACTTTACTGAAATAATTTTTAATTCAGTAAAATCATTTATTTTATATTTTTAATCAATTTTTGTTAGATTTAAGCATAATTAAATCATAACAAATCCAATTTTCATCATTTTTGCACCAAAATTTTATACAAATTATTTTTAATCATTTAGAACAGAAATATGATTTTTAAAATAAGAATTCTTTAATTTTAGTATTTTTAAATATTAAAGTTAAATAATGACTATTTATAATAAATAGATTTAAAAATCTATTTTAAATGAAATAATTTTATAAAAATTATTTCTATACTTCAAACACTTTATTGTGTATATCCTAAATTCAAATTTCATTAAAAAGACTTTTATTTATTTATTTATTAAATTTCTCATAATTAATAAACAATTTGTTTATTAACACAAATAAACGTAATCCCCAATTCGAAGCCCTAGATATACATGCATCCTAGAGTTATTTCACTCACACATTATCAATTACTTTAGGTTAATCTTTTGGGAGAAATCTCAAGTTCATATTTCGTTGTCCAGTCCAATTTCAAGTCACTACGTGAACAGTGAGTATTCCTATCCCCTTTTTACTTTTATACATTTTTGGGGTGATTCATGTACACTATTACAAGTTCAAATTCAAATTTACATTTTTACAAATACAATTCTAGTACTATGTGCATTGCTTACAACGTGCTTTATGCTTAGACATTACATGTGGATTACATTTGTACTTAGTGAAATCATTAACATGGTACAAGCCGACCTTAACATTGGATAGCGCTATTTGGATTGACAACCCGCCTAGGTTGATTCTCCCCCTTTTTCATCGGAGAATCCGTGGCCATTGTTAAGTTATTATCCACTTGTTGGATAAGTACACTACAGTTCATACAGTACATTATACAGTCACAGGGTTGATTTCGCTCATTTGTTTGATACATGGTTTACATATTTGCACTGTAGCTTGCACTTGAATTGTATAACTTTTAATCTACTATATATATATCAAAACTAGGAATGCTCACCAACATTTCTTATGTTGACCAAACCTATTTTTGTACATGTTTCAGGTGCAGTTTGATCAAGAAACTTTTAGCGCTTTATTATGCAGTTATTTCATTATTTATGTTTCATTTAAGACTTTGTATTTCCATTTCCTTGTAAGACAATTTTTGGGTTTCATTTAATAATATTTACATTTAAGTACCATGTGCTTTTGAACAATCGTCACTACGTGACACCTCGATGATTCCGCCATCGGTTGGGGTGTTACACCTCAAAGACAACAATTGGGTGGAAGCTATGCAAGATGAGTTGCTTCAGTTCAAGAAGCAACAGGTTTTGGAAATCTGCCCCATACCACCAAACAAGCTACCAATTGGCACAAGATGGGTTTTTAGGAACAAACAAGATGAAGCTGGTATGATCATTAAGAACAAGGCAAGACTGGTGGTACAAGGTTACTCTCAAGAAGAGGGAATTGATTATGATGAGACCTTTGCTCCAGTTGCAAGGCTTGAGGCCATCAGGCTATTTCTGGCCTATGCCATTTCCAACAAAATAAAAGTTTTTCAAATGGATGTTAAGAGTGCATTTTTGTATGGAAAGATCAAAGAGGAAGTGTATGTTTGTCAGCCACCTGGGTTTGAGGATCCTTCTCATCCTAAGTGGGTGTACAAGCTGGACAAAGATTTTTGTGGGCTAAAACAGGCTCCAAGAGCCTGGTATGAAACACTTTCCAACTTTTTGCTCAAAAATAACTTTACAAGAGGCGCCATTGATAAAACTTTTTTCATAAAAAATGTTGGAAATCACGTCTTACTTGTTCAAATTTATGTTGATGATATCATATTTGGTTCAACAAACACAAAATTGTGTGATGAATTTAAGAAACTCATGCAATCAAAATTTGAGATGAGTACAATGGGAGAACTGCAGTACTTTTTAGGACTGCAGATTAAACAACAAACTAATGGAACTTTTATACATCAATCAAAATATGTTAAAGAATTATTGAACAAATTTTCCTTACAAGACTGTAAATCATGTTCCACTCCCATGACACCTACCACACAAGTTGAACCAGATGATCAAGGAAAACAGGTTGATCAAACCATGTTTAGATGTATGATAGGTTCGCTTTTGTATCTAACTGCTTCTAGACCACATATTATGTTTTCAACATGTGTCTGTGCTAGATATCAATCAGCTCCTAGGGTATCACACCTAATTGCAGTGAAAAGAATCTTCAGATATCTGAAAGGAACTCCTACACTTGGAATTTGGTATCCTACTTCTAGCAATACCAAGTTATCAGCTTTTTCAGATAGTGACTATGCAGGGTGCAAAATGTCAAGAAACCATTGCTTGTAGACAGCTGCAAGTTGTACATCACAGATACAATGGCTCCAATATCAACTTCTTGATTATGGAATCAAAGAAACCAAGACACCATTGCTTGTAGACAGCAAATCTGCCATTAGCATCATTCAAAATCCTGTTCAGTTCTCAAAAACTAAACATATTGAAATCTGGTATCATTTTATCAGGGATTGCTATGAAAAAGGCAAGATTGAAGTAAAGCATGTGACAACAGCTAATCAGATAGCTGACATATTCACTAAACCCCTTGACACATCAACATTTCAGAAGTTAGTATCCATGCTTGGGATACTAAATTTGTAAGTGTTTCTTTTACTTCTCTGCACATATTTTATTTTTCACTTACATATGTTTTTAAGTTCAAAACTTCTGAAAAACAAAAAAAAACGAAGAGAGAAACTATTGATGAACAAAAACATCAGTATGGGAATATTTTCTGAAAAATGAGTAACTTCTGATAAAATAATCTTCAGAAGTTATGAATAAAGTGTTTATAAAAATTCTCATCAGTTGTTAACAAACTACTGAAGAGAAAATGGGAACTACAGATGAAAATTGTTCTTCATCAGCAGTTTTGTCATTAAGGGTAAATCAGACATTTCCCACTTCAGAAGTTTAACCTAGGGTGGTTACAAACTTCTGATAACCACCTTTTCCAACACTTATCCTTTCAAAAGCAAAAATTCCCTCCTTCTCTCTAAAAAACGCTCTCAAACCCTTAACCTGCAAAAACACTGTTTGATCCACACACACACAAACCACATGGCTCTCATACTGAAACAGGGACACAATCAAAGAGGCTATTTTGAGAAACATGAAGTCTGGTCCCAATACGACGAAATCATTGATTTAGTCGTTAAATCTCAATACTTAACTGCCCTCACCATTGATCCTCCAATCTACACTGAAACTCTAAATGAGTTCTGGGTGAATGCGAAGACGGTGACAGTGAATGATCAAGTGATCTCCCTCAACTCAACCATCCAAGGGAGAAGAATGGCAATCACACCAGCAACTTTGGGGATTAGACTGAGTCTAGATGATGTGAATGCCCCAGATCAATTTCCAAACTCTGAAATTCATCTAACCATGACAGAGTGTAGTTACCAAGGTACTATCTCACATGCTACCATTTTTAAGAAATATTTTGAACCTAAGTACAAACTTTTGTTTCATTACATAATAATGTGTTTGAGTCCAAAAACTGGATCTTATGATCAGATGCCCTCTACTTTTCAACCTATTTTTCATTCCATTGTGAATGAAACAAAATTCAGGGCATCAGCACTTTTCTTTAATGAGTTGGTGTTACATCATCTCAATTCTAAAAAGATGTTTTTTGTTGTATCCAAGATTTATTATGCAATGCATAATAAAGGAACTTGGAGAAGAGGTGCTTGTGGGTAAAACAACTGTTTTAAACCCATTAACCTCACAAGCATACTCTAGGCACAATAAACTGGCTGCCTGGCCAGAAGATGACCAAGTGGAACACACAACAGTCCCCAAGGAACCCTCATCTTCCAAACCTTCACCCAAAAAGGCCAAGAAACCCAAACAGCAAAAACAAAAACCCACCAGCCTTAAAAGAAAGGCAGTTCAGGAAGTTGAGATGCCTGAACTTGCTAATGTGCAATCTGCACTTGATAAATGTGACTGAAACATCCTCTCAGTCTCATCCATCTCAAACCCCCATTAGAGCACCAATCACAATTTTATTCAAAAGAAAGAAATTTAAGAAAACAATCCCCAATGACTCTTCTTTTGAAACTGCTAAACCCTTAGCCCAAACTACTGAACCAGCACCACAAATTTCTGAACCTGCAGCCCTTGAAATTGCCAAACTTCTCTCTGGGCTAAAAGTAGAGAAACAATATTCTCTATCTGTCAAATCCATTAGAAGTGATAATGGGACAGAGTTCAGGAACAAAACTCTGGATGAATTCTCTTTGTCTAAAGGGATTATTAGACAATTCAGTGTTCCCAGAACTCCTAAACAAAATGGTGTGGTAGAAAGGAAGAACAGGACATTAATTGAAGCAGCAAGAACTATGTTAGCTGATTTAGGCCTACCATTGTATTTCTGGGCTGAAGCATTTAACACTGCATGTTATGTTTAAAATAGAGTCCTTGTCAAAAAGAGACACTCCAAGACTGCCTATGAAGTTCTTCATGGCATAAAGCCCCTTATCTCCTTTTTCAGGGCTTTTGAATGTCAATGTTTCATTCTAAACATTAAAGACTCTATTTCAAAGTTTGCTGCTAAAGTTGATTCAGGTTATTTTCTAGGTTATTCTTCCACTAGAAAAGCCTAAAAGGTTTTTAACTCAAGAACCAAGATAGTAGAAGAAACACTGAATGTCAAGTTCATTGAATCAAAACACACTCTTATTCCAGCACATCCTGCTGAACTCTTTGACCTTGACAGCTTCCATTTCGGACCTGAAAAGACTGTCACTTCATCTAAACCTACTTATTATGGTGATCAGAGGTTTGATGATGAGGATCCAGCACCATGGACTCCTAATACAGTCATTAAGTCAACTTTCAAACCTTCAAAAGTTTCACAAACTTCTGATTCAACAACTGCTGATGTACAAACTCAAACATCTGCTTTAGCTCCTACAACTACTGAAGATGTTCAAACAGCTGAACCAGACATTATAAACCTCAGTGGTTTGTATGATGAAGTACAAGAGCCACCTACACCTGTCAGTGGTTTACAACAACTGATTGTACACAAAGATCATCCACTTGAACAAATCATGGGTGATATTGCATCAGGTGTTCTCACAAGAAACCAGCTTTCCAACTTTTGCTTCTTCTCAGCATTCATTTCTCAGTTGGAACCTAGTAAGTACCAAGAAGCCCTCAAAGACAACAATTGGGTGGAAGCTATGCAAGATGAGTTGCTTCAATTCAAGAAGCAACAGGTTTGGGAAATATGTCCCTTACCACCAAACAAGCTACCAATTGGCACAAGATGGGTTTTTAGGAACAAACAATATGAGGCTGGTATGATCATTAATGTAATATTGCAAAATTTTCCCCAAAATTTTAATACATAAAAAGCCCTTGTATATATATATATATTTTTATTACACCTTTATCATTAATATTATACAAATGTGCCTAAGTCTTTATTTATCCTAACTCACAACTTATATACATACATAAATGTATATAAATAATAATAATAATAATAATATGATTCTAAATTCTTTTTTTTTTCACATACAAGATTTTTTTTTTATTTAAATAAAGCCTTGAGTCAAATAGTCAAAGTCCTAGTCAAAGTCTTAGTCAAATAGTCAATTCATCATAAAACCTTACTTTATGGTGTTGACCAATTTTAATGGTTAATTGACTCCAAAACTAGTATAAAAACCCACCTATGACCCATTATACTTTGCACCTCTAAATCGATTGTTTCAATCCGATTAAACTTTCCCTCATACCTTTCTTCTATAGTCTATTACTTCTACAATTGAAGCTTTGATTATAAGCTCTTGTAATTGGCGAATTGGAAGCTTGATATTCTTTCTTTTTCGTTTTCTTCAATTTGGACTAGCTACGTTGTTGAGTCTTTGGGATTCGCCTCGCATACATTCACAACACATTATTCTATTTTTTTACGAGACATAACATTTTGCTAAGGTGAGTTTTACATAGCCCCATTTCTATTTATTGCCATTTTTGGGTGAAACATGTTACAACATCATTTATGCAATTCAATCATCAATGTGTCTATGTGTTTTTCTATGTTTCATTATGTCTTGAACATGACTAGGGTAAGCACAATTCTAGCATAATCATTAACATTGATCAGCCGACGGTATACATTGATAGATCTATTGGACTGACAATCCCACCCGGATACGTGCCTCCTACAAAGGTAGCGTGGGTGTTTGTTATCGTATAACATATTTAGGTGAACCATGAGCGTATGGGAGGTACCACATTATAACAGTCACCAGGGTTGGTTATGCACTCAATTTATTTCTAGTATGTTCTCACATATGGACTAGATTGCCATGACACATGAATTGCACAATATTTTTATTCAATTATCAAAAACCTATGTAATTCTCACCAACTTTTGTTGACCCATAACCTTTTCAACTTAACATGTTTCAGGTTCTATTTGCTTGAAGATTTGAATTGATGCTTGAAGATATGTGTATAGTTTTATTCAAATTTGATGTACAAATTCTAGAACTATTGTATGTAATTCATTTAAATTATTTAATGGAATTTATTATTCACCATGAGCTACTGAACAATCATCAATACGTGACATCCCGATGTTTCCGCCATCGGTTGGGGTGTTACAGATTGGTATCAGAGCCATGGTTATAGGGAATTAGGTTATTAGAAAAAAAAATAATCTAGTCTATAACCATAGGGTTTTAATCAGTACTTGCTCCTTTTACTTGCAACTTTTACTTGCTATTCTCTATCTCACTCCTACTTCTTATCCCTACTTCAACCCCTACAAGAAGATTGCTCTCCATCACAAGATCTACTCTTAGACTAATAGGACAATCCTTAGGTTTAGCCTGAACCACCTTGAGATCTCGTCGAAGTTCTAGATTTTAATAACGAACACGTGCAATCTGGAAGGGTGAACGCCTGTATTCTGAGGTTTCTGTCTAGGACTGGCATTGCGCATATATCCCAATCAGACGAGGGACCCGGATGCCTACCTGGGAATTCTCGGGATGAGTGTTCACTTATAGGCTAAAGCATGTCTTCACTATGTTATTAGAATCTAGAAGTTTTGATAAGTCAACGTTTTCGTTTATTCGTTTTAATTAATGAATAAATGATTACACTCACCTTCCTTAAACTAAGCTCAAAAATCTCAAAATTTTACAGCTTAAATCAATCTCATTTCATAACCATCCATGGATTTCACAATCACACTTCACCTTACCATCTTAGCCACTTTTTAAATATTCAACACCCTACCCAAATCATATAATCTCCATACTATAAAATAAACTCTTTATCAACTATCTTCACATTCACTATCTCTCACAACTTTGATTCTGCTTCAAGAATTTTTCATCATCCTCTCAAGAACTAAATTCATATCCTTCACCTTCTCACACATGAGCTCGTTACCCATGATAACCAAACTATTGAAACTTGAGTGTGTGTTGCATCAAACATAATCCTTAGTTATACATAAGGATTTGACTATCTACCATATTTGAACATTTGAAACTAGAATTCATGGAATATAAACTATTTGCTATAGACACACCTAGAGTCATTAACCTTATCTAGGGCAACTCTATTACAACTCGTATGCTATACTTGATACTTGATTGCTTACATGTACATATTATCAATTTGCAATTCATGTGTGTAATAATTGGTACACTTAATCAAACAACTGATAGAGGATGAAGTACTTGCTCAACAGTTAGTAGAGAACAAAATAACCTACTCAACGATTGGTAAAGGTCATCATGCTTACTCAACAGTCGGTAGAGGCCCTACAAACTGCTCAACGACTGGTAGAGGCTATCATACCTGCTCAACAATCGGTAGAGGTTCCTACTCACTGACTGGTAGAAGTCTTTTTCCTGCTCAACAGTTGGACTCATTTTTTGGATACATGGTTAATCATATTATTTTACATGTGTGTCTAGAGTTATAGAAGGACACAAAACCCTAATGTAAGGTAAATTGGTGATTGCGGTCCGGAACGTAATCATGAATTTACAGGTACGTTAAGGTAGTGTGAAATTCTATCAAGGTTTTCGGTAGTTGACCAATTATAAACCTTAGTTATCTGGTAGTTCATTTAGTCTTTCAATAGTCCATCAACTCATTCCTTTTAGGACTCCTAAAACTTAAGATTCTTATTCTCCTTGCTATTTCAGATGAACCTAATCCAACCCTTAAAACTCACACATATCAAAACTCTTACCCAAATTATTCGAAACAGTTTATTCTATTACCTATAAATTTATGTCATGCCTTAACTCGAAACTTCCCAAACCACCCTTGTCCTAATTTCTACCCAATCACCTTCAACCCTGTGTTTTCAATAAACTTCGGGACGAAGTTTCCAAAAGTAGGGGAGACTGTAATATTGCAAAATTTTCCCCAAAATTTTAATACATAAAAAGCCCTTGTATATATATATATATTTTTATTACACCTTTATCATTAATATTATACAAATGTGCCTAAGTCTTTATTTATCCTAACTCACAACTTATATACATACATAAATGTATATAAATAATAATAATATGATTCTAAATTCTTTTTTTTTTCACATACAAGATTTTTTTTTTATTTAAATAAAGCCTTGAGTCAAATAGTCAAAGTCCTAGTCAAAGTCTTAGTCAAATAGTCAATTCATCATAAAACCTTACTTTATGGTGTTGACCAATTTTAATGGTTAATTGACTCCAAAACTAGTATAAAAACCCACCTATGACCCATTATACTTTGCACCTCTAAATCGATTGTTTCAATCCGATTAAACTTTCCCTCATACCTTTCTTCTATAGTCTATTACTTCTACAATTGAAGCTTTGATTATAAGCTCTTGTAATTGGCGAATTGGAAGCTTGATATTCTTTCTTTTTCGTTTTCTTCAATTTGGACTAGCTACGTTGTTGAGTCTTTGGGATTCGCCTCGCATACATTCACAACACATTATTCTATTTTTTTACGAGACATAACATTTTGCTAAGGTGAGTTTTACATAGCCCCTTTTCTATTTATCACCATTTTTGGGTGAAACATGTTACAACATCATTTATGCAATTCAATCATCAATGTGTCTATGTGTTTTTCTATGTTGCATTATGTCTTGAACATGACTAGGGTAAGCACAATTCTAGCATAATCATTAACATTGATCAGCCGACGGTATACATTGATAGATCTATTGGACTGACAATCCCACCCGGATACGTGCCTCCTACAAAGGTAGCGTGGGTGTTTGTTATCGTATAACATATTTAGGTGAACCATGAGCGTATGGGAGGTACCACATTATAACAGTCACCAGGGTTGGTTATGCACTCGATTTATTTCTAGTATGTTCTCACATATGGACTAGATTGCCATGACACATGAATTGCACAATATTTTTATTCAATTATCAAAAACCTATGTAATTCTCACCAACTTTTGTTGACCCATAACCTTTTCAACTTAACATGTTTCATGTTCTATTTGCTTGAAGATTTGAATTGATGCTTGAAGATATGTGTATAGTTTTATTCAAATTTGATGTACAAATTCTAGAACTATTGTATGTAATTCATTTAAATTATTTAATGGAATTTATTATTCACCATGAGCTACTGAACAATCATCAATACGTGACATCCCGATGTTTCCGCCATCGGTTGGGGTGTTACAATTAAGAACAAGGCAAGACTGGTGGTACAAGGTTACTCTCAAGAAGAGGGAATTGATTATGATGAAACCTTTGCTCCAGTTGCAAGGCTTGAAGCCATCAGGTTATTTCTGGCCTATTCCATTTCCAACAAAATAAAAGTTTTTCAAATGGATGTTAAGAGTGCATTTTTGTATGGAAAGATCAAAGAGGAAGTGTATGTTTGTCAGCCACCTGGGTTTGAGGATCCTTCTCATCCTGAGTAGGTGTACAAGCTTGACAAAGCTCTTTATTGGCTAAAACAGGCTCCAAGAGCCTGGTATGAAACACTTTCCAACTTTTTGCTCAAAAATAACTTTACAAGAGGCTCCATTGATAAAACTCTTTTCATTAAAAATGTTGGAAATCATGTCTTGCTTGTTCAAATTTATGTTGATGATATCATATTTGGTTCAACAAACACAAAATTGTGTGATGAATTTAAGAAACTCATGCAATCAAAATTTGAGATGAGTACAATTGGAGAACTGCAGTACTTTTTAGGACTGCAGATTAAACAACAAGCAAATGGAACTTTTATACATCAATCTAAATATGTTAAAGAATTATTAAACAAATTTTCTTTACAAGACTGTAAATCATGTTCTACTCTCATGACACTTACCACACAAGTTGAACTAGATGATCAAGGAAAACAGGTTGATCAAACCATGTATATATGTATGATAGTTTCCCTTTTGTATCTAACTGCTTCTAGACCACATATTATGTTTTCAACATGTGTCTGTGCTAGATATCAATCAGCTCCTAGGGAATCACACCTAATTGCAGTCAAAAGAATCTTCAGATATCTGAAAGGAACTCCTACATGGAATTTGGTATCCTGCTTCTAGCAATACCAAGTTATCAGCTTTTTCAGATAGTGACTATGCAGGGTGCAAAATGTCAAGAAAATCAACATCTGGTGGTTGTCAATTCTTGGGAAACTGTCTAGTGTCCTAGCAATCAAAGAAGCAAACACCTGTTGCAACTTCAACTTCTGAAGCTGAATACATTGCAGCTGCAAATTGTACATCACAGATACAATGGCTCCAATATCAACTTCTTGATTATGGAATCAAAGAAAGCAAGACACCATTGCTTGTAGACAATAAATCTGTCATTAGCATCATTCAAAATCCTGTTAAGTTCTCAAAGACTAAACATATTGAAATCAGGTATCATTTCATAAGGGGTTGCTATGAAAAAGGCAAGATAGAAGTGAAGCATGTGACAACAACTAATCAAATAGCTGACATATTCACTAAGCCCCTTGACACATCAACATTTCAGAAGTTAGTATCCATGCTTGGGATGCTAAATTTGTAAGTGTTTCTTTTACTTTTCCTGCACATATTTTATTTTTCACTTACATCTGTTTTTAGTCCAAAACTTCTGGAAAAAAAAAAGAGAGAAACTACTGATGAACAAATCATCAGTATGGGAATATTTTCTGAAAAATGATTAACTTCTGATAAAATAATCTTCAGAAGTTATAAATAAAGTGTTTATAAACATTCTCATCAGTTGTTAACAAACTACTGAAGAGAAAATGGGAACTACTGATGATAATTGTTCTTCATCAGCAGTTTTGTCATTAAGGGCAAATCAGACATTTCCCACTTCAGAAGTTTGACCTAGGGCGGTTACAAACTTCTGATAAACACCTTTTCCAACACTTATCCTTTCAAAAAGCAAAATTCCCTCCTTCTCTCTCAAAAACACTCTCAAACCCTTAACCTGCAAAAATACTGTTCGATCCACATACACACAAACCACATGGCTCTAATACTGAAACAGGGACACAATCAAAGAGGCTACTTTGAGAAACATGAAGCCTGGTCCCAATACGACGAAATCATTGATTTAGTCATTAAATCCAAATAATTCACTACCCTCACCATTGATCCTCCAATCCATACTGAAACTCTAAATGAGTTCTGGGCGAATGCGGAGACGGTGACTGTGAATGATCAAGTGATCTCCCTCAATTCAACCATCCAAGGGAGAAGAATGGCAATCACACCAGCAACTTTGGGGATTAGACTGGGTCTAGATGATGTGGGTGCCCCAGATCAATTTCCAAACTCTGAAATTCATCTAACCATGACAGAGCGTGGTTACCAAGGTACTCTCTCACATGCTACTATCTTTAAGAAATATTTTGAACCTAAGTATAAACTTTTGTTTCACTACATAATAATGTGTTTGAGTCCAAAAACTTGATCTTATGATCAGATGCCCTCTACTTTTCAACCTATTTTTCATTCCATTGTGAATGAAACAAAATTTAGGGCATCAGCACTTTTCTTTAATGAGTTGGTGTTACATCACCTCAATTCTAAAAAGAAGTTTTTGTTGTATCCAAGGTTCATTATACAATGCATAATAAAAGAACTTGGAGAAGATGTACTTGTGGGTAAAACAACTGTTTTAAACCCATTAACCTCACAAGCATACTCTAGGCACAATAAACCGGCTGCCTAGCCAGAAGATGACCAAGGGGAACATACAACAGTCCCCATGGAACCCTCATCTTCCAAACCCTCACCCAAAAAGGCCAAGAAACCTAAACAACAAAAACCAAAACCCACCAGCCTTAAAAGAAAGGCAGTTCAGGAAGTTGAGATGCCTGAACTTGCTAATGTGCAATCTGCACTTGATAAAGGCGTGACTGAAACATCCTCTCGGTCTCATCCATCTCAAACCCCCACTAGAGCACCAATCACAATTCTATTCAAAAGAAAGAAATTTAAGAAAAAAATCCCAATTGACTCTTCTTTTGAAACTGTTGAACCATTAGCCCAAACTACTGAACCAGTACCACAAACTTCTGAACCTGAAGCCATAGAAATTGCCAAACTTCTCTCTGGGCTAAAAGAGACCATCCCATCAAAACATGTTAGTCCCCAACAACCACATCAAACAGGGGACATACCTTCAGACTTTGACATGGATGTGGATGTCCATAGCCCTAACCCAAGAGATGAGGATGAACCAGGGTTTCTAAGCCCAAACTTAAAGACTTTAGATACATTTGAGGCTGCTACTACTCATATACCACCCAGTGGTGGATCTGAGGACAGAAGTAACATTGCTAAGACCTCATTTGTGGCAACTACTGATGAAGGCTTAATGCCTGAGGTAGGAAATCTTATGAACCAAGAACAAGAGGTGCATGAGACAACTGGGTTGGGCCCAGCTCATGATATAACTGATATTGTCCTTATTGAGGAAGTAAGCAGGGATTCAGATGATTCCATTGATTTGGATGATGATTCACACTCCACCAAACATGAATTGACAGCTGCTAGTGAAGGACCTGCACCTGGTGTCTCTAAGCTCAAAGAGCTGGTCACACCAGATCAGGTTAAAGACCACTTGATCCCTGATTCCCCTAAAGTGGCATCTTCTGTACAACATGAAGATCACCCAAAAACACGCCCCTCACTGAAAAAGCCTACCCAATTCCCTGGGTCATCAAGCATAGACCTGAACCAACTATGCAGCCCAGATGGTTCCCTATACCAGTTGATGAACATCCTCATTGCCAATCACCTCAAATCTTTCACAAATGCTTTGGAGTTGTCAACCAAAACTCAATTTGAGGTGATCAACAAGAAACTTGGTGAGCTGTCCAACAAGATTGACAACAACTCAAGACAGCTTGCTAAACTCACTAGTAGAACTTCTAAACCTGGCAGGCTTCCAGAAGTGGATGAAGCCAAAAATGGGGAGAAGATTAAGGAACCTAAGGAGTCACTGGAAGCCAGGATAAAGGCAAGAGTGGCTCTACAACAACAACAACTGCTAGAAAAAGCCCAAAAACAAAAAGAAGATCAACAAAGGCTTATTTCTGGAACTGAAGTTGAAGCTGAAACTTCCCAAGGCCATAATGAAGAAACTTCTGAAGACTCAGAAAATACTAAAGACAATCCTTCAGTAGTTGATACTTCTATCAACACTTCAGCCGTTAACACTTCCAGCATACAAACAACTGAAGAGCCTTCTAAACCAACTGAACAACAACAACCAACTTCTATTCCAAGGTCTACAACAACAACAATGACTGTGCTGAACCCTTCTCCAATTTTAGAGTCAAAAGAATTACTAGAGAAGAGTTTACTTGCAGCCAAAAGAAAGGCTATGGAAGATGAGGTCTGGAACAGTTTGGAAGCAAGGGAAGACATGAGCTACAATGATAAACTTCAAGCTTATGAAGCAGAGCTTAATAGACAAGCCAAGATTGAAAAGGTTGCTGAAGAAGACAAAAGACAACAACTGGTGTCTTTCATCACAAAGAACAGCAAAACAAAAGCCTATTCACTCAAAGTGCTCTCAATGGATGAGCTAACCAAAAGAGCTCAAATTGTTGCTGACAAACTTGCAACAGACAAAGATAGAAAAGCTAAGAGAGCAGAGATAATTGAAGAACTAGTAGCTAATGACTATGGTTCAAAAGCCTCTGTGTCAAAATGGAGAGAAGACAAACTACTGGACACATACAAGAAATACAAGGCTGCCAAGGCTGCTAATCCAGAGAAGTTCAAAACTTCTGAAGTATCAACTTCAATAACTTCTGGTGTCAAACAAAGACCAGCTACCAGGAGAAAGCCAGAGGACAATACAAAGACTGACTTCAAGATGGTGTTGCTAGAAGGCAACACAGTTGTACATGGAGACTTTGATATTGAAGACAAGCCTCTGATAACTCAATTTAGGGATCCTTCAACATTTGCTTACCAAATTCAGAAGACTATCACTGACAGACTGCACACAAAGGTAGTTACTGAACATCATTTACCTACTTTCAAATTACCTGATGTGGTGCAAAAAGAAGACAGGAGTGAATCCCACCTGAGAGTCACAGAAATAGAAAACATCCAACACGCAGGAACATCCCAGGGATCCAGCATGGTTCCCTATACTTCAGATTTTGACAAATCTAAAGTGTTGATCATCAGATGGTCCTTTACTGATGACAACTTAGTATTGGTGACAAGAAGAGATCTTACAAGCAAGGCCTACAAGTCCATGAATGAACTAAAGAATCTATCAACTCAGGACTTGCTTACAATTCAACATTTGGAACCTCAAAAGGGATCTCTTACTGATGAACAGCTGAATCAACTGAAGACTTCCATGTTCAAGGAGATATGGAAGATTGTGAATGACAGAAGAACACAACAATAAAGAATTAGAAAAGGTTTTGGCTTCATCAACCCAGGGGGAGATTGTTAGGACAAATAGGATTGAGGAAACCACTTTTGCAAACCATAGTCTAATTCATACTTCTGCAAAATATTCTAACTATAGATCTACTGAAGAAAGAAGACTAAAGTACTGAAGAAGGATTCAACAAGTACTGAAGAAGAAGTATCAAAAGTTCTGAAGTCTAAACCAGACAAGTTCACTGAAGAACTACTGAAGACAAACTACTCATCAGTAGTTTGTCATTCATCAGCATTTGTACAAGAATCTTTCCACCGCCTTATGTTTCAGTAGTTTATTTGTTTAATATTACTTTATCTTTTTGTGCAAGTTCCAAGAATGCAACTTGTTGCAACTTGTTACAGACTTGCTTTTTGGCAAGGTTCATGTATTTTATAAGTCTATAAATAGATGGGTTCATCCCTCTGTTTTAGACATCGATTTTAATAGAAACTGAAATCCTTCAAAGCTTATTATTGTTATCTCCATTTCATTTACTGAGAATCTGTTTGAGTATTTTTTATCATTCACATTCAATACTTAGATTCTCATTAAACTTGTCTTTAGTTTTCAAACATCCAGGGGAGTAATAACTCCTGTTGATAGTGTAACTTTGCTTACTTATTCCGCTGTGCAAATCTGATTGAACTTGCTAGACAGATAAGTGTTCACTAGCAAGCAAAACATCAAGAGCAATACTGATCAAACAAAATGTGCACACTATGTTTTAACAAGTATTCGCAGAAAGAAAAGGAAAGAAATGTGCACCGCCACTTACAGCTGATTGCAGTTCACCACAAAAACCATGTACTCATTATTGAATAAATCTTAATAAACCAAATGTATCTTACTGTAAGAGACCAATATGAACATAAACATCACACTTGTGTAAGTTGTCCGGTCATTGCATATCTACATAACCGTGTCATTGAAGACACCTTGTTAAATGATAAAGTTCATTTACATGACAAAAACATGTAGTAATAATATGATATTGTTTAAACTATCATATGAAGTCCATTTGAAAATTAAAAGTTGTGATTTGTAAGTTTGTAATAGACTTGCCCAACTTGACCCAGCAGCCAAAAAATTACCCAATGTAGCCAGTGAGTCAAACCATCTCGTCCACTTTGCCTCTTATACATTTTACACTAAACTCCTTTTTACGTTAGTCTCACCCTATAACCCATTGTAGAAAAAGAAAACTGTTGTAAGCGAGAAAAGTTGAGTTTGACTTTAAAGTCAAACTTCTCAATCGGCAAACCTGAAGTTGATATAACTTTATTGCCAGTTTTATGTGTGAAACCAGTATCATTAATAATCTAACAATCGGAAATAAACAAAATTATTACGGCTTCGGCATTGGCTAGATGTGGTATCGTGGTCGGGGATGCCTCGTGTCCCCTTGGCGGTTCTGGGGATGAGTCCACTGATCCCCTGTTCACATCTTGTGGGGTCGCGTTGATCTTATGGAATCACATTGCTACTTGGACTCGGGTAAAGAGATGTTTTATCTTTTGTTTTCGAGACATGCTTGAGCTTCATATCATGTAGATTTGAATGGTATGGATAAAATTGTTTTCCAAGGGAATATCATTATTAGTTGTTGGAGTATTTGGCACGCTAGGAATAATATGAAGTTCAAAGGAAAAAGAACTCGGGTGGAAGAGGTTATCGGGGAACTCAAGTCCTTCGGTTTTCTTTGGCTTAGATGTAGATCGAAATTGAAAATTTTAACTTGGTTGGATTGGTGTAAATTTGAGTTTATGTAATTCTTGTAGTTTTTGTTGTTTTGGCCACTCGTTCTTCGGGTTGGTTAGTGTTTAATGAAACTAGGTTTACTTGACGCGCGCGTTGCTGCACGTGTCTTGAAAAATTGAATTTTGTTAAAAAATTAACATTTTGTTAACAAATTTACAGGAAAGCATATACACAATCTTGTTGAAATATTTTCAAGTATAGTGGGTATTAAAAAGTTTAATCAAGTTTCTACATGTATGTTCTTAGTTCTTACCCACAAAACAATGGATTAAAATGTAATTACAAAACCAAATGAACCCACGACAACCTTCGTAGCATTCCTTAAAAAGATAATTATGACAAACCCCACACATGAACATATAATTATATAACTCTCCGAGAATCTATGGTCTTTCATTTGCGAAAAAAATGTTTTCTTACAATTAGAATAATAATATTACAGGATAACACAAAGAAGGCAAGAAAAATCGTTAAAGGATAACACAAAGAAGAGACTTTTGGCTAAACTATAAATTTCTTCATTTATTGTTTGTTCCTTGAAATTTGAAGCAAAAATTTTATACTATGTGTTAACAAAAACTTAGCAAACAAATCGGTATATGGAATTCAAGTTTAGTCAGAAATTTTTGTGTGGACATCTGGACCGTTTGATATGATTTCTTACTTTCTTTTGCTGCATTTTGCTCTCTGATATTCTTTAATTGTTTTCAAAGTCCAAACCTACAACCATATAAAGACTAATACTTGGTTAAGTAGATGTTATACGTTGAGTTGAAGTTGGTTCAATAGTTGATAAAAACTTGATGCGAATAATACTTGATGTGAGGGGTAAATAGTTTTTCACAACTTCTGTTATCAAGTGAAAAGTTAGATTATGCCCTTTTATTGCTCTCAACCTCGCATCCTTGTTTCTATGTTTTCAAAGACCTTAACCATCTAATATATCCGAACAACCATATATCTTCCTTTGCCACAACCATCATCCAAAACATCCTAATTCACTTTTCGTTTGTCATATCCTTTTTTCTACTTTTTCGAAGGTTGTCTCTATCTAATTCACTTTATGTTTCCCATAGCTTCCTCTCCCACAACCACCCCAAAACAGCCGAACCAAATATCATTGGCACATGCAGGGCCGTCTTCGAAAACGTCAAAATAAAATTGGGCCTTAGGCGAAAAAGAAATTGGGCCCAAAATTTTGTAAAGAGGAATGAATTATAAAAAAAAAAAAAAAAAAATTTGAGTATAATGCTAGAGCCAAGAATTTAACTTGAGACCTCTACATATTTAACTTGAGACCTCTACATTAAATTAACATGGTTTTTCCAATTCCACTAACAAGACTTTAATGTACAAAACACAAATATATATCCTAAATATAGAATTTAATATATATATGCGCATATTTTAAAAAAACGTTCGGGCCCATTTAAGGGGTCAGGCCCGGAGCCGGTGAACACCCGGCTCACCCTTCCAGCCGGCCATAGGCACATGCTAAACAACACAAACTCCTAGCCGCCATCGACGCGGCTACCACCACCATAGCACAACCACCAAGTCGCTACCACCACAACATAGATTAATATACAGTATTACTTTCTTACTAAAATAGACTATATGAAAATAAAGATAAAATATATTAACTCATAGATGATAATAAATTAACTTTCAATTAATATATACAATGGATTTGCTCTAGTCAATATAGCAATAATTACTATATCATTACCTTCAAGACTCCAGTTTTACATGTAAATTTCTAATTTCTAATAGCTTTCTCTTTCCACCAAGATCACTACCACCTCACCACCAGTTTTCTTTCTCCTATTTATTCATTTACCTCGTTTGCTTCTCCACCATTGTTATGCCTCCAACATCATGAGTTAGCCAACAACATCCTTCAGATTTGCAACTACACAATATACGAACGCCGCCACCGCAATCTCAGACAATCACCACCACATCATCTTCTATCCGGCCGCCGAACTTTGCACACCATCTCCGGTCTCTCCGGTCTCTCTCTCTCACACACACACACCAACCTAACACCTCACAGCTGTGAGAAGTTGTTTTACCAGTGGTCGTTTATGGAAGAGAAAGAAAGGAAAAAAGTATTATATAACAAAACCAGTGTAAGAAAGCAATAGTAGGTGCTAGGAAAATCGCTGACGCACCGGGTGAAATAGCCTTGTGAAGACGCGTGTTGAAGAAGAGTCCGAGCTATAGACGCGTGGAGAACCGTCTACTTCACCACTCATCACACGTAACTATTCAACCTAACTATAGTTTTTTTTTTTGAAAGGCGAATTTCTTGCTCCTTGTGAGACTTAAACTCAAGACCTCACACTTTTAGTGTATTAAAAGGCTTTGCCTTACCACTGAACCACCAACCCCAATGGCCAACCTAACTATAGTTAACACACAAACCCTGATTAATTACTGCTCAACTTTAGTTGTTAATAATACATAGTCTTTCAAAAAAAAAGTTTATAACACTTTCTTTAATGCGCCTAAAGGGTAGGCGCCTGAGATGAGGTGGAATAGTCCATAATAACAGGCGCATTAATTGTTATCTTAAATTAAATAGAAATTCGTCTGCAAGGGCCAACAAACGTGGGTTATTGTGCCTTTAAATATAGATATTAAATGTATTTTATTATTTCAATTATTCCACAAACAACATCCAATAATTGAACAGCATTATTTAAACTAGTGGGTTTACCCGCGTGTAGCAGCGGGATCTACAAATGGATTGCAATACAACATTATGATACTTAGGTTTTTTGCCGTAAGTTACACAAAAGGAATAGAAATGTGCACACTATGTTTTAACAAGTATTTGCAGAAAGAAAAGAAAATAAATGTGCACCGCCACTTACAACTGATTGCAGTTCACCACAAAAACCATGTACTCAATATTGAACAAATCTTAATAAACCAAATGTATGTTACTGTAACAGACCAATATGAACATAAACATCACTCTTGTGTAAGTTGTCCGGTCATTGCATATCTACATATCCGTGTCATTGAAGACACCTAGTTAAATGATAAATTTCAGCAGCTAAAAAATTGCCCAATGTAGCCGGTGAGTCGAACCATCTCGTCCATTTTGCCGCTGGATAGACGCGTATATATGAAAAGGCTTTATAATATAAGTATTATTATGGCAAAGTTTTAAAATTCATACAAGTTTAGTTGAGATAAGATTATTCATTGTGGTTACATAAATTATTACATTTCATCACCATTATATGAAATTTGTTCAAAAATATTGCTATCCCGTGTGTTTATTTAGTTTGGGTGAGTTCCATTTTCATATAAAAGTTAATTATCTTCTAGGAGCATTTAGGGAAGAAAATGTTGAAATTTGACAAGTCAACATCTTTGACCAATCAAGACATTCAAGGCAAATTCCAAAGATTATGCAGTCAAGTCAAAGGTTAATGGTCAAGTCAAAGGCATAAATCAAAGCAGTCAATGTCAACGCTACTAGTTTAATTTCTTTTATGATTATTAGTTGTTTTTTCTCTTATAAATAGTTACTAGGAATTAGTAGCAAGATGTACCAAAAAAAAAACCAAGAAAACAATTTCTCAATCTCTTTTTCTCTTTACACCACTGATTATCATTTTCCACATGATATCAGAGCAGTGTTTATGTTCCATAAACTTTCTTTGCTCGTCATTTACCAGACACAATGTCATAAGAAGACACCAATAATGATCCTCCCAACCTGGCGTCCGAGGTAAGTAAGTCTCAAACTCAAGAGTGTGATAATTCATCTGATTCGTTTACTAACCATGAAGAACATGAGCATGTTGATACTCTTGAGTTATTTAAAGATGAGTTAGAACAGGAATCACCACAAGTCGAACCAGACAACTATGTTCTACCCCCAAGATCCAACAGAGGAGTTCCTCCAAAAAGGTACTATCCCGAGAAAGAAGCTCGAAGCTCTCGATATCCAATGGCAAACGTGGCAGCAGGAAATTTATCTCCAGAAGCCAAAGAATTTGCCACATCTCTATGTTCTGAAGAGATTCCAACTATAGTTGAACAAGCCTTTGAGTTTAAAGAATGGAGAAAAGCAATGGAAGTTGAAATAGATGCTCTAAGCAAAAATGACACGTGGGAAAGATGTACCCTTCCTCCTGGAAAAAAACCAGTAGGATGCTGATGGGTCTTCAACATAAAATACAAGCCAGATGGAACTATTGAAAGATACAAAGCCCGACTGGTGGCAATAGGCTACACTCAAACATACGGAATTGATTATTCTGAAACTTTTTCACCAGTGGCCAAAATCGACACAATCAGGGTTCTATTCTCCATAGCTGCAAACAAAGAATGGCCTCTTCTTCAATTTGACGTAAAAAATGCCTTCCTACATGGAGAGCTCAAGGAAGAAGTCTATATGGAAGTCCCTCCTTGACTCATGAAAGATCCCAATACTAGGGAAGTATGCCGCTTGAAGAAATCCTTATACGGATTGAAACAATCTCCACGCACTTGGTTTGGCGGGTTTTCTTTAGCCATGAAGAAATATGGCTTCAAACAGAGTAACTCAGATCATACTATGTTCCTTAAACGGAGGAATGGACTTGTAACATGCCTAATTATTTATGTTGATGATATGATAATCACAGGTAATGATAAAGTAGAGATGACAAGGTTAAAAATAAACTTGTTCAAAGAAGTCGAAATGAAGGATCTAGGAAGGCTTAAATACTTCCTTGGAATTGAAATCCTGAGATCAAGACAAGGAATTTTCATCTGCCAAAAGAAATACATCCTTGACTTGCTAGCCGAAACAATGATGATTGATTGTAAACCTGTGGATACTCCTATGATGGTGAACCAGAAGCTCTATATGGAGGAAAATGCCAAACTAGCCAACAAAGAAGAATATCAACGAATAGTGGGGAAGCTAATCTATCTCGCACACACCCGTCCTGACATTGCTTACGCTGTGGGAGTTATGAGCCAATTCATGCATCAACCTCAAGTTAATCATATGGAAGCCGTGTGGAGAATTATCAGATACCTCAAAGGAACACCTGGTCATGGAGTGTTGTTCAAGAAAAATGGGCATCTTGAAACGTCTCTATATACCGATGCAGACTAGGCGGGAGATAAAGGAAATCGGAGATCAACATCCGGTTATTTTACTCTCGTTGGTGGAAATCTCGTCACCTGGAGAAGCAAGAAACAAAAAATGGTGGCCCTTACAAGTGCCGAAGCAGAGTTTCGAGAGATAGCACGCGGTCAAGCAGAGATACTATGGGTACGAAAATTCTTGACAGAAATCAGGTATCCTTCAACCCAATCCAGTAAAATTAGCATTGGAGATAGACTAAGGATTTTAATCTAAGAGGGTCATTTTTGCAAAAGATTTGTGGTATCAAACGTAAATAAAATAGCTATGGTATAAAACTATAAATAGCCTTTTGTCTTTTTGTAATTGTCCATTGTACTAATTAAAAACTTTAAATAATAAACAATTTGCTTTTCTTCATTTCATCCTGACTAGGTTGCTTCTATATATTGTGCCCACCTGCTGTTATATATCTACGCAAAATAACGAACATATACTTCTTCCTTCCATTTATTCTCAAGATCTTCAAGCTTTGTAGTTGCAAGCCGGTTTCAAACATGGATCTCATTGATGCAAACCAGGTACTTCAATTCACACATGAATCTTCTGATCCCTATAGTTACATAAACCGTTGTTTGGTAGGCTCTTACTGATTTCAATAAGATGCTACCTCTGAATCAGTCAACATTAAATGTGTTTGTTTCAAAAGAAAGACTCATATGAATTAGGTAACAAGTCTCTTACCCATTGAATTATAAAATAAGGCTCCGGTTATCTACACCTTGGCTGATTTTATTTACACATCCCTTTACGGTTCATGGAGGGCTACAAAGCCCGTATATGGGCACTGCCAATGATTGGCATCATTGGCAACCATTCACTACTAGAAAATTTGCTATTTGCTACAAAAGTTTTCCTATAAAAAATGTGTCACAAATTTTGACAAAGTTGCTATGCATTTGTGACGATAAAAAAACTCTAACTTTTTTAACAAATTTGCTACATAATAAAGACAAATACTTAGGAAATTGCATAGGAAATAGCGTTGGAAATGTGTCGCAAGTTTCCTACACCATATATTCGTAGGAAATGCGTTGAAAATTGCGTAGTAAATGTGTAGCAAATTTGTAAAAAAAAACATAGCGTTTTTTTGTCGTCACAAATGCATAGCAACTTTGTCAAAATTTGTGACGCATTTTTTTTTTCGCGGGAAAACTTTTGTAGCAAATAGCCAATTTTCTAGTAGTGATTGGGATGAGTGAGAGATGTGAAAAAGAGATGTGTGGGTGTTTGAGATAGGTTAGAGAAGTGAAAATGGATGTATATGAATGTTTGGAATGGGTTGAAGATGTGAAAATGGATATTACATGAAATTTTATTATTTATATAAAATGTTGATTTTTTGTAAATGTTGTTTTAAAAAATAAATATAATTATAAAGTGTGGATTTTTAGTAAATATTATTATATAAAATGTTCTGTTTTTTATATACAATGATTTTTTATTTTTTTTTTGTAAATGTTGGTTTTTAAGTTAACTAGAATGATAAAATGTTTTGGTGATTGTTACTTAAACATAAACGTTTTATGTAATCAAACCAAATAAACCACAAGATACGAATAATAAAGCCAAAAGATAAAGATAATAATCAAACCAAATAAAGCATAATATACAAACGTTTACATAATTAAAATGTTTGTACAATAATAACAACACACACTTATATATATATATATATATATATATATATATATGTGTGTGTGTGTGTGTGTGTATAGATATATATATATCAAAACAAATGCTCCTCCTTTCTCTAAGACATAACGGCCTGATTGCTGGACCCTGAATCCCGGCCGATAAATGGTGGATCACGCCGCGGCAAACCCGCTGTCTCGCCTCTCAAGCTCGCTATCTATCAACCACTACATATCAGCCTGCACCTGGTCGATCCGTCGCCCATGCTCGTCGACATGTCGTCCATTCTCATCCATCTGTGGCCCCTGCTCAATCACCGCCATCAAAATCTTCTAAAGTAGGAGGTTCGTGGATGCAGGCAACCTAATGGCTTGATTAACTCGCCCTCGCCCTCCGCATCAGCAACATGCAGCATCTTAACCTCTGCATCCCCACCCATAAGGCTCTGATGTTCCAGCGGCTGGGGTACAAAGGGCTGACCGTCCTGACCGATAAAAAAATAAGAAGATGGTGTATCGTTAGTCTTCGCTGCTACCTTCATCTATAACATCGTTTGCAAAGGGATGGGGTACAAAGGCCTGACCGTCCTGACCGATCAAAATAATCTTCCACGGGTCATGGAGCCCTCCACAAATGTGGATTTTTGCCTTTTAAACCTAGATGGGCCGTGGAGGCCTCCACGGCCCGTGTAGGAAATGTCTGAATTTTTTACTGGGCATGTGTAGATAATATCACCCTAAAATAGTGTTGAATGGAAGTTTTTTTCTTTTCCCCTTCACCTGTGTTAATAACTCTCACCCGACCCTCATGCGGCACCTCCTCGACCCACAAGCACCTCACCACCAACCACCACCATATCAATACTCTTACTGGTTCAACACTTACCGGTTCAGAGTCTTTTACCCGGTAGGGATGGCAATGGGTCGGGTTTGGGACAGGTTTAGGTAATCCAAACCCCATACCCGATTAGGTATGCTTGTCCCAAACCCGTCCCAAAACCCGTCGGGTTTATGTCGGGTAATTACCCATCAGGTGTCGGGTATACCCGCGGGTTTCGGGTAAACCCATTAATTTTTAAAACTTACTCATCGAGTATATCCGACCATAAACCGATCGGGTATCTATTGGATAACTACTAACCAATTACATTTAGAATTATTTAATATACGTGTAAATGATTACAATGTATGAATATAAAATACTTAACTCATATAAAAACACTCTAAGACATAGATAACAAATAGTATACACTATTTTTATTTTTTTTTGGTAATTTCTAGCACAAGATGGTAATCTAGATGGACAACTAGATATATTATGCATACATATTTAAAAAAATATATAAGAAAACATATTAGATATCTAATCGGGTAAATGGGTATACTTTATCGGGTAATCGGGCCGGTAAACGGATATATAATCAAATCCCAAACCCGTCCCAAACCCGCGAAAAAAATAAAAACCAATCCCATACCCGGACCCATACCCTATTACTCGACCCCAAACCCGTCCCAAATATGTCGGGTTTCGGGTTTACCCATCGGGTTCGGGTTTGATTGCCATCCCTATTACCCGGTCAGACCTGTATTTTCTCAACACATAATGAATGACACAGAGGTTAACAAACATCCCCGAAGTTCATATGCGGATTTCTTATTAGTGTGCTTTGTCTGTGATTTGAACCTAGATTTTTTGTTATAATATTTTTGATTAGTTACCAGAAGAATTTTATTTTACTTGTGTTTTGTATGATTTTGGATTTCTTTTAACCAAGTGAGATTATTCATGGCTCCCACTATTTGCACAAGCCAAATTTTTATCCACACAACCCTCTACGGGCCGTAGAGGGCTCTACGGCCCGTATACCACATTTTTTCTTGTTCTATGGGCCGTAGAGGCCTCTACGGCCCGTAGGTAATCATCACAATGATTGAATGATTGTCAATCATTGGTAATGATTACCTACGGGCCGTAGAGGTCCCTACGGCCCATAGAAGAATCAAAACTTATTTTAGCAGAATGGAGGGCAAGGATGAGAAGGATAAGTTTGATTTGTGTGACCTACGGCCCGTATAGACCTCTACGGGCCGTAGAAGGCTAAAAAAACATAACAGTAACTCTACGAGGTTCGATCTTGCGGTGTGTGTGCACAATGTAATGTAGTATGCTCAAAGATTTAATTTAAAAATATTTTGTAAGGATTTATTTATAGATTCTTTGACTAGGGTTGTGCATGGGTATAAAACTAGTTAGTAATGTCCAGCCCCACATCCACCGAACTTTCTATCCTGGCCCTTTTCCTCGAGACTGACCCAGTGCAAGTATTATTAACCTCCAAATGAACCGGTTCATTTACCAAAGGAACAAACTCTGGGATATTAGAGTTTAATTGTGCACATGTTCCCATAACATTTGAGGTAGTATCCATGCACATCATTTGAGATTGGCTTTTCGGTTTCTTCCTGACCGTTGGACTCTCCCACCTGTTCGTCACCCCCCGGCATGGCTTTCATCGTTACCGATCTCACCTAGTCAAAGAATCTATAAATAAATCCTTACAAAATATTTTTAAATTAAATCTTTGAGCATACTACATAACATACTATATTAGCTCTAATATAAGATTTCACATAACTAATCGTTTATATACGCAACAAAATAAAACTAAAAGTTAACAGAGGCGTTCAAAATAAAGATTGTTTAAATACATCAGATGATCAGAAATAAAACATCGTAGAGTCAGTCGGCGGCGCGGTCCCGGGCTCCTGCGAAGACGTGTCGGGCTGCTGGGAGGACGTCACGGGCTCGTGCGTGCTGGTCCCTAAAGTCGGTGGGACACGAGCCTGCATGCCTAGGTGGCGATACATATCCTGCTGGCCAGCAATCAACCAGCGCATCGCGTCGTCCTGCCGATCACGCCACTGACGCGTATCGGCGTCCTGCTGCTGACGCCAGGTGTCCTGCTGCTGACGCCAGGTGTCCTGCTGCTGACACCAGGTGTCCTGCTGCTGACGTCAGGTGTCCATCTGCTGACGCCATGCACGCATCTCGACAGCCTCCTCGGCAGCCGCACGAACGTCCGCCCTAACATCAGGAGGCAACCTGAGGGAGTGATAAACGCGCGCCGGTATCTGCAAGTCCTCAGGCTGCTGCTGAGGCATCTCGACGTCCCTAAGACCGCCCCCCTCCTGCTCATGCACAAACTGCAACCCGACCTCCACAGCATCACCTGCAATGGATAACAATAAATAATTAATAAATAATAATAATATTCCAGGATTTTATAAAAAAATTGGGCAGAGTTTCCCCTGTTTTTAGGCAATCCAGACAACACAAGTTGTCTACAAGTTTCCCAAATAATAATAGTAATAATAATAATAATAATAATAATAATAATAATAATAATAATAATAATAATAATAATAATACCTCTAAGGCCCCGATGTACTAACGGCTCATGCACAAACTCCACGCCACCGGTGCCAATCAGATAGTGGTACTCATCATGATCCAGCGTCTTCGCCTTCTTCGCCGCACAAAGCATACCCTTCATCGTTTGTAGACCTAATGGGCTGAAAGAAACTCAAAAACATTAACATTAATAATAATAATAATAATAATAATAATAATAATAATAATAATAATAATAATAATAACAACATTAATAACCGAAATACCTGGGCGGTAGTGACGGAAACCGATTACGGTTAACATAACCGTAATACTTCACGCCATCGCAGCGCTCAGCAATCCTGCTGATGAGCCCCCCGCATGGGAGGCCTCCCTTCAACGGCTTATGGGGGAAGGCGGCAAAAAACTCGGCCATGACCCGATGCAAGGCAATCGGCTTGCCGGTGAGTATGCAATGCAGGTACATCAGGTCCGTCTTCGTCACCCGCTCGTTACTATTCCCCCGTGCCGTTAGGGAATAAGTAATGCAACGGTGAATGTAACGAACTACGGGGTGACGAATGTTGGATGCCCTGTCACACCTATCCCTGCACAGCATAATAATAGTAAATAATAATCAGAACAAAGATATCTTCTATGGCCCGTATAGGTCTATACGGCTCGTAGGTGAAAAAAATTGTAAAAAAACGGTTGGGACGAGGTTCGAACGTGGGCCTATCCATTCTCACACACACACATACACACTTATAGTAACAATGGGGACCATCTGGGCTACCAGTTCGCTGGTTTATATCCCACAAAAATAATATATAACATAACACTGAAAACCCAATTTTTTTTTAAAAAAATCATCGTCTATGGCCCGTAGAGACCCATACGGGTCGTAGACTCATATTTTTTTTAAAAAAAACTACTGATTTATATATATAAACTTCACGAATTGTTTGAAAAAAAAAAATTTCTCTACGGGTCGTAGAGACGTCTACGGCCCGTAGACTAATTCCATCTACGACCCATAGAGGGTCTCCTACGAGCATCTCCCTGAAGCCTACGGGTCGTAGAGGGCCCTACGACCCGTAGATAAATCTTACCTACGGCCCATAGGGCCCTCTACGGCCCAATACAAGTTTTGTTTTTTTTTAATTTTGTTAGTTTTAATTAGGTGGTATAGGTTTTTTTTATAAAATAACGTTTTCATTTCATATTGTATATGTAAAATAATAATAAAAAATAAAAAAATGTATTTAATAAATTATTATACATTATAAAAACAAATTTACACCGAACTATTAGAAGAATCAGGACAGCCTGTTAGGTCAAACCACTCTGGATCTGTTTGAGATAGCCTACGCCCCTCATCAAGACGATCCCTGTATAGTGCTAACCATGGGTTGTGATTTACATCTACCCAACGCCTCCATGCTCCGCTCGGATAAGGCATCGGAGCGTCGTCTGCTAGCTTCAGCATGATGAAGTGGTTGCCGTTCACGAAGGCCATCGAAATGACCCGATGTTGTATCACGCTTTCAGGATGAATGTGAATAGGGAAGAATGTGCACGCTCCAAGAGGACTGAAGAATTGAAGGACCACACCAAATGCCTGAGCAATCACTAATCCAGTCAAAGGCATCTCCATCCATTTTGAGTGTGGTGCATTCCCGAGTCCCCTCCAATCTATGGACGAGTATATGCGGGCGAACGCGTTATCGTCGAATCCGTTCAAAATCTCGTACCAGTCCTCATGGTATTGACCCATCAACTCTTCTTTAAGAACGTGGCGGATCAAATCCCAGTCTTCCTCCTCCCTATCCAAAGCCACAGCTACAGATCGGAACCCACAGTTACCGTCTGGCTGAACATCTTGAATATGCGTGACAAACCGTCGATACAGGGGATCAATCTGATGCTTAAATGCTCTAAGCACAAATTTATACCTGTCACAGCCAAACATTGGGAAATCATGATTAAGGGATGTGTACTGTATATATATGTATGTATGTATGTATAAATAGTTATTTATGTACCTGTCCCCTCTTAAGAGTGGATACTTTTTGCTACACACTCTCATTGTATCTCTACCTGGGTCTGATGGCCTACGTCTCCTAACAGGCTCGTCTTCCTACAATGGATAACAATAAAATTATAATAACAATAACAATAATAAATAATAATAAATAATAATAATAATAAATAATAATAATAATAATAATAATAAATAATAACAATAATAAATAATAAATAATAATAATAATAATAATAATAATAATACTAACGTCTTCTTGCGCATCCTCCTGCTGATTTTTTTTCTTTGATTTTGTAGTTGGGCGCCCACGAGTATTCTTTTGTACCTCAGGAGGTTGAGTGTCAGTCATACTTGGATTTACCACCGACTTTATTTTTGACAACATATTTCTCTGAACGCGTGGTGATTGAGACAGCAGTGTCTCTTTGACTATTTCCCACTCACTCGCAAGGTCAGGTTCGCTCCATACTACTTCCGGTTCGTAATTCAGTCGTGTCCAGAAGACGTCTATTTCGGACAGCTGAATTTTTATTCCTGTATTCAATAAAATAATAATAATAATAATAATAATAATAATAATAATAATAATAATAATAATAATAATAAAGTAATGGTATTACCTTTATTTATATACGAATCTAATCGACATGCACACGGTAACCCAGAACTCGCGAAAAGCTGGTGACCACAACTCTTTTTTCGTTTCCTCAACTTCTCTATATTTTTTATCTCATTTATCATCTTCTCGATCGCTGCATGGGAAACTTTACCGAGTAGGTCCTCAAAAATCGGTATGTCATGGTGCACCTTTTTCACAGACAAACTCTCTTCAAACGAGTGATTTATTGCCCTCTCTTGTGACGTTACCACATCGTCTGCAATCATCACAAGTTTGTGGAGCGAGTTGTTCGGCCCCTTAATGTGCATCTTAAACCGTGAATGCTGGCTCTCAGCTCTGTTGGTCGTATATTGACCAAAGTTGTAGTTTGTGTCTGTCCATGCAGAAACAAACCTTTCTTTGTAGTCACGGAGCCAGACCCGGTCTATATATTTAAAAACACCTGTAAAGATAGAACAAAGATATTTGTTAATGTGTGTATGCGTTTTAAACTAAATTAATAAAATATGTACCAGTTCGTTCGTCTTGACATAGTCGTCTGTAGAATCGGTCTAACCAGTGCTGATAAAATGCCGGAGATGAAGATCTACATAATCGCTTAAAAGATTTCACGAATATTTTCCAATCTTCATCTCCAAAGGCTTGTCTGCAGTGCTTCAGTATATTTCGTTGAATGTGCCACCTGAATGCATAACAACAACAACAACAACAACAACAATAATAATAATAATAATAATAATAATAATAATAATAATAAAAATAATAATAATAATAATAATAATAATAATAATAATAATAATAATAACAACATGTATACCTGCATAACAACTTCGAAGCTGCTGGAAATACAATGTCGCATGCATTCATCAAGGCTTTCTCACAATCAGTAACTATAGCACGGGGCTCCGTACTATCTTCTAGCAACTCTTTAAGCCTTTGTATCACCCACAAGTAGTTATCTTTCTTTTCACGGGAGATGAATGCATGGGCGACAATAAACGACTTGGATGTTGATGTCATCCCCACAACTTGAATAAACGGAAGTTTATGCTCGTTCGTTTTGTAGGTCGCATCAATCATCAGCACATGCGGGAACGCACGCCATAACCTGTGCGAGGTGGGATGGACAAACAAAATATCCTCGATCGCATTTGTCGAGGCATTCCTCCGGGTGAAGTAAACAAATTTTTTTTCCACCAATGTGGCTTCGAGTACCTGCATAGCAATAATAATAATAATTAAAATAATAATAATAATAATAATAATAAAAATAATAATAATAATAATAATAATAATACCTGCATTTGAGTCCTGCCGCCGTATAACAAATGCTTAACCTTGGTTATTGTGTTATGTATGTCTCTTAAGATGCAGGGACTATCCGGGTTTTGTTTTCTAACGGCCGAATGTATGTCTACTGGCGTAACATTTTGAAAATAAAGTGTATCCACCAATTTTAACTCGGCCGGACCCAGCCTCCTAGCATACGCGTGACCCTCGATGTGTTGGAAAGGTTTGTGATTATGTGTTTGGTTTTGGACCTCCAAAATATAACCATCGTGGCCGTAGTGGTATCTCCCTATTAGTTCAAACGGGCAATTACATTTTTTACTGCCCGTCTTTCGAACCGTGGCTACACTATGATGTACGCCACTACGGTCACATCGTATCCATGCCGTCGTTACCCTCCTATTCGCCCCCCTGCCTTCCGAAACAGTACGTGAGTATACGGTAATGTAACCATTTTTTTTTGCTCTTTGATAAACCCACTCTGTGAGGTCTTTAAGAGACCTGAATACCTGCAAAATTTATATACGACTTCAAATAGCAACTAATATATACGAGTTCAAATCTCACAAACCTTACGACTTCAAATCTCACAAACCCTACGAGTTCAAATAACAACTAATATATACGAGTTCAAATCTCACAAACCCTACGAGTTCAAATAACAACTAATATATCACAAACCCTAAAACAAATTTAGGTACGAGTCTAAATATGTACACGGGTCTAAATATCTCACAAACCCTAAATATACGAGTCTAAATATACACGGGTCTAAATTATAAACAAGTGCAAATTCATAAACACACCTGATTCGTTTCGTACGAAACATCCGGGACAGGTTCCTCGCCACCGTTATCACCTCCCTCGTACTGTGGATGACTTGGCGGAGGCAAGTAAAATGACCCCGGTTCTTCTACGTACTCCTCGTTCAAATCGGGCAGCAGGTTCAAATCGGGTAGTGCATTCCCGTCACCATAGCGAACAACGGAGCTAACCTCCTCCTCACCACGTTCCACCACGGCTCCGAAAAGGCTTTCCGAGACGTGAGATAGGCTAAACGAATACTCCCATTCATCCGAACCATTACTGTAGTGACCCGAAGACATCGTGGTAGCTTGGAATCGATCGGATTTTTGTGCACCGCGTTTTTAAATTTTCTTTCGTTAACTGAAGAAAGAAGACAAGGAAGAAGAATATATCTGGACCCTCTACGGCCCGTAGAGGCCTCTACGGCCCGTATAGGGTTTAATGCTCCCAACAACCAGGTTTCCTACGGGCCGTATAGCCCTCTACGGCCCGTATAGGTTTAGCTTTTTCAGAGACTTTTCAGACTGACACACTGAATGTCAGACACTTCATTCAATCACCTCGTACCTCGTACTGCCTACGGGCCGTAGAGGTCTCTACGGCCCGTATAGGGTTTAAATGAACCCCACCAAACTCCCCTCTACGGGCCGTAGAGGGCTTTACGGGACGTAGAGGGTTGAGCATTTATTACACTGACACCCTCTACGGCCCGTAGAGCCCTATACGAGCCGTAGAGGGCTGTGAAAATTAACTTTTCCTTCTTGTGTAAATAATATCCCCCTTATTCATTAATGCAGGTAATTTTTGAAGAGGCATTGGGAGTACGAAAAATGATACTAAACAGACCAAAGAAACTAAACACTCTCAACTATGAGATGGTATGCCACGACAATATCATTCTGAAACGTTCCTCGTATGCATGTGTTGCTTAATTATTTCTATCGTACCAATTAATCGATTGCAGTTAAGAAGATTGTACGAGAAGTCGAGAGAGTACGAGAATGATCCAACGGTTAAGCTTGTTATACTGAAGGTCAAAACATTAAAATAACAGGAGATTCGGATTGACTAAAAACACTTGAAACACCACATGCTTGCTTCACGTTGTTTAACAAAAGAAACATATTTAACTAGTCATTATATCTTATTTTTTAGTAAAAAAGACATACTAATCCTATACGGGTTTGACTTCAAATGTAATAACAATTTTGTAATGTAGACACACTACTAGCTCTGACTTAAAAAGGATATCTACTATTTAATAATATATTGTTCTGCAGGCAAACGGGAAAGTATTTTGTTGTGGGGGTGATCTCACGTCTGGTTATACAATTATACATTATGGACATTGGAGCTTCGGGGCAAGCTTTTACAGGAAACAGTTTTGTTTGAATTACTTACTTGCAACGTATAAGAAGCCATTGCTTGCGATTCTAGATGGAAGCGTTATGGGAGGAGGTGCTGGAATATCGATCCAGTCAACATTTAGAATCGTCACTGAGAATACGGTAAGTATATTTTGTTCCATCTAGTTATAGTATGTTTGGTAAGGAACTTTTAGAAGCTTCTAGTTTCAAGCTTTTAAGAAAAATACCGTACTCAATAAAAAGCTTTGTTTGGTTGAATGGCTTGAAACTATTAGGTTAAGAGAAAAAACTCTATATTGAAAAGCTATTAGTACTAGCATTTAAGAAAAAAGCTCGTACTAGCTAAAAGTTTTTAATGAGTAAATGACACAAATACTCATTCTACCATAAAAAATATAAAAAAAAAATAATAATAAAAACCCTTCCTTGCCAGTGGCGAAGCTTGACCCGAAGGTTCGGGGGGTCGGAAGTCACCGGGGGTTGGAAGTCACTAGTTTCGGGGGGTCGAAACCCTATATTTTCAAAATTTTCTATACGAATACCATATAATCAGCACTTCTACGCGAAAATTCGAGGGGGTCAGCCGCCCCCGCCGGCCCCAACTAAGCTTCGCCAGTGTTCCTTGCAAGCTTTTAATTATGTCATTTTGGTTATTTTATACATTTTATTAAAAGCTCCAACTACTCAATCAGACACCAAAATATATTTAAAAAGCTACAACTAGTTTTGCCAAACATACCCTTAACCACTAATACTTAATCACTAATACCAAAAGTACCCATGACCTCTTGGTCTAGTGGTATGGTGTCCCCCTTACAAATGTAAGGTTGTGGGTTCTAATCCTTGCAAATGCAAGGTGAGGTGGAATTAAGTTGTGATAAAATTTGCCGTTCAAAAAAAATAACTAATACCAAAAGTGGTTGAGAAAGTATGTGTTAATTGAATTTATCATCCGTTACAATTACTATGTTGTTTGATTATCATTTATCCCGATGTTTTTTTTTTTTTTTTTTGAACGCTAAATTTCTACCCCTTGTGAGACTTTAAATCATTTATCCCTATGTTAGTATGTTAATTAGTAATGGGTTAGGATCAAATACATAAGATACTTTTTCTAGGAAGGGTGAGAAGGATTGTGATCCATTGATCATATATTTGAAGGGTTGAGATTAGTTTGTTTGAAAAAAATAAATAATAAATTAGAGAAAGGGCATAAAAGGAAAACAATATTTGTTGACTTTCTCTCTCCACATGCAATGCACATGTCAATTCCCCCCATCATTTTAAAACGTCTATAACTTTTTCATACGACATTTTTTTTCAAAAAAATTTCACCATATTAACGAGCGTTTTTTTATCTTTAATATGAGTACCACATTGCTACATTAAAATTGAAAAAAAAAAAATTCGTGCTAAATGGGTTTTTTTTCTCCGTTGTGTCTTCTGCACGTTCATTGTGTTATAGTATGCATGTGTGCTTTATAAATATGTTATTTATGTTTTTTTAGTCTACACATGATTTAACTTTGTCCATTGTGTTTTTAGTATGATTTTAATTGTGTTTTACGCAAATGAGTTTTGTATTTAGGTGTACGTTGTGTTTTATTATGTTGTTCATTGTGTTTAAGTCTATTATTCATTGTGTTTTATTCTTCTGTTCATTGTGTCTTTAGAATGTCGTCCATTGTGTTTTATTAGACTGTTCATTGTGTTTTATACCCTATTGTTCATTGCATATTTAATTGGTACTCATTGTGTTTTACGTTATCTCCATTGTGTCTTACGCAACTGGGTTTTCAACTTTTTTTACAAAAGTATTTATTGTGTTTTAATCTTCTGTTCATTGTGTCTTTATTATGTCATCCATTGTGTTTTACACAATTGGGTTTTTAACTTTTTTTTCAAAAGTATTCATTGTATTTTAGTCTTTTGTTCATTGTGTCTTTCGTATATCATCCATTGTGTCTTATGCAACTGGTTTTCAACTTTTTTTTCAAAAGTATTCATTGTGTTTTAGTCTTCTATTCATTGTATCTTTAGTATGTCGTCCATTGTGTTTTACTAGACTCTTGATTGTGTTTTATACCCTATATTTATTTGGTGTTCATTGTGTTTTACATTCCATTGTGTCTTACGCAAGTGGGTTTTGAAATTTTTTTTCAAAAGTATAGCAATATGGTACTCATATTATAGATAAAAAGACGCTCAATTTTATGGTATAATTTTTTTTAAAAACGGATGACGTATAAAAAAGATACGGGCATTTAAAAATGAAGGTGGAAATGGCATGTGACTTGCATGTGCATATGTTTTTGACAAAATTACCCCCCCCCCCCCCCACTTGTTAATCCTTTGGACACATGTCATTTTCTAGTGGCTTCTCACTCTTCTCATTTTTTGTAGCCTTTATAGAATAACTCAACCCATTGGTCTATATCTATTTTCTAAATTAGGATTATTGTTTGTGTTTTATTAGTATATTATCATGTAATTTGTTTTTGGGGTGTTCAGAATTAGATTTGAATTTGAATTTGAAATTGAAAAATTCAAAATTAGACTTTGATAAAATTATCAAGCATTCGACTCAATGATCAAGAATTCGAATTCGAGTTCAGTAAATCAAATACAAATTTATGATTATAAATTCTATTCGATTCGATTCTAAATTCGAATAAAAAATTTATATATATATATATATATATATATATATATATATATATATATGGTGTTGTTAGGATACAAAAGATGTGTTTTGTAAGAAATATGAGAAATAAAAAGGGAAAATAGATTTAAATACCCCCAACTATAGCCTATTGGCGGATAATACTCCCAACTATCACTTTGGCCATTATCACTCCAAACTTTCAACTTGTTTACTTTCATCACTCACAAACTAACAGATTCGGTTAGCCACGTCAGCTTAAAACCAACGTCTGTTAGTCTGGGAGTGTTTAAAATAAACAAGTTGAAAGTTTAGAGTACTAATGGCCAAAGTGATAGTTGGGAGTATTATCCGTCAATAGACTATAATTGGGAGTATTTAAATCCATTTTTTCAAATAAAAATGGTCATTGGATCAATTTAATGGATTGATTAGATTAAAGGAGTCGCATTTTAGTAAATTGTATTATAAATTAATTAATAAAAAGAGACGGCTATAATTGTCAAGACATAAAAAACAATTAACAACCTCCTTAATTTAATGAGCTTTCCATAGATCTCTCTTTTCAATAATATCTCTCTCCACAATCATATCTCTATTTCCTCTCTCCCCTAATCAAAGAACCCGTTTGATAAATATTTTTGTCATTGACTCTCGATAGCTAAGTAATTAAGGACTAGACTATACTATACTAAAAGATGTTGGGATTGAGGATATGATGTGGAATAGTTAACCCCACCATCGGAAGTCAAAGATATGAAGGTGTTTTTTTTTTTTTTTTTTTTTGAGATTTAAGTATTTTAGAATGAAATTTGTATTGAGCTATGTTATATTGTACCCATTTTTAAGATTATGTACTCAAAACATCCTAACTAGATGGTGGTCAGTGTGTTTGTGTTCTGCATGAGTTTAAAACATAATGGGTTTATATCTATTCATCAAGGGTTTCTCTTTATGTTTTTTGGGGAAAGTTCTTATTGTTTTTGATTGTGTGTTTTATGTTAATTTAAAGTTAGTATTTTAGTACCCATTTTTAAGATTATGTACTCAAAACATCCTAACTAGATGGTGGTCAGTGTGTTTGTGTTCTACATGAGTTTAAAACATAATGGGTTTATATCTATTCATCAAGGGTTTCTCTTTATGTTTTTTGGGGAAAGTTCTTATTGTTTTTGATTGTGTGTTTTATGTTAATTTAAAGTTAGTATTTTAGGGAAAGTTCTTATTGTTTTTGATTGTGTGTTTTATATGTAATCATTAGTGTATAGAACACTCGGTTGTGTGTTTTATGTTTAAAGTTAACTGATGAAACACAATGAAGAATCAATGTCACTTTTGTCCAGTAAAACACATCACTGAAAATGTATAGAACACTCGGTTGTGTGTTTTATATTTAAAGCTAACTGATAAAACACAATGAAGAATCAATGTCACTTTTGTCGAGTAAAACCATCACTAAAACTAGTTATATGAAACTCGTCTGGTAACATACTTATTGATATTTTTAAATGTGATAAAGATTTGATTAAATCTCTAAAACCTCTCCACAATTAAAACCATCAAAAATAAAAATTAAATGATACATGTAATATTACCTTTGTACCCTTGGTCTTAAAATACCCCATCGCCACATGTCAACATGAGATGTTTCTTACCCTTCTCACAATTTTCACCCTTTGTACCAGAACCCTTATATATATACACACACATATAACTTTAGAACTTGCGCTAATCTATAAGTTTAACCTAAGTCATAAGTTAGCCTATTACCAAGCCCAATCATAACTGAAGCTCATAACTTAAGTCTTAACCTAAAAAAAATTTATTCGAATACGAATTCGAATCGAATTTGTCAACTTTTAATCGAATTCGAATCGAAAATGAATTTAGTCAAAAAAAGTTTCAAAAAATTAGATTCGATTAATTCAAAAATTCGTTATTCAATTCGATGAACACCCTTAATTTGGTTACAGTTACACCTTATTATTTAAAGAGGTGAATTGTGATTAATCAATATATGAAAACACTGAATTTATTATTATCAAATATAATTGTCACTGAAAATACATGATTATGATATTTTTATTGATTTGATATAATAATCATGAGAAGTGACAGCAACATATTTTAGGGTATGCACTTTAGTTCCCTTAAGACCATGTGTAGTGGAGTAGGTTAAATATAACGTCTCTGATTTTGATTGGTCTATGTGGCAGCTGAGTCAGCATGGTAATTAAAGTGAAAAAGGGGTGTAGTGGTATGGGAAAAAATATAATGTCCCTGTTTCTGATTGGTTGTTTACTTTATTATTTTTTTTTAATTAATTAACTCAAAATAATTAAAATAAAAGACAAATAAATATAAAAAAATTACAAATAATATTAAAAACACACAACTAATATTAATTAAATTAAAAAAAATTACAAATAATATGTGTTTTGTGTTTTGTGTGTTTTGTAATATGTGTTTTATGTGTATATATAATGCAAAAAAAAAAGTTGCCGTTCAAAAAATACAACGGTCATATGACCGTTAAAAGTTGCTTGCCTCACCCACGTGTCAAATTTGGATTGGTTGAATCAATTGCAATCTAGCGTTATTTTTATAACGCTTCCCCAGTTTTTAAAGGCATGGCGCCTCCCGTAGCGGTGTGGGGGCGCTATTTTTCAATTTAACGCCATATAATGCCCCCACTACACCCAGTCTAAAGTGGGACGTGGCGTCACCTGAATTGGTCACGGGTACCCACTACCAGCACGGTAACACCGCTGCCACTCACGCTAGTAGTGGTCCCGTGGACCGTTTTGCTGGTTGTATCTAACGGGTTGGTACCAGGATTTTAAATTTTTTTTAATTAAATTAAATCACTTTTTTATTATAACCGTGTGTGTTCTTTTTGTTTAGTTTTTGTATTTTATAACTGTGTGTGTTAAAAATTAACAAAAATAAACTAAAACACCATAAAATAACAAAAAAACTTAAACATGATTCATTAAATATTTAAACATTAATTAAAAACATAAAAAATAACACTTAAAGCTCGCGCAGGAGGTACCACGCCTGGATATGGTCAAACGTGCCATGGTAAGGACCCGCATAGGTTGCATGGGTCATCTACACAGCAATCTCCTCCACAATGCCCGGGTGGCGGCTCATTGTGCGCTCGTACAATGTCGTCCACCGACCACACATGTTGGACCATATCCGCCGCTAACGCGTCATGTGCATCATGGTCACACAGTTCATGTGCGTTGAGTATTCTTTGTTCCATATTAGCTTGCGGTAGATCCTAAACGGCTTCCGGTACATAATTTTGGCATATCACTTTACCTTCATCTTCTAATGTCATATTATGCATGATTATACATGCATACATAGCATCTCGCAGCTTATCTGTGGTCCATGTACGAGCAGGATTTCTTATGTAATGCCAACGCTGTTGAAGAATCCCAAAACATCTCTCTATGTCCTTTCGCGCGGACTCTTGAACTTTTTTAAAGTGTGCCCTTTTTTCATCGTACGGGATACTGAACGTCTTAACGATAATGCTATACCTCAGATATATTCTGCGAGCCAAATAGTATCTGTGTGGGTAGTAGTTTCTATTAGCATAAAAACACGCCTTTGCTACCCTGCTAGAAATGAAATCCTCAATAATAGGCAACTACTCAAAAACGTTTTAAGTCGTTGCATGAACCCGCAACACCAAAATAAGCCAACCAAACCCAAAGATCGACTGAAGACACCGCTTGAAGAATAATCGATTGTCCTTTTGGTCACCACGTGTGTGTTGAACTCGCCAAGCAGTTGAGCAATTATACCACCGCCAGTGACGACAATCAATGCTACCCATCATTCCTGGTAACCCATGTTCATTCGTATGCACCTCGTAAATTTTCTGTAAGTCGTACCAAGTGGGTTTTCTAAGATAACGGGCTCCGTACAACTTTACTATTCCTAAAAAAATAAATACAAAAATATATGAATTTACTTTACAAGTAAATTAATTTACTTTAAAAAAAGTCATTTAACTATATACAAAAATATATAAAAAGGTAAATGAATTTACTTTAAAAAAATGATGTACCGTGGCAAAAATCCTCAAAAGAATCGCGTGTTGTTTTCTCGGCCAATTTTTAAAACTCGTCGTTGATATCCGTTGTGTTGCCGTATGTGAGTATACGCAGTGCCGAGGTACACTTTTGAATAGCCGTGAATCCCATCACCCCCTAGCATCCGATTTTTTAAATATTGGTAATATGTGTTTTGTTTGAATAATATGTGTTTTGTGTTTTGTGTGTTTTGTAATATGTGTTTTGTGTGTATATATAAAGAAAAAAAAAGTTGTCGTTCAAAAAATACAACGGTCATATGACTGTTAAAAGTTGCTTGCCTCCCTCAAATTTGGATTGGTTGAATCAATTGCAATCTAGCGTTATTTTTATAACGCTTCCCCGGTTTTTCAAGGCATACCCCCCCTGTAGCGGTGTGGGGGCGCTATTTTTCAATTTAACGCCATATAATGCCCCCACTACACCCAGTCTAAGGTGGGACGTGGCGTCACCTGAATTGGTCACGGGTACCCACTACCAGCACGGTAACACCGCTGCCACTCACGCTAGTAGTGGTCCCGTGGACCGTTTTGCTGGTTGTATCTAACGGGTTGGTACCGGGATTTTAATTTTTTTTTTTTTGAATTAAATTAAATCACTTTTTTATTATAACCGTGTGTGTTCCTTTTGTTTAGTTTTTGTATTTTATAACCGTGTGTGTTAAAAATTAGCAAAAATAAACTAAAACACCATAAAATAACAAAAAAAAAAAAACTTAAACAGAATACATTAAATATTTAAACATTAATTAAAAACATAAAAAATAACACTTAAAGCTCGCGCAGGAGGTGCTACGCCTGGATATGGTCAAACGTGCCACGGTAATGACCCGCATTGGTTGCATGGGTCATCAGCACAGCAATCTCCTCCCCAATGCCCGGGTGGCGGCTCATTGTGCGCTCGTACAATGTCGTCCACCGATCACACTTGACGTTTAGGTCGGCCCATTTTCTTTGTAGACTCTCGATTTTGCGACCACTTGGGCCGACCTGTTGATTAAAGTCACCCAATACACGGTCCCAGAACCGTGTGTCCCTGGAACCCAACCATGGGCGGCGTTGGCGCTGCAAGGATGGGTCGTTTTGTGCGTCTATGACGCACACAACCAATGCTATTTCTTCGTTCTCTATCCAACGGGTCATGCTTATGTTGTGTGGTGGGGATGTTATTGATATTGTGTTGATTTGAGTTGTGTTTTCACCACCGTCACATGGTGGTTTTTATAATAAAAAATCCTACTTTTGAATGTATAATTAATAATCTGACGGTTAGATTACACCGATATTAATGGAAATAAATATATTTGACCATGTTGGATAGAGACGGTTGAAATTAACTCGTTCTGACGGTTTGGTGTTAAAACCGTGTGATTTTTTTAAAAAAAAAAGGTTATATTTGCCTTTAAATTAAAAATAAATAAATAAAAGAATCAGTGGAGTGTTGCCTCCAAAAAAGTGTTTCAGTGAAGGAAATCAGTTAAATGATGTGGCAGTGCATAATTGGTTAAAATCAATAAAGTGAAAAAAATTCATCTATGAGTGCGCCTTCCCCCTAAGTTAAGCCTGTCTACATATTGGAAGCTGCACATTTGCTTATTAACATATTATACTTAACATTGATGTAGATTTTCGCGATGCCTGAAGTGTTAGTTGGACTATTTCCCGATGTTGGTGCATCTTATTTTTTGTCACGCCTTCCAGGATTCTTTGGTATTTTCACTTAATACAATGTTATGGCATACATATACGAATGATAATATATTTATACGAATGATAAAATCATGGACTAATGGGTATGTATGTAGGAGAATATATGGGATTGACTGGTGCTCGGTTAAATGGAGCTGAGATGCTTGCATTGGGACTTGGGACCCATTTTGTCCCGTCTAAGGTACTTGCCTCATTCAATTTGTTTTACAAAAATACTCATGTTCAACTTGAGTTCGCTATTAATTAACTACGTACCATGTCTACTTATTCTTGCAGTATCTAAAATCTTTGGAGAATACATTTGAAAAGACTTTGTCTTCATTAGATTCACCAAGCATAGCTACAATGTCCATGATTATCAACAAGTTCACACAAGAAGTAAAAGTCAAACCAGAGAGCACTTATTTTAGGTATAAAATAGGAAATTCAAGAAAATGAGCACTCTAACCATTTAGTTTTCCAAATCTAAAACTTTTTTTCAAAATAACACATTTTAACCAATTTGGGTCCACCCAATTTAAACTTCCTATTCAAGCAATCCAATGTGACATGGGAGGCGAATTTGACAACACCAACTTTCATAACTTTACATCACAAAATGGCATTCAACTTCGGTTTTCATGCCCTCACACATCTCAACAAAACGGCAAAGCTGAACGCAAGATCTGCGCATAAACGAGATCATGTTCACCCTTGTTACCCATGCCTCCCTACCCTCCACCTATTGGGTTGAGGCTCTCCACACCGCCTCTTATCTTCACAACATCCTACCCACCAAAACTCTCCAAAACCGTAACCCCCTATCTCTTCTATACCTTCGTGAGCCCTCCTATGACCACCTTCGTGTGTTTGGCACTCTATGCTACCCGAATACCTCCGTCACTCGCCCTAACAAACTTACCCATCGATCCATTCCTTGCCTCTTCCTAGGGTACCCGACAAACTACCGCGGGTACCAATGCCTAGACCTCACTTCGGGTAAAACAATTTTTTCCCGACACGTCACCTTTGACGAAGAGGTATTTCCTCTCGCCAACCCATCTAGCCCCCCCCCCCCCCCCCCGACCATTCCTTTCTTTAGGGGTGTAAATGACACATAGCGACTCGAGAGCTACCCGGAATTGACTCGGTAAAAAGCCCGAATGAACCGAGCCTTAACGAGCCCGAGCCCGAGCCTGAAATATGGCTCGTTTAGTTATCGAGCCCGAGCTCGAGCCCTAGATACAAAGCTCGGTTGTGCTCGCGAGCCTAAACGAGCCCAAACATAATTATAAGTTATTTATATATCTCTTATAATTTATAGCCCACATCTCCAAAGCCCAAGTCCTTATTTCATAGGCCCATTTAATAACACTCGCGAGCCGAGCTTTGAGCTCGTTTGAGATTGTTCTCAAATCACTTCGAGCCGAGCCGAGCCGAGTTCGAGCTTTTGATTTTGCTAGCGAGCCGAGCTCGAGCTCAAGATTGTAGGCTCGAACCGAGCCGAGCTCGAGCTCGAGCTTCATAAAACCATAACGAACCGAGCTCGAGCCCAGTCAGGCTCGGGCTCAGCTCGGCTCGTTTACACCCCTACCTTTCTTGACCCATCCCCACTTTTATTCGATCCACATCTTTTCTCCTCACCAAACACTACCACTTCGGCCCACACACCTCTACCCTCGGCCCACTTACAACACCCCTCGACACCACACACCTCCACTTCTAAAGCGGCCCATACCCCCCACCCTCACACCTCGGCCCAAAACTCCACCACCGAACCCGCCCATACCCACCAACCCATCTCCACCATTCCGGCCCTACACCCGAACCCGAACCAAACACAACCAACCCTCCTCCGGTTAACCTCGCCTGATTTGTTGTGGTTTACATATAAAAATATTTTAATTTTCACAATCTGGTTTTAAAAATGGAATCACCAAGCTAAACCACACAACACTGCAGTGTACCGGTCGTAGTGTAGTAAAGTCAGTAAGACCGAGTATCAATCCGTGGACACTGATATGTAGCCCTCGATACTAAACCTCTATCAATCTAGATAAAAGAGCATGATTTTTAACTAAAAGATAACTAGAACAATAAACAAATAAAATAAGACAAGAAATAAACAAGCAGGAAGGACAAGAGATCAGAGAGTAAACGCTTACGAAAGAGGAATAAAAAATGGGGAAGATGGCTGCCTAGACTGGGAATCCTACTGATAAAGCTGAAAGCTAACGGGAAATGGATACTCGAATGACTACCGGGATCTATGGGTATAACCGACTCGAGAAACACTATAGTATCTAGATCTCCTCTCGGTCTCACTAGAACAATAAATGAAATCCTAAGCAGTGTGAAGCTCACCGGGTAAAGAATGGATCACCTCTCGGTCTCACCAAACATACACGTTTATGCACCCAAAGATTAGATCTCCTCTCGGTCTCACTAATCACGAAACACCTAACGGTATCAAGGGGTGAATCTAGTCCTATAGGTAAATGTTTGGGAAAGCGGATAAAAAGGATACCGGGAAAGAAATTCACTCTCGTGCAATATCTAACCAAATAAACCAATTAATCCTAACAAACCCACAACCTATCTCCTCTCGGTCTCAAGGTAGGTGACAAACCCAAAACGATGTCAAACTTGTAATTTCTAGATCCTAAGTGAACAAGTTAACCCATCAAATCATCACACGAAGCAAATGATAAATATATGCGACTTTTAATTTAAAAACACTAAGTAAATAAACCAAAGCCACACACGGGTCTAAAAATATAATACAAACATCATCCGAGTAACAAATCACCACATAAACCAACAAAGATTCGATTTTTATACATAAACTAGTACCAAAAAAGTGTCAAGTCCCAAAAACCATCAATAATATTCAATAATTATCCTAAGTCTAGGCAACCAACATAAATCTAGCCAACCATAGTAATGAAAGAAATAAAAATAAATATAAGAGGTTCACAAATAAAAATCATAGCGAGACCGAAAAATACCAAACTAATAAGCACCGTAGTCGTCGCCCCTCTTTGTGACCTTTGAGCTCCCACTTATTATTTTTTTTATTTTCTTCTTCTCGTGACCTCCACTGCTATTATTATATATATTTTTGATGATGATATAGAGAACTGAGAGTAGCCTCCTCGAGACCAACCTCCTTGTACAATTTATTATTCTTTTGTTATGTCAGCTCCCTCCTCTACATCTAGGAGCCGCCCAATTTCCTTGGAGCTCACACCCTAATTTCCTTATATGGGCCGGCCCACTGTGTTCATAATGCATATTATGGGCTGCTTATTCTAAACCAAGTTCATTAATTTGCACAGCCCAAAATAGATAGGGTGATCAACCCAATTAGCTCCACATTGAATAATTCAAAATGCAAGAAATAAATGAGCTCATCACGTTTGGGTCTTGGCCCATTAATTCCTACACAACAAAATTTCAAATATGAGATTAACCCAGTGGCCCATCTAAATATTAAAAATTTAATGAGTCTTAAATTTAACTCAAATACACTGTTTTGGCTCGTTTTCACTAAAAATCATTAAATAATCAATTCGAAGCATTTAGGTGTAATATTTAATGAAAACTAACCCAAATATTATTTAAAATGTAGAGAATATTAATATAAATATATGTATATTTTGGAGCGTATCACCACCCAACACCCTATGCAAACTAGGTCCCATGCCGGCATTTTTAAACCAAAAACATCCTTTAACCTACATACCCAAACCTCACCCCTACCCTCGCCTCTACCTAAATCACACCTATCCGACCTAATCGACCCAAACTGAAAGCGAGCCATGCTCGACGAATATGAAGCTCTATTGGCCAACAACACGTGAGAACTTGTCCCTCGCCCACCTGATGCACCTGTCATCCACTGTATGTGGCTTTTCAAACACAAGTTCCATGCCGACGGTTCTCTAGAGCGTCACAAGGCTCGCTTAGTAGTCAATGGCAAAAGTTAAACTGTTGGCATCGACTGTGATGAGACTTTCAGACCTGTGGTTAAACCTACCACCATTCGCACAGTCCTTAGCCTTGCCACATCTCGAGGCTGGTCAATAAACCAACTTGATGTCAAAAAAGCTTTCCTACATGGCAAATTAAAGGAAACCGTATGCATGTTCCAGCCTCCAAGATATACATCTGACACACACCCTAAATATGTTTGCAAACTTAATAAATCTTTATATGGTCTAAAACAAGCTCCAAGATCTTGGTATCAACATTTTGCATGGTATTTATTGACGTGTGGATTCAAAAGCAGCTTATGTGACACTTCACTGTTTATCTATCAACATGGCAACCAAATGGCATACCTCTTACTTTACGTGGATGATATTATTTTAACAGATTCAAGCGATACCCTTCTGCAGCAAATAATAAAGTCTCTCACTGCTGAATTCAAGATGACAAATTTAGGGACTTTGCACCATTTCCTCGGTATCGCTGTAACCAAGCAAGCTAATGGGTTATTACTTTCACAGACTACGTATGCCGCTGATATCCTCTCTCATGCCAACATGTCAAATTGCAAACCCGCTAGCACTCCTGTTAAGCCTGGTCAAAACTTAGTGCTGACATAGGCTCCATTTTTTAAGATGGTTCTCTCTATCGCAGTTTAGCTCGGGCACTTCAGTATCTAACAATTACAAGACCAGACATTGCCTACGCTGTTCAACAAGTTTGTCTATTCATGCATGCCCTGTGAGAACCACACTTTTAGTTCTTGAAACGCATTCCCCGCTACATTAAAGGCACCCTTAATCACGGTTTACTACTTACCCCATCATCCTCCACGTCTCTGACAGCATACTCTGACGCTGATTGGGGCGGGTGTCCCAACACCAGACGCTCCACGTCTGGATATTGCGTTTTCTCGGCCCTAACTTGATCTCATGGTCCTCAAAGCGACAATCCACTATTTCAAGATCCAGCGCAGAAGCCGAATACCGTGTTGTAGCAAACACTCTTGCCGAACTCAGCTGGGTCCGCAACCTTCTTCTTGAGCTACATGTCCCTGTTCGTCAAGCATCACTTATTTACCGTGACAACATCTCGGCCGTATACCTCGCTGACAATCCAGTCAACCATCAACGCACAAAGCACATCGAATTGGATATCCATTTTGTCCGAGAAAAGGTTCGTCTTGGCACAGTCATAGGTCTCCACGTCCCTGCCGACTACCAGTACACCGACACCTTCACCAAAGGCCTCCCAAAGCATCTATTTGAGCGTTTTCGATCCAGATTATGCCTTCGCTATCCTCCTGATCAAACTGCAGGGGCGTGTTAGCCGACAATCTTGCAATCAATCAATCTCGCAATCAATCTCTCGCAATCAATCAATCGGCCTTCATTACTCCTAGTCAATATTAATTGTATTTACATAGCTTCCATATTTATCTTTGACCAATGTACTATATATTGTATTGTAATTATGTGAATAAGATTAAGGCATTATAATCTCTTAAAATTCTTTCATGACCTCAGAGACCTAGATTAGATGTTGTTTACCGTGCCAGAGCATCTTGACTTCCTCTGAAATTTGTTGGCTGGAATCGACCAACACCACCACGAATAGATATGCTATATTGTTATCTTTCCAGTCAGCTGGAGAAGGGTATAAGACCTTCCCAAACGAACTCACGATGGTGTTGAATACCTCTTTATCTCAAGCTTGTAACGGTACACCGTCAATCCTGATCCAAGCGATTTTTTGTATGGCGAGCTCCTACCCTGTCCAACATGCAACACTTGAGAACCATTTAGATGGATTAGCTTTGTAATACTCCAAGATGGCCACACATTGTTGCACATGAAAGAAGGACATAAGAACATTAAGACCACCCACATATCTGATGACGGATAAGTACTTGAGTACGTTCCCATGACCACCTTTAAATTACACAAGATGTTTAAGTCCTTTGCCTAAACTAGTATTATTTTTTTTACCATTCTTTCTGAGCTGCGGAAACTCTCTCCTCAAAATCAAAAGATTTCATCGACAGACCAGCGCCACTAATCAATGCTTCCCGGCATGGCACGTTGTCATTCTTAGTACTCGGTTCAGTCTCCTTTTGTTTTGGCTGCTGCACCACGTTTCGAGTTTGAGTGTTCATCTCTTGGCATGTTGTCGACGGTGTTGATATCAGAAATTTTAATATACTAACAAAAAAAAACTAATGAATCAATCTCTCTGACTTATTATTATTGCTATTGTGAATGAAAAGCATAAACAAAGAGCTGCTATTTATAGGCAACATTACAATGGAATTAAACAGAAAATGCAACAAATTAGGAGTTATTCAAACTTGAAAATTAAACGTTAACAACTTGAACTGAAGCTAGAGATATCAGGAGACTGATTCAATATGCCACATGCATGTGCATGAGAAAAGTTTGGATCATTTTTTAATACTCCCCCTTGATTCAAACTCTTGCACTCCCAACTGAAACCTGAAGAACACAAACTTGTCATGAGCCAAAGCCTTTGTCATGAAATCTGCCATCTGATCACTTGTGCTACAGAACTTTAGAACTACTTTTCCCTGATTCACCGTATCTCTAATAAAATGGTATTTTAACTCAATATGCTTAGCTTTGCTATGTTGACCAGGATTTTTTGACAAATTAATTGTTGATTGATTGTCACACCAAATGGTAACTGCACACTCTTGCTTCATGCCCAAATCTTCTAACATTCTACTCAACCAAATGCATTGACAAGCAGCATTGGTAGCTAAAATATATTCAGCTTCAGTGCTTGACAGTGCCACTATAGCCTGCTTCTTAGAGCACCAAGAGACTGCTGCATTTCCAATAGTAAACATGTAACCACTCACGCTTTTCCTGTCATCAACACATGCAGCCCAATCACTATTTGTGAATCCCATCAACTCTAGCTTGTTTCCTCTCTTGTACCATATGCCAAAGTGACTAGTGGCTGCAGTATACCTCAAAACTTTCTTGCCTGCCCCAACATGAACCTTTGATGGAGATTGCATATATCTTGACAGAACACCTACAGCATAGGCCAAGTCAGGCCTAGTTTGAATTAGATAAATAAGGCCACCTATCATGCTTCTGTATCTTGTTTCTTCTACTTTATCTTCACCATCGGCTGCTTGGATTTTCTCATAAGGACTCATAGGTATATCTTCTAGCTTGTATCCTGTCATACCAAACTTAGAGATTAAACTGCGGGCGTATTTCTCTTGAGAAATAAAGACACCCTCATGTGTTTGTTTAACCTCCAAGCCTAGAAAATACTGCAGTTGCCCCAAGTCTGTCATCTTAAAAACCTTCTTCATTCCAATCTTGAATTCACTGATGAGCTTAACACTTGAGCTAGTGCAAATGATATATATCATCTACATAAAGACACACATAGATAATACCATCCACATTAGACTTAACATAAAGTGTAGGCTCATTTGCACTTCTGATGTACCCATTATAGCTGACATACCCATTTATTTTAGAATACCATGACCTGGGAGCTTGCTTCAGTCCATATAAAGCCTTGTGAAGCTTATATACTTTGTTTTCTTGACCTTTAACAATAAACCCTTCTGGTTGTTCTACATAGATTTCTTCTTCTAAATCTCCATTAAGAAAGGCAGACTTCACATCTAGTTGATGTAAAATCCACCCTTTAAGGGCTGCAATAGCTATAACAAGCCTGATAGTCTCAAATCATGCCACTGGAGCAAATGTCTCTTCATAGTCTATGCCATACTTCTGTGAATACCCTTTTGCCACCAGCCTGGCCTTGTGTTTTATCAACTCGCCATCAACTCCTACCATGGTTTTGAATAGCCACCTTAGTCCCACAACATTTTTTCCATCAGGAAGATCCATAAGTTGCCATGTATTGTTCTTGTTTATGGCCTCAAGTTCACTCTTCGTTGCATCTTGCCATTCCTTCTTTGTAACTGCATCAGTAAAACATAAAGGATCTGCAACATTAAGAGCAAACTGACAAGTTAAGTAGTTAGATAGGACTTCAGTCATCTCTTGTGTGTCTGCATATAGCTTAGCAACTGTTCTAACTCTTAAAGGTACAGAAGTACTTGAACTTGCACTTGATTCTCTCATAGACTGCTCATGACTAGCTTCCAGTTGAGAAGTTACAACTTGTGGAGAAGCTGGACTTTCTTCACTTTGCATGATCTCTTCATTGTTATTGACAATTGTCACATCTTCATTCTCCTCAACCGGAAAAGGATCTACACACAACCTGTCATAGACCTGTTTGTTTTCTTTTTACATCTCTTCCCAATTCCATGAGGCTTCTTCTATTATGGTAGTATCACCAAATCTTCTTGTTTCAAATTTTCTAGTTACTGGATTAAACAATCTAAATCCAGTCCCATTGGTTGAATAACCAATGAAAATCATCTTGTTGGATCTGTCATCAAGCTTTCTCCTTCCATGTACAAAGACATGACCATATGCAATACAGCCAAATATTTTTAGGTTAGTAATATCAGGTTTTGAATTAAACCATACCTGATAAGGAGTTTTGTCTTGAACTGCAGTGGTAGGGGATCTATTGATGATATAAACTGAGGTAGCCACGGCCTCAGCCCATAAATAGTTTGGTAACCTTCTTTCTTTCAACATACTTCTGGCCATCCCCATTACAATTCTGTTATTTCTTTCCACCACTCCATTGTGCTGAGGAGTGTGTGGTTCAGTAAGCTCTCTTTGGATCCTATTATCTTGACAAAATGAGTTGAACTCATTTGAACAAAACTCTCCACCTATGTCTGTCCTCAACACTTTGATAGAGCACTCACATTGTTTCTCAACCAAGGCTTTAAAGACTTTAAATTTAGAAAAAGCATATGACTTCTTTGCTAACAAATAAACCCAACACATCCTAGAGACATCATCTATCAGCAGAAAACAGTATAGGCTATGACCCAGACTAGATACCTGCACAGGGCCACATAAGTCAGCATGGACAAGCTCTAACCTCTTAGTAGCTCTCCAAGAAGTAGACTTGAAAGGTTGTCGAACCTGCTTTCCCAAAATGCACCCTTCACACACACCAGAACCTCTAATCTTGGGCATACCAATCACCATTTCCTTGTCTCCTAAAGTCTTTAAGTTCTCCTAGTTGATGTGACCATATCTTTTATGCCATAGTTGAACAATATTGTTGTTGGGAGTGCTAGATTCAGTCTTAGAGGCATCTAACACAAACATGTTGTTAGTAGCAATGCTTATTTTCATTAGTTGAATACCTTGATTCTTTATAGTGCAACTTCCATTTTCAAAATATAGGGCATATCCCTTCCTCATAAGTTGTCCCACACTGAGTAAGTTGTACTGAAGTGTAGGTGCATAGTAAACATCAGTTAGGAGTTTGTGACTGTTTGGACCTGTGTTGATCCTAACAGTCCCTTTTCCTTCAACACCCAAGGTGATCTTGTTACCCAACTGAACCCCCAACTTGAAAGTCTCATCAAGTTCTACAAAGCTAGATTTAGACCCAATCATGTGGTTAGAACAACCTGAGTCAAGGAACCATAGGTTCATTGACTCATGAGTAGAAGTAGTTCTAGCCATCAATGAGAAGGGGGTCTCATGTTGATCTACCAGGGCCATAAAGAGGTGATGCTCTTCATTACCTGTATCTCCTGCTTGATCAGTTGATTCAGCAGCAATGTCTACCTGTGCATCATCATTATACCAACAATCTTTAGATAAATGCCCATATTTCTTACAAGTGTAACACTATGGTACTTTGCTTCTATCAAGTGATGATCTTCCTCTTCCACGACCTCTAAATGCTCCACGTCCTCTGCCACATGTGCTTCCTAGTCGATAATTTTCTTGAATCACTTGCAATGCATGTTCTTCCAATTTTTCGCCTTTTTCATTTGACATGCTATTAAGCCTTTCTTCCTATGACTATAAAGAGCCCATTAGTCTAACTAGAGTAAGTTTAGTCAGATCAAAGGATACCTCAATGGATGGTACAATATAGTCAAACTTTGGTGACAAACTACGAACGATCTTCTCCATAATTGTTTGATCAGTCACCATTTCACCATAGGCCCTCTTTTGACTGACTATACTCTTCACCCTTGAAAAGTATTCACCCACATTCTCTCCTTCCTTCATGGAAAGGTTTTCAAAATCTCTACGTAGACCTTGTAGCTTAATAGCTTGAACTTGGGTATCTCCTTGATACTCCATCTTGAGTATTTCCCAACTTTCTTTTGCAGATTCAGCAGCAGCAATCCTAGAAAAGAGTTGATCATGCACAGCTTATTGGATAATAGCCATGGCATGAGCATCCCTTTTCTTAAGATTCTTCAGTTTATTGACATCAGTTTCTGCATGGTTCACTCCTTGTTCAACCAATTCCCAGAGATCACGAGATTTCAGGATTGTTTTCATACGAATACCCCAATGCTCATAGCCTTCACCTTTGAAGACAGGAATAGGCGTAGGAGCAGTGGGTAGAATGCTGGTTTGTTCAGCCATTGAAGGACAGATGATCAATCAGAAACGAATTGAAAAGAGAACACTCATGCTCTGATACCACTGTTGCTATCAGAAATTTTAATATACTAACAAAGAACAAACTAATAAATCAATCTCTCTGACTTTGTATTATTGCTATTGTGAATGAAAAGCATAAACAAAGAGCTGTTATTTATAGGCATCATTACAACAGAATTAAACAGAAAATGCAACAAATTAGGAGTTATTTAAACTTGAAAATTAAATGTTAACAACTTGAACTGAAGCCAGAGATATCAGGAGAACTGATTCAATATGCCATGTGCATGTGCATGAGAAAAGTTTGGATCATTTTTTAATAGACGGTGCTTCAAAAGGACTACCATCTCTTTTGAATCTAGCTTTGGTAACGGAAAGCTTGGTGCCTTTCAATTCAGCCATGCTAAGAACTTGTGCCAACTTCTCCATGTTCTTAACATTCTCGTAACAGATGAAGGCGAATCTGTACCCAACCCTGTCTGGCTTCCGCGGTATGAACACGTCCACTAACTCTTCAAAGGATACATGTCAGGCATTTTTTTTAATCAATGATTAAAATGATTTTTTTTTTTTGGTGTTTTGCTGAAAATACCACAATAACTACGTCGATTGTGTAGTGATATAATTCTTTTGTATTTTGATAACTAACAAGATACATATATGTGTAATTAAAGAACGTACAAGCGTTACCTGAAGACTAATATATACAAAATTTAACCCTAATGATCAACTACATATGAAGGTCGAACCTATTCTAGGTATGATACCCGAAGCACCTAAATCTAGGAACGTAGAAAGGAAAACTAAGGATCTAGTAACAGTTTAATGAAGACATTAGCAAGTTGATAAATTGAACTTGTAATTCTTTATGAGCAACCTTTTCTCAAACCAAGTGAAAGTAAACCTTAAAGTTTTTGTGCAAGCACATAAGTACACAACATTATTATCTATTCATATTGATACCATTGTTGGCAAGAGCAAAACAAACAACAAACAAAGAAGAAGAAGTATTAAAGAAGTCGGCATAGATTGCTCAATATTATTATTGATAATTGAAAGGAAATACATGACCATAACAAACGACTAACAAGGCTTAAATAACCAAACTTTCTCCTGATATGCAGGAGATCCTAAAGACTCTCAACTAACTCCAACGGCTTAAACAATACCGCTCCTTATTCGAATTTGAAAATATCACACGTAACAAAGGTCATGTAGCCATGCATGCATAATTAGAATTACTTTTTATCACCCTCCCTTAATTCTAATTCCTTCATTCCCATCTTGGCCGTGAAGAACAAACTTAGCACGAGCAAGTGCCTTAGTCAATGTATCTGCAACCTGATCTTCTGTGGTGCAGAATTCCAGTACAACCTCCTTTTGAGCAACCAGATCTCTTATAAAATGATGCTTCAGCTCTATGTGTTTTGATCTACCATCGACCACTGGATTCTTTGAGAGGTCAATTATTGAACGATTATCGCACCAAATGATAGTTGCTTTGTCCTGCACTAGACCCAAATCAGATAATATCCTTCTCAGCCAGACACCTTGACAAGCAGCACCTATAGCAGCTATGTACTCTGCCTCAGTGCTAGAAAGAGAAACTGTATGTTGCTTCTTAGAAGCCTAGGCAACAACACCACTTCCTAATGAAAACATGTGTGCTGACACACTCTTCCTATCATCAATGCAGCTTGCCCAATCACTATCACTATATCCACACAACTCTACCTTCACATTCGTTTCATACCACAAACCATACTGGATAGTGCCAGAAATATACCTTAGAATTCTCTTACCTGCCCCAAAGTGTAACTTAGATGGTCTTTGCATAAATCTTGATAGCACATTAACTGAGTAAGCTACATCAAGTCTTGTGTTTGTAAGATACATCAATCCACCAATGAGACTCCTGTAGATACTCTCATCAGTCTTGGTTGCACCATCTTCAACTTGAAACTTTTCATTGGAGTTCATTGGTGTATCTTCAGCATTACAATTCAGCATTCCATACCTTTTTAACAAATCAAGGGCATACTTACTCTGACAGATAAATATACCTTTATTTGATTGATGCACCTCCAGTCCAAGAAAATACTTGAGATGTCCAAGATCAGACATCTCAAACTCCTTCATCATCCCTTCCTTGAATTCTATGATCAGCTACACATTTGAACTGGCATATATGATGTCATTTACATAAAGACATACAAAGATGCCATCACCTGTCTTCAACTTCTTCACATACAAAGTATGCTCACTATAACTTCTGTTGAACCCATGATCAATCAAGTAACAGTCAATTCTTGCATACCAAGCTCTTGGGGCTTGCTTAAGCCCATACAAAGCTTTATACAACCTGTACACCTTATCTTCTTCACCTTGAACCTCATACCCCTCAGGTTGCTGAACATATGTTTCTTCTTCTAGATTTCCATTCAAGAATGTAGATTTCACATCTAATTGATAGATGATCCATCCTAATTGAGCAGCAACAACAATAACTGTTCTAATTGTCTCAAATCTGGCCACAGGTGAGAAAGTTTCCTGAAAATCAATTCCTTTCTTTTGTGAATACCCCTTGGCCACCAATCTTGCTTAATACTTCACCACTTAACCCTTTGGACCCAGCTTTGTCTTGTACAACCATTTCAGGCCCACAATGTTCTTGTTCTTTGGAGGCTCAACAAGCTCCCATGTTTGGTTCTTGATAATTGCCTGCATTTCTTCATCTGTTTCCTTCATCCACTTATCACTTGTAACAGCATCCTCAAAACAGGTGGGATCATAAATGTTTAAAGCAAACTGACAACTGGTAACATCTTCCAATGGAACAGTGTCTGCATATGCATCACTCAGCTGTCTGATCCTGACTGGAGTGCCATGATCAGTTGAGGATGTTTCACCTTGAGAAGGCCCTCCCTGGCTTTGTGGGCTTTGTACTGATGCATTACTAGACTGTTGTTGTGAGTTGGAACCCTGAACATCATGATTAATACTTGAACTTGCTTGTTCACCTGTGGAATCAAACAACAAATCAACTAAGTCATATTCCCAAAGAATTTTATTCTCTGGAGTCTTCATTTTCCACTCCCATTCTGCATCTTCATTTGGTTTACAATGCTTTATGGTTATTATCTTCTTTGTAACTGGATCATATAGCCTGTACCCTTTGGTTTCAGGAGAGTATCCAATGAGCATACACTTCTGAGCATTTGCATGCACAAACTTCTTTCTTAGCTGACCTAGAGTTAGGCCATACACAATACTTCCAAATACCCTTAGGTCTTCAACTTCTGGTACCTCACCTGACCACATCTCAATTGGTGTTTTATCTTCATTAGGCTTTGTTGGAGCCATTTTAAAGATATACGCAGCAGTTGATACTGCCTTAGGCCAAAAATATGCTGGCATATGCTTAGACTGCAGCATACTTTGGGCCATCCCTACTATAGTCCTATTTTTCCTTTCACTTACCCCATTTTGCTCTGGGGTAAATAGAGCAGTCAATTGCCTCTTAATGCCATGATGCTCATAGAAATCATTAAACTCATGTGAGCAGTACTCACCACCCCTATCAGACCTTAAAACTTTTATAGGTTGACTGCTTTGTTTTTCAACCAGGACCTTAAACACTTCAAACCTTGAGAACACTTCTGACTTCCTTTTAATGAAATAGACCCAACTCATACGTGTATAATCATCAATAAACAATAAGAAGTACCTACTTCCTCCATTACTTGGGACAGGCATGGGGCCACACACATCAGTGTGAACAACTTCAAGTGGTTTTGAGGCTCTTCTTGTACTGGCTTGAAATGAATCCTTATGCAACTTGCCCATAGCACATCCTTCACAAACTCCAAATTCCTTCATAGGTGGCAAAGCTTGACAATTTAGGTGGCCATACCTATGATGCCACAACTTGGTATCTTCATGCACTTTGGTACTACTTGGTTTCACTTTGGATGTATCCAAAGGAAACATATTATTTTGGGCAAGTTGGATCTTCATTAGCTCAGTTCCTGATTCCTTGTGTACAATTGAGCATGCACCATTATCAAATGTCAAGGGGTACCCTTTGCTCATTAGTTGTCCCACACTAAGTAAGTTATACTCCAACTCTGGGGCATAATAAACATCATCTAGGAGAGCAAAACCTCCATCTTTCATTTTAATCTTTGTTGTGCCCCTTCCTTCAACTTGAATCTGTATCTTATTTCCCATTTTGACAGATAACTTAAATGATGAATTCAGATTAGTAAAGAGTTCTTTTACACCAGTCATATGATTGGAGCTTCCTGAATCCACAAACCAAACATTGTTGGTTGTCACTGATCCTGTGTCATTGGTATTCATCAAGGCATGTGATGAAATACATGCCATAAATAGATGTGGGACATCTTCTTGAACATCTTCGTCTTCCTCAGCATTTGCAGCAACATTCACTTGCTGATCATCATTGTACCAGCATTCCTTTTTGACATGACCAAACCTGTTACACTGGTAACATTGAGGCCCCCTATTTCTGTTGTCATATGATCTTCCTCGTCCTCTTCCTCTGCCAAATCCTCTACCTCGACCTCTGGCAGCTTCATTTCTTCTATTTGGTTGAAATACCTGCAAGGCTTGCTCATCAGACTTTTCTCCAGCCTTTGCAGCATAATCTCCAGATCTTCCATTCAATCTTTGTTCCTGTGATTGAAGTATTCCCATCAACTTCTCTGGGCTTAGACGACTGAGATCATAAGCCACTTCAATGGATGGAACTACAAAGTCAAACCTAGTGGTAAGACTTCTAAGTATCTTCTCCACTATCTTCTGATTTGTGACTTCTTCACCATATGAACGCTGATGTCCAACAATGGCCATGATCCTTGAAAAAAACTCCCCAACTGCTTCTCCTTCTTTCATGCCCAGGTTCTCAAACTCTCGCCTTAACCCTTGTAACTTTACTGCTTGCACTTGAGAGTCACCTTGATATTCCATTTTCAAAATATCCCAGGCCTCTTGTGCAGTCACAGCAGAAGCAATCCTTGAAAACAATTGATCATGAACACCTTGTTGAATGACTGCCGTGGCACGTGCATCATTCTTTCTTTCAAGTCTTGTTTTGGTCACATCATCTCCATAATCAGTCATTCCCAGATCCACTATCTCCCATACTTCCCTAGATCTGAGAATAGTTCGCATACGAACACTCCAATGCTCATAACCATCACCTTTGAACACCGGAATAGGATTGAGTGGGGCTTGAGGGGTATTGGATGAATCAGACATGGTACTAGCTCTGATACCACGTGTTGGCAAGAGCAAAACAAACAACAAACAAAGAAGAAGTATTAAAGAAGTCGGCACAGATTGCTCGATATTATTATTGATAATTGAAAGGAAATACATGACCATAACAAATGACTAACAAGGCTTAAATAACCAAACTTTCTCCTGATATGCAGGAGATCCTAAAGACTCTCAACTAACTCCAACAGCTTAAACAATATCGCTCCTTATTCGAATTTGAAAATATCACACGTAACAAAGGTCATGTAGCCATGCATGCATAATTAGAATTACTTTTTATCAACCATTAGGTGGGTATCAACTCCCACTCTTGTCCTTTAATTTGCGTGTAATATAATTTTATATGACCAGGCTCGACATAATCAACCATTGCTTTTGCGGCGAATCATGTGAAGAAATATTATCCTCTCTGGTAAGTTGTGCAACATAACATATAATTGTTTTGAATAAGATCGATATGCGTGCATACATGTTATGTACTAAGAGTATAAGAGATTAGTTAAGTTTGTCAGTTGAGTTTTTTAGTAGAATTTTTTGACTTATAATCACAATTTCTCAATTTTATAAGATCTCTGCATTGTTTATTCTCACTTATACAAAGTTTACATTGCGGATGTCATACTAGGAACGTTTGGCTACAGAATTTCAAGAGAAATGGGTCCATGACGCTATCACATCTATGAAATCCGCAAATCCATTAGGTCTTAAAATTTTCTTGAGAATGGTATGCTAGTTATATTTTTTAACAACAAATATAACAATGAATCTTGAAATTTCTTAAAGTTTGCTTTGATGGTGTGATAGATTAGAGAAGGTCGATACAAAAATATTAAGCAATGTATTGAGACCGAATACATTGCTATCTCTCATGTTTTAGGCGGAAAAATTGGCAATAGCTTCTACGAGGTATCCTCATGTGTTATCACAATGTTTTATTAATTATCACTAGTCAATATCACTTACAAGCTTAGAATGATGTTTTACAGGGATCTAGAGCTATGTTAATTGACAAAGATAAGAAACCCCAGGTAAAAACTAGATCTAATAGCCTAGTGGCTTTCGATCAAACTCTATAATATTAAACATCATGTGAGTTAATAACATTCAGTTTATGTTCATACTCATAGTGGGTGCCATCGAAACTAGAGGAAGTTACTGAAGAAATGGTGGCCAAGTGTCTTTCAGTATCCTTCAGCGAGGACGATGATTGGTTGCCTTTACAACTTCCCGCAAAAAGTAACCAAAGCCACTTCGTTGCATCAAAAATATAAAGCACTTCAACTTTAATGCATTAATGTTCCAAATTAAAGAAAAGGATGTGTGGTGTGGTTATGTGTTTGATTAGTTGGTTTGCATTTCTCATATTAATAAGTTACCGTGGTCACAAGTAAAATAAAGTTATTGCTACTATAAGTTACTATATATTTTACGCACATCCAAATGTTTATGAGTTTTTCGAATGTAATGTACGTACGTATGGATATCCGGTCAATGAAACAAGTTTACATATCTATATTATCATTAATTATCATTATACTTTAATAAAAGAGAGAGCTCTCACCAAAAGCATAATGGCAATGCGTTGAAACTATTTTCCACGTCTATATTATCATTATAATTTAATAACAGATCTCTCACCAAAAACGTATTATTGGTGATGGCTAACCTTTTCCTTGACATGGTCAAGCATTAATATGTCTTTGATAGTCGTTTTATTTTCATTACACATTGTCAGCGCCAAACTACCCTCGTCAATAACATAGAGATTCGTAAATAAGAAAAAACTCCAGCTTAAAAGGCTCTAACTATTCGTAGGGTTGAAGTTTCCAGGACCTAAATGGAGGAACCGGGTGGCCATACGATATTTGACCATTATAAGCACTCTGATAAATGAAGTGAAGCTGACCGGACAGTAATCAGGGTCACGAAGCGACAATCTTATAGAACACGCTCTTGATTCCTACTAGCTAATATGGGCTCACACGAACAAAGAAGACCCAATATGTTAAATATTAAATGAAAAAACATAAAAAAAAATGTTGTTCATGCTATTTTACCTTTATAATAATAAATGAAAAAAAAATTATAAAAAACTCAAATAACATGTTTAAAATTAATAAATAACACTTAAAAAAACATAACTACAGCCCGTATAGGCCTCTACGGGACGTAGATGGTGCCCATAAACGGCCGTAGAGACCCTTATGGGCCGTAGAGAAGATGGCCTCTACGAGCCATTTTCCAGCCATCTACGGACCGTATAAGCCTCTACGGGCCGTAGAGGTTTTTTTTTTTTAGATTGTGTTGGAACGGATGTGTTGAGTTTTTTGTAAAAAGTAAAATTGCATAAACAAACTATTTTTTTCACTTAATAATAATTTAGTACTAGATTATACCCTGCGAAAGTCCCGAGGTTGAGAAATCTAATATAACATATCAATTTTACATATGAAATAGAATGATAATAAAACACTATTTAATCAAAAATAATACTGTCAAACAAAACAATTTTCTGTATGAACTAATTTCATACCTAAAAAAACTATTAAATTTAACAACAAAACTGAAGAAATGACTTATCCATCCGATTAAAGTTACTATTTGAACAATCAAAAGTAACAAAATTCAATACTTAATTAGACATCTTTATCTTAACCATAAATTGGTAATTTAATATCAAGCAGCGGAAATAAGAACTCAAATTTTTTTTATAAAAAAAAAATTGCAACACAATCTATAAAAAAAAAAAAAAAAAAAAAAAAAAAAACCCTCTGCGGCCCATATAGGCCTTTACGGGCGGTAGAGGGGATCACAGTCATTGGTAGATAAGTCAAAAGTTAATCCCTACGGCCCGTAGAGGCCTCTACAGACCGTATAGGGTTGTGTGAATAAAATGCACCCTTGTGTGAATATCCGGAGTCATTCTAATATCTAGCCTAAAGAACCGCACACTTTAACAAACCCAACGTTTACATTGACTTTTACTTATTCAAACTAACCTTTCTAAACCATTAACCACATGACTTTAAGTTAACAACTTGACACATTAAACTAAATAAACCTGTTGACTCGTTTCATGACCCGTACACAATCCGAACCAACCCGGAACATCAAGATTATACCCAACAAAGGGAACGTGTAGATCGCAAAATTTGATCAATAAGCCGACAAGGAAATAGTGGAATCATGAGAAACCCTAGACGCGCGGTGTGGAACAAACCATCGAGCAACTTTCTTCCGGTCAAAAACATTTTTTCCTGTTGATTTTGATGTTTAAATCAACTAAAGATCACTGGAAACCAAATTCTATCGGATCAGCAAAGAAAGAAGATGGATCCAAGTGGGTCACCAAAAAGTCGCATCTCAAGTTAACAATAGTACAATCGATCTTTTGCAATTTTTATATATTATCACTAGCTTATACCTCGAAAGTGTCCCGGGTTGAGAAATCTAAGTATAGTAAAGTGAATAAAATTAGAAGTATCTAAACTATAAAAATGACATGTATATAGCAATTACCTGTTAGAGAGCGTCCCGGGTTGAAATATCTAATATGACATAAAAAAATATCTAATATGACAACATAATTAATAGCTTGCCAATATATGATTAATAAATATTATTATTATTATTATTATTATTTTAAACAAATATCTACCATAAGTTATTATATTCTAATATAAAAAAGGGTAATTGGGTCGGGTATCACCTAATACCAGGCCCGACCCAAACCCACAATTTTTTTTAAACAAATTCAAAACCTGACACAATACCTATCGGGTTACAAAAAAATAGTCGTTTTTTTTCTTCGTTTTTTATATAGCGCTATGGTACTCGTTGGAAAGATAATAAAACGCCCGTTAATTTGGTGTAATTTTTTTCTTTAAAAAATCTCGTATATAAAAGATATTAACGTTTAAAAGTTTTGAGAAGAAACATAAGAGAGAAAATAATAAAGTTTTTAATATTTACATTTAGTAGATTAAGTATTTAATAGATTATGTTAAATCATATTTAAATCATATTTATTTCTTTTTTTTAATTGGTCTAGAGTTGCCACATCACATCCTATGTGGCATCTCTAAAAAAAAAAGATTACATAATATTATGACATGTCATTAAAAATGCTTTGGTTTATTATATATATAGATATAGATATAGATATAGATATAGATATAGATAACTAGTTTTTATCCCGGGAACGTCCCGGGTTGAAATATCTAATATAACATAATAAAATATATTATTATTATTATTATTATTATTATTATTTTAAACAAATCTCTGCCATAAGTTATCATATTCAAATATAAAAAAATATCGAATCTCTGTGCCGGGGTATAAATCTAGTGCCATTACAAATGAATTCGGAAGTTTGTAATCGATCATTCTAAAAAGAACTAACATGAAATAAGAAAAAAAAAAGTTAATTATTGAAATATCGAACGCATTAGTCTATGGGTTATGTGATGCGTTAAAAAATTCATCGATATATGATCGGGTATGTAGTTCGGGTATTTGGGTATGTTGTTACCAGTAATCGGGTCGGGTATCACCTAATCCCAGACCCGACCCAAACCCATAATTTTTTTTAAACTAATCCCAAACCCGACACAATACCTGTTGGGTTACAAAAAATAGTCATTTTTTTCTCCGATTTTTATATAGCACTATGATACTCGTTGGAAAGATAATAAAATGCTCGTTAATTTGGTGTAATTTTTTTCTTTAAAAAATCTCGTATATAAAAGATATTAACGTTTAAAAGTTATGGGAGGAAACACGAGAGATAAAATAATAAAGGTTTAATATTTAGATTTACTAGATTAGGTATTTAATAGATTAGCTTAAAGATTATAAGACCATGTGTAGTGGGGGGCTTTATTTATAAAGCCCCCCTTCCTGATTGGTCTACGTGGCAGCTGAGTCAGCATGGAGAGAGAAACTGAAAAAGGGGTGTAGTGATAGGGGCTTTATTTATAAAGCCCCTGTTTCTGATTGGTTGTTTATTTTATTATTTTCTTTTAATCTTTTCACTCAAAATAATTAAAATAAAAGACAAATAAATATAAAAAAAATACAAATAGTATTAAGAACACACAACTAATATTAATTAAATTAAAAAAAAACAAACAACTTAAAAAAATTACTGGAGGTTATATTTTGCAAGAATTTCTTGCCTATGAAGTAGTGCAAGGCGTAGGGCTTCTCCCTCGAGGTGGTCGATCGATTTGGACAAAAACTCAATGTCCTTTTCCCTTTGCCTCGCCTCTTGAATGTCGACGAATCTTTTATTCTCGGCCACTCTCTGGTGCATAGTTTCCAAACGTCTTTGGCCGAGGTCGCGAATATCCTGTAGTCGTCAATTCATTTCCTCAAAATCCTCCCTCGATGCACCACCTCCTGTCGAAGACGACTCCGCCTTGCCACCCTTTTTTGATCTTCTATCGGGTGGTCTTGGAATATCCTCCTCCTCCTGCTCCTCCTCCTCATCCTCCAAATCAAGAGGATCATCTAAACTCACAAAGCGAGCATCGGATGTCGGTGTATCCGGATCTCGCGACGTGAAGGTGGTTTTGCTTCGTTTTGATGGTCCTCCTCCTCTTCCTCTCCTGATCTTGCGCCCACTACCCGACCCCATAAGCGGTACATTAGCCCACTTAGGACTTTTTCTCAACATCTCCCAAATCCTCAAATACGGGAACGGCCCGCGGGTATCTCTCATCTCGTCCAACGCTCTTGCCAACAAACCGTCATCATCTTCCCCACTGCCCCTGTTGTCCTTACAACGTTGGTAAACCTCCGCAAACGAGTGACATTTATTATTTATGTCCGACCACTTTCCCGATATCGAATCGTGCTCTCGATACTCCCCTCTACCCATGGCGGCAAAAAACAGCTCTCGAATCCGGGTCCAAAACAACGGGCTATGTTGATAGTTCGCTACAAAAAAAAATTATACGATTAGAAAGTATATAAATACAAAAAAAAATTACTAACCAACATTATATATATATATATATATATAAATACAAAAAAAATACTAACCAACATTATAAATATATATATATATAAATACAAAAAAAAAAATACTAACCAACATTATATATATATATATATATATTAAAAAAAATACTAACCAACTTCGGGATCCTCCGATATGTCGAGCCAAGCCCGCGCTAAAGCATACTCCTCGTCTCTTTCCCAACGTTCTTGTTGCTTTTTTTTGACAAGGAACAGTAGCATCTTTCCTTTTATGCGAGCGTCTCCCGCGCCCGCGCCCCGTTGAGAACCCTCGGGTTGACGTGGTTCGACTTGAGTTTCTGGCACGGACTCGGGCTCCCCTTGAGAAGCTTGGACATAGTTTGGTGGAGGAAAAAAATGACCCCCCATGTTTGGTGGAAGAAAAAATTGACCGGGCATGCCAAGAAGTTGCGCGTATTGCATTGTATTCGCGTCAAAGTCGCCCCAATTGGGTGGCAGCGGAGTAGTAGTGTTTGGCCTCGTAGTGTTTGGCCTCGCACCCGGGCGACCCGGTATCCCGAACGGTGAACCATATGAAAACATGTTTGTGTTTTAGAGATGTTTGTGTTGTGATGTGTGTGTGTTTTTAGTTAAATTGGATGGTAAATATTGTTTGTTTGAGTGTGTATATATATAAAACCTACAAAAAAAAAATATTACCGTTCAAAATTAAATGTCAAACAGTCACTTTTTTTTTACCCTGTTTTTTCTCCCTCGCGCCACGTGTCTTCGTTTGATTGGGCCAAGCAAATCTTCTCTAGCGTTATTTAAATAACGCTTCCCCGGTTTTTTGAAAAATAGCGCCGGCCCGTACCGGTGTTCCGGGTGCTATTTTTTGTTTTTTTGCACAAATAACGCCCCACTACGGGGGGTCTAATAGATTAGATTAAATCATATCTATTTCTTTTTTTTAATTGGTTTAAAGTTGCCACATCACATCCTATATGGCATCTCTCAAATGAAAGATTGCATAAGAGTATGACATGTAGGATTAATCCCTTTGCAATATATATATATATATATATATATATATATATATATATATATATATATATATAAGTATAGGGAGAAAACCCTAAATTTTGAGAAAACTCTAGAAAACCCTTAAAAAAACCTACTTCCCGAGTTTTTTTTAAAAAAAAAAATTAGGGCATGTAATATACATGTTTTTAAGTGTTTTGAGCCAAAAAAAATCAAAAAAGCGCCGAAGGGTTTTTTTTTTTTTAAATAAGTTTTGCATCATAACATATGTTAGCTTATTTTTGCACTGGTAACATATGTTATATGCAAAACTTATTTTTTTAAAAAAAAAAAAAAAAAAAAAACCTTTCGGCGCTTTTTTGATTTTTTTAGCTCAAAACACTTAAAAACATGTATGTTACATGCCTTAAATTTTTTTTTAAAAAAAAAGCTCGGGAAGTAGGTTTTTTTAAGGGTTTTCTAGAGTTTTCTCAATATTTAGGGTTTCCATATTATCCATCCCCTATATATATATTATTTTAAATCTGTGCCAACTAAATAAAATTGGTGACAAACATCTTGTGCAATACTTTTAAAACATTCACATCTCATCTTTATATTTTTGTGAGAGTATCCCCATATTTTAAAAAGAGATTTTTAATGGTCGTAGATGATAAAAATTGTGACAAACAACTTGTGCAATACTCTTAGAGCGAACATTCACATCCCATCCTGCGTATTTTTGTGAGAGTTTCTGGTTTTGAATGGTTGTGGGTGGAATAGAGGAAATATAAGTTACTGCTTATCTATGTATTTGGGGATACTATTCACCTCATTTACTTTATAATTTTTTGAAAGTGTTGTGAGTAAAGCCGAAAGAAAAGGTAATGATAATGGAAAAAAGAATTATTTAATTGAAAACAAAAGGGAAAATATAGTGATTTTTAGTGTAATTTAGTGGATGGAGATGATGGATAGGATGTGAATGCTATTAGAAGACTTTAGTAAGTCGCTGCAAAGAATGGTTAGGTTACTAATATCACTGGTTTCAACGTAGGTTCTCTTTTCTAAATTTTCAATCTAATCTAATCTATATCTATCTATACTTACTATAATAGGAGAGTCGTGAATGACATAAGCAAAGTCGAGTTGGCAAACATTGAGACCTTAAAAGGCTGATTTACAAGCTTAGAGATAGGCCACGATTTCATATATCCTGACCCATCCACAGGGTAACAGACACCAGAGCCTCCTTCCATATATCTTCATTTGACACCATAAACTCATTCACCTCGTCTCTATCCCGAAAGGTTATAAGAACAAACAAACCCCCGAGATACGATACTGCCGCTTCTCGAAAACCTGCGCTAAAGAGCATCTTCTTAACCGCATGTAACCGCTTAATACTATTTGACACTCCCACCACTGCCCTTCTGATACAGTGTAAGGGATGTGTGGCTCCACCCTCTTCCAACTGCGATATCTTCTTTGACCCAGACGGACCACCATAGACAATCCCCATTTCAGAAAATCATCATCTACAATATTCTTCTCCCTAGGGACCCAAGCCTTCTTAACCGACCCGTCAACTTCATAGTTTATTTTCCGATGAGATCTATCAAACATTGCCAAAGAAACCGAGACCTTTGACTCCATAATAACAATGTCATTAAGGCTTGGTAAGATGCCATGAGGATTGCTAACTTTCTCGCAACGGACAAAACCAAAAACCCTACCATTGACACTCTCCCTCTCGGCACCCATGCATCTGTAACGTTGACGAACGACTGAAACGCCTCCTTAAGTTTCAAACCCATCACTCGATCTGAAATATTGGTAATGAAAAAAGTGGTTCTCGTAGCCGGATCGTCACTATCTCTAATGGTTTTCCGTGACGGCTGTTGGGCGCCTCTTCTATTAGGGTTTCCCATTTTCTTTTTTAATCAGTTTTGCATACACCAACTTGTTTCTCTCATTTGATCAAATAACTCACAAACTTTCTGACTTTGAAATTGTCCAAGCTTGAAGCCTTGAACATAAATAATAACTGTTGTAAATAATAAATTGTGTATCTAACTTTTGGATTTACTTAAATTGTAGCTTTATAGATTCAGACGCATTTAAAATCGATCAATTGTCAACCAAACCAAAAACGAGGAATCGGAGGATTTTTTTTTTTTTTTATTCCGACAAATAAAGTCTATTATCATATAAACTAGGGTGCTTTTCGCGCGCTTCGCAGCGCGTTCTTCGTTTACACCTCTACTTCTCACTTTGTCCTTCTTCACCGTCGCTCTCGTCAGTCACCCAACAAAAATAACATCCAACAATATCAAACTAATGCCACCATCTTTTCCAGCAGCCGATCCGTGACTGTAATCCGCATTAGCAGCAATTTAATTGTAATAGAAGTCAACATATGCAAACTATACATGACACAAATTATACATCAGTTACTATACAAAAATAAAGTAATAATTTAGTGTTGTATAACATGTAATGATCACATTTTGGTAACAAAACTAACAGCTAATAGCTTTAATATGCTTCAAATTACATAACTTTCGTTATCTGAAATACCACACAACATTTTTTTGACTCATTTGCTGAAGGTGCCAGAGTGTCGGTATAATTATAAAATTTCAAAATATTAATAATCGAACCAATTAATATAAACTATTAACCTGGGAGTGCCTTGGGAGAGATCGAGTTGTGCATCATGAGGACCGAACTCTTCACTGTCCACTAACGCCTGACCCACCCGTCCGAACTCTTTGAAGGTCTCCGGCGTTGCTTCGATCGGATTCAACTTCACCACCACTGCTTCCATGGATTTGTACTAACAGAAATTGACCAACATAATTACTTTATGATGTAATTCAAACCAACATGTGTATTTATGGAAAAACCCCTTCCCACCAAAAGCATAACAACGACCCGTTCGCTATGCTTCATTTTACACACCAGTAAACAACATCGACCAATTCAAAATGAAGCAAACAACAGATATATACACAAACACACAACACCACCGAAAACGGAGACCCAAAATTCAAGCATAGCAAAACATTTAATCGAAAGCATATATAAACGAAAAAAATATTTGATTATATAATATATGTCATATACAGACATACACAATGCCAACGAACAAAAGATATAGTAAACGATACCTGAAATTAGCATGTGAGGCGCAAGCATTGCCGAATAAAGTTGACCCGGTTGAATTAGCATTGTACAACAATTGAAAGTTTTCGACATGCGCTATTATTAAAGTTAACCCATTTGAATCAGTATTACAACAATATACAAACATACCACCATCATTAAGTAGTTAAATGACACCAAATATAAAGACAAAATGACAGCATTTGGTTGAGCGTGTGGAGTGAATGAATCATGATTAAAGAAAAACAAATAGAAGACATAATACGGTGAATGTAGACTCATACCTCACATATTAAGCCCCATTGAGAAACATAAAACAGCTTGTGAACAAACTTTTCCATGCATTACCTACAACAATCATCCAAGATTAGCAACCCGCCTTAAAAAATTCAAGGTATAAGAGGCTCTGAATTCCAAAAAGACATGGGTATGAGGATGTTTAAACCATGAATATCTAAAAAAATCTCTTTGAAGGACCATATATAGGTACAAATAAATTAACATCTTGAAGTGAGACATAGCTTACAATTAAAAAAATATTTTGTGAATATCAGTACAAATGCATATATGTATGCAAAGGATTTCAAAGTTTATATATGTATGCAAAGGATTTAAAACTTTAAATTGTATTCCAATTTCTACAAAAGGTAAACAACTTCTTACTTATATATGTTGCCTCAAATGTCATACACACACAGTCAAGATCCCATATTAAGTTGACCATAGGAAGTCACTGGTAAGTTAGCAAAGATAATTTAAATTACAACACGCTTAAAACAAAATCAATCATTGCCGGAATTGATAATAATAATCATAACACAATTTTGAGAATTGTTGAAAGATAGGTTTCGTAAAACCCCAAAAAACCTAAACGGGTGTTGTTTGAAATTGGTTGATAGACTCCCAAAAGTACTGAAACACACCAAACCACACTCTTACCGGATCTTGTTCCATCTCCATGAGTTCTAATCATCGCTGCACTTTCTCTAACTTTTCTTAACAGCTCCCCTAACCTCCTGCAACCACACCAAGACACCATAATTGTTGTTATAAATTAATAATATAGAAATACCAAATTCAAAACCATTCGTAAAAGTGCATGCAACATATTAAATCAGAATCAACACAATCAGGAACGATTACCTTTGTTGGCGACGGAGGAAGCGAGTTCGAGTTGCTGGGGCGGCGGAGGTGGGTTCCGACATCACATGGACCAAAAACAAAGGCGATGATGAGGCAGTGGTGATGAACATAACGGTGAGCAATTGAGGATGGCGATGGTGCTGTGGATGAGGCGGGAAGGGACGATGATGATGATGATGATGACGGTGGTGATGAACGAAGAGGCACCGCTTCAGAAAGCATATCTCGATCAAATGAGAGAGAGGGAGGCAGTGATGTACATATATGGACGCAAATTGACTCAAATACCCCTGGAAAACCCCTAAATAACGAAAGTGCCATGTTCTGTTCATCTTCAGTTTCCAATTATACATAGTATAATTTTAAGACTATATGGTGTGGTTTAGGCAAGGCTTGACCGTTTGGGAAGCGTTGCCGTCACGTCATCAAAAAGTGAGTCTCAATGGTTTTAGACAATTTTGAGGACTACCCAAGGGTGTGGGGTAGTCTTCTTTGGGTAGTCCTCCACTCCTATTGGTGGTGTGGGGTAGTCTTCTTTAGGTAGTCCTCCACTCCTATTAGTCACCAATTAATTTTTAAATAAGTAAATAATTAAAATAAATAAAACAAAAGTGACATAATATTAAAAAAACGTTGCAAATAAAACAAAGTCGAATAATACTAAAGTCGACATTACATAATTAGAAAACGTCTAGCTATACTTGCTAATGATGTCTTCTTGTAATTTTTCAATAACTCGACGCCTCGCTTCGGGCATGGAACTTGTGCCGATCGCTAAATCCTTCGCCTCTTCGATTTTGAGCTTTTCATTCTTTACCTTTAGCTTTTCCTCGTTGACTCGGTTGAAAGCTTTGACTTGAGCCGTCAAAACGTCAATCTTCATTGCGCTACCGCTCCCCGACCCGCTTTGTGTTTTGGCGGCCGCTTCCCTTTTCGCTTTATCCCGGCCTATTTAATTAATCGAAATAAGAATATAATAACTTTTAATTAACAAGTAGAACAAATTTTAAAAAAGGACAAACCCATGGGACGATGAGCCTCCTCGATCGGGATATCAAACTCCGCTTCCTCATTGATGTCGAAGTCCATTTGATGAGTCGAGCTTCCCTCTTGTGAAGCTTTAGCATTAGCGTTCGCCTTTCTACGTTTTGCTTTTACAACGGGGTTTGGGACCGTCGCCCCTTTGGTTCGTTCCTCAAAAGTTCTCAAGCCCAAACAAATTTGAATCCCCCGATTGCGTATTATTCCACTTCTTCATAGCGTCATTAAAAATCATACTTTCATTGTATCCGCTAGGAGGGTTCGACTTGATTTGATTATGGAAACCGGCAAACAACGTACACGCCTTATTTATTTTCCTAAATTTTCCGCTAACCGAGTCTAAGTCTCAGTAGGGCTTCGGTGCTTCCATTCTTTTATGGAAGTTCTCGGTACATTTCCTCCAAAAGCCGATGCCATTTTGGTTGGTGCCTAATTTTTTTACGAAAAGTAAATGTATGAACTTTTATTATTAGTACAAAAGTAAAACTTAAATGATATGCAAACAAATTGTAACAATATAGAAATGTAATAAAAAAAAATTAAGTTAATTAATTACCAACAATGGGGCACGTCCATGTTTCTAGCCACGCTTTGACCAACACCTCCATTTCGGTTTTCGTCTATGGTTTCTTAGGCAATTTGTCACCACCCTTCGCCTTTGTCTTTCTTTGCCTTTGTTACGTGGTGGTAATGGTTGCATTTCGGGAACAATTTTGACCTCATCATCGTCTTCCTCGTCTACGAGCCCCATAGGATGTCGTACTTGTTGTATTGTAGTATTGTTGGTAGTTCGCAAATGAGGATGGAACCTTGGGCCGATAACACCCACTAAAAGTTATCGAAAAGTTCGCGTTTTGATTAGGTGTTTGGTTCAGGGTGTTCGGGTTATTTGGGTTATATTGGTTGAAGGGATCCCTTTGGTTTTTTATAAAATTTGAAAGAAAATGAGAGAAGTAGAAGAGAAAAGATAAGTTGTAAGTTTTTTTTTTTTAAATGATGATTTGTATTGTTTAAATAGAGAAAAGGTTTTTTTTTTTTAATTAACAACGGTCATATGACCGTTTTGATGTGGCCCACAAACAATCACCCAATCAAATGCCACATCCACTTCGTCCAGATTCAACCATTTTTGCCGGCCCAGCCGCGGCGGGGCGGTGTTGGCCAGCCCAAGCCGGCTTCGACGACCCAACTCCCCCACACCTTTTGATCTAAGAAAAGTAATTTAATCGTATAACGGTCGTCGGGTTTTTTATTCTTAAACTAAAACAATGTCGCAATAAAGATTAAACCCTCTACCATTTTGTGTAACGAGATTAGTATCAAATACATTTGCACAAATCTTATTTTGCAGATCACTTAAAATTAAGTATTGAACAGCATTCAACCAAATTCTTCAACCAACAACATCAAAAAAAAATTCAAACCAAATAACCTTAAATAAAAAAAATAAATAAATTTAAACAGAGAAACATAATTCAAACTTCAATCAGTGCTTGAAAGTTCGAATTATTATTATTATTACTACTATTCTCATAGATCTCATCTTCAATCAATTTCTGAATACACTTCGACTCTTCACCTCCATTTCCAACATAGCATTTCACAGCATCCCTCATATCTTCAAACTCATTACACTTTGCAAAAAATCCATTCATCAGTTTCTTCAACTCCTCATCTCCAAGATCATCAACAAACGGACTAATCGGAACCGCGTTTTCGGGCTGCAAACTATAAGAATTCGGATTATCATCAACAATCACCCCCTTACTCAAATCCCTCCCTAAATTCGACAAATCCTTAACAAACCTCCCATCAAATTCCTTACACGAATCGCGATACAGCCTATACGAAATCAACCCATCCCTATCCAATCTATCCAACACCTGAGACGCATACTCCTTAATCCCAGCAGTAAACACCACAATTTCAAAACCACTTTCGCTTAAAAACCGAAGAAATTCATCAACAAACGGACGTTTTAACACATAGAAAGCTACCCGTTCGCCATCTAGCATCGGGTGTACCACAAAATCATAGTTTCTAGGACGGATTAACCCGGATGCTGGAACCGAGTGGATTAGGGTTTCGTCGAGGTCTAGAAACACAGTTTTTTGATTTTTATTAATCAACGGTGGGAGGGAAGGGTTAATAGTGTCTTGAAACAGCGATCTACGGACCGAGGCAATGTGATCATTATTAGGGAATTTTTTTAAAATTTTGTAGCCTTTTTTGGCGGATGATTTGCTCTTCGGGGTAGCGATACGAACTAGTTTTGAGAATAGTTTGATGAGGCGCCGGTGACAAGTGTAGATTGATTTGTTGATTGAGGCGACAACTACGGAGGCGGTTTTCGTGGCCGCGGTGACCGGGGTCTTCTTACGGCGGCGGAGAGGGTGGTTGGGTAGAGATGGTCTTGATTTTTTGGGTTTGGACACCATTTTTTGAGGGTTTGGTGTGAAATGTGTGTGAAAAAATTAGGGGTTAGGAAAGTGGTTGGTGGGTTTGGGGGTTTAATGGATTTGAATATTTGGGTTGGTGTAACGGTCGGATTTTGTTTAGGTTCGGTACCGAAGCTAAGGATTTTTTTGAAGGTAAAGAGGGAAAAGGAGTAAAGTGGATGTAGCTGAGCTGGAAATTTGTTTTGAAATATGATCTTTTGTCTTTTGGCGGGAATAAAAGGGTGATTAAATTTGTATGTTATATTGTTAGGTAATATGAATATTAATTGCATTTATACACGAGTATTGGTGGATCGAAAAACCTTTTTGTGATGTCATTATTTTAAATGGACAAGAGTCGAATTTTCGGATTCACAAATTCTCACTAGCTACATTTAAAGGACATTGGTGGAGGGGAAATGAGAGATGACTCGTCCATTGGCTTGGGTTCGAGTCCTGATCCCGACCGGTTTTACTGATTATTTCACTGTCGTGCCTTCGGGCGGGTGAGTGGTCGGGTTTTCCCGGAAATTTGTGGCAATTGGTGGCCCGGGTACTCTCGAGTACCTGATTCGCCAAAAGGGTGTCCAAAAGTGCTCGGAAATTGATTCGTTGGCCGTTCAAAAAAAATCAAATTACATAATGAAAAGTTAATATCATCCCTTAAATGTACAACTTTAATGAAAAACCGCATAATAAAAATATGATGTCATTTGAATTATATAAAAAAATGCATTTTATAGTTGTTTCCTACATTTTGTCATATGATTTCAGAATACGTCGTAATTCCTTTAACAGTAATTTTCACAAACTTCTCGCATATTTATATATATATATATATATATATATATATATATATATATATATATTGCAAAGGGATTAATCCTACATGTTATACTCTTATGCAATCATTTTTTTGAGAGATGCCACATAGGATGTGATGTGGCAACTCTAAACCAATTTAAAAAAAAGAAATAAATATGATTTAACCTAATCTATTATAATCTTTAACCTAATCTATTAAATACATAATCTACTAAAACTAAATATTAAACCTTTATTATTTTATCTCTCGTGTTTCCTCCCATAACTTTTAAACGTTAATATCTTTTATGTACGAGATTTTTTAAAGAAAAAAAATTACACCAAATTAACGAGCGTTTTATTATCTTTCCAACGAGTACCATAGTGCTATATAAAAATCGGAGAAAAAAATGACTATTTTTTTGTAACCCGACAGGTATTGTGTCGGGTTTGGGATTATTTTAAAAAAATTGTGGGTTTGGGTCGGGTCTGAGATTAGGTGATACCCGACCCGATTACCCGAAACAACATACCCAAATACCCGAACTACATACCCGATCATATACCCATGATTTTTTTAATGCATCACATAACCCTTAGACTAATGCGTTCGATATTTCAATAATTAACTTTTTTTTTCTTATTTCATGTTAGTTCTTTTTAGAATGATCGATTACAAACTTTCGAATTAATTTGTAATTGCACTAGATTTATACCCCGGCGCAGAGATTCGTTATGGCAAAGATTTGTTTAAAATAATAATAATAATAATAATAATAATAATAATATATTTTATTATGTTATATTAGATACTTCAACCCGGGACGCTCCCGAGATAAAAACTAGTATATCTATACATATAATAAACCAAAACCATTTTTATGACATGGCACTTAAAGAGGCATTCTCTTCTTTGAGTGTGCCATGTGTCATCCCATGTGGCATTGAGATATTTTAGGAAAAAAATAATTTAAAAACAAAATTGGATTTTTCACCCTCATGTTTCATCTCATAATTTTTAAACGTTAATATCTTTAATATACGAGATTTTTTAAAGAAAAAAATTACACCAAATTAACGAGCGTTTTATTATCTTTCCAACGAGTACCATAGTGCTATATAAAAAACGGAGAAATTTTTTGTGGGGTTTTGTTCATACAGGAAAAAAACACAAAGTGTTCAGGTAAATCATTAATCATGTATAGACAAGTCACTAATTATGTTTAAATCAGTAAATATGATTTTTTTTCAACCAGAGCCGAATAGGTTAATAGAGTTATACGTTGTTTTAAGTTAGGTATCAATATTAGTATGTTAGAGTTGTACATTTGTTTAGTCTTTAGAATAGGTATTAATATTAGAGTTACATTAAAGTTCTACATTCTTTTAGGTTATGTGTTAGCATTGGAGTTGTACATTGTTAATTGTTTTAGGTTAGATATTAATATTAGAGTTATACATCAGTCTATTTCATATGTAAAATTGATGTATCATATTAAAGTTTTCAACCCGGGACGCTCCCGGGGTATAATCTAGTATATATATATTGCAAAGTGATTAATCCTACATGTGATACTCTTATGCAATCTTTCCGAGAGATGCCACTTAGGATGTGATGTGGCAAGTGTAAACCAATTAAAAAAAAGAATAAATATGATTTAACCTAATCTATTATAATCTTTAATCTAATCTATTAAATACATAATCTACTAAATCTAAATATTAAAACTTTACTATTTTTTCTCTCATGTTTCCTCTCATAACTTTTAAACGTTAATATCTTTTATATACGAGATTTTTTAAAGAAAAAAATTACACCAAATTAACGAGCGTTTTATTATCTTTCCAACGAGTACCATAGTGCTATATAAAAAACGGAGAAAAAATGACTATTTTTTGTAACCCGACAAATATTGTGTCGGGTTTGGGATTAGTTTAAAAAAATTGTGGGTTTGGGTCGGGTCTGGGATTAGGTGATACCCGACCCGATTACCCGAAACAACATACCCAAATACTCGAACTATATACCCGATCATATACCCATGAATTTTTTTAACGCATCACATAACCCTTAGACTAATGCGTTCGATATTTCAATAATTAACTTTTTTCTTATTTCATGTTAGTTCTTTTTAGAATAATCGATTACAAACTTCCGAATTCATTTGTAATGGCACTAGATTTATACCTCGACGCAGAGATTCGTTTTTTTTTTATATATTTGAATATGATAACTTATGTCAGAGATTTATTTAAAATAATAATAATAATATATCTTATTATGTCATATTAGATATTTTAACCCGAGACGCTCCCGGGATAAAAACTAGTATTTACTATTATACCATAGATGAAGTAGGATCATATACAAACCAAGTTTATTGTAAAAACAATAGGAACCAATATTAAATAGACACGTGTCATCATGTTAATTAGTGATTAAGGGTATTTAAGTCATATACTATTGAGTTAGTTTTTTGATGTTCCTATATTCATGCTATCTATTACTCAAAACATCATAACTGCATATCATCCAATTTATTTTTCGATCCATTTTATTGTACGAATTCATATTCTTGAAACCATTTACCAAGTCTAAATATTCATCTTCTTCATTCGTTCATATTCGTTCCACATGCAACATGATATATTTTTTTATTTATTAATACAGATTCTTAAAAATGAAGAAATTGAACTGAATGTAATATTTATCTTCTTCATTTAATCTAAATTCATAATAAACAAAGATATAAAACGTGTTAATGTGATGATACTTTCTTTTTAAAACATTTCATGATTTATGATAAATTTATTAAACTGTGCTGATTTTAGTTGTTCAAATTAGTGTTGTTAATATATATGTTCAAAGTGCTGATTTTGATTTTCATCATTGTGCTGGTTAGATTTTGAAGTGCTATTTAATACATTTGCTTAGATAAAAAAAAATTTTGTTGTGTTTGTTAGTTTTCTAAAGTGCTATTAACAAATATGCTTAAATAAACTTTATATTTCATTGTGCTAGTCAAATTACTAAAGTGCTATTAATACATATTTCATTGTGTTGATTAAATAACAACAATATTTCATTGTGTTGATTAAATAAAAACAATATTTTATTGTGCTAATTAAATAACAACACAAAAGTAGTTGCAGCCGATTCTTGAGAGGAGTGTAATTTTTTATAGAAGATCAAACCAATTTTATGAAAGAGTTTTTACAAATCACGATGAAATAGAAAATATATTATGGTGAAACATTCAATTCTCATTTTGAATTTGATCATCCATTTAACAGGTGATATGTGTGCGAATTTTGTGGAAATTAAAGGAATTTCAAATAATAAATGCAATAAACGGACCAAATTACCCTTCTTATAATTAAAAATTTATTAGTTTCTAAATTAATTATTTAAGTGGATCTTAACCGTCAATCTTAATTATGTATGGCTAAAATCTATTATCACAGTTTTTACACAAAACATGGTTTTTACAAGAACCTAACTCTACCATAGATATACAACTAATATACTAAAGTAGTGGGTGGGTTTACATGTACTAAGAACATTTACATCTCGTTCTTTATGCTTATTCGTATATAACTAGGTCCATCTCCTACTTTCTTGAAGGCCCAAAATTTATTTATTTTTTTTTAACGACAAATTTTTATCACACCTTAATTCCACCTCACCTTGCATTTGCAAGGATTTGAATTCACAACCTTAAATTTGTAAGGAGAGACACCATACCACTAGACCAAGAGATCATGGGTCCAAAATTTAATTTTTATATATTTTTTTGCAATTGTGTTATTTTCAAAACAAAAGCTCATAAAATTTAGTACCCAATGATAGGGTTAGGATCAAATACACAAGATACTTTTTCTAGGAAGGGTGAGAAGGATTGTGATCCATTGATCATATATTTGAAGGGTTGAGATTAGTTTGTTTGAAAAAAATAAATAATAAATTAGAGAAAGGGCATAAAAGGAAAACAACATTTGTTGACTTTCTCTCTCCACATGCAATGCACATGTCAATTCTCCCCATCATTTTAAAACGTCTATAACTTTTTCATACGACATTTTTTTTTCAAAAAAATTTCACCATATTAACGAGCGTTTTTTTATATTTAATATGAGTACCACATTGCTACATTAAAATTGAAAAAAAAAATCGTGCTAAATGGGTTTTTTTCTCCGTTGTGTCTTCTGCACGTTCATTGTGTTATAGTATGCATGTGTGCTTTATAAATATGTTATTTATGTTTTTTTAGTCTACACATGATTTAACTTTGTCCATTGTGTTTTTAGTATGATTTTAATTGTGTTTTAAGCAAATGAGTTTTGTATTTAGGTGTACATTGTGTTTTATTATGTTGTTCATTGTGTGTAAGTCTATTATTCATTGTGTTTTAGTCTTCTGTTTATTGTGTCTTTAGAATGTCGTCCATTGTGTTTTATTAGACTGTTCATTGTGTTTTATACCCTATTGTTCATTGCATATTTAATTGGTACTCATTGTGTTTTACGTTATCTCCATTGTGTCTTACGCAACTGGGTTTTCAACTTTTTTTACAAAAGTATTCATTGTGTTTTAATGTTTTAATCTTCTGTTCATTGTGTCTTTATTATGTCGTCCATTGTGTTTTACACAGTTGGGTTTTTAACTTTTTTTTCAAAAGTATTCATTGTATTTTAGTCTTTTATTCATTGTGTCTTTCGTATGTCATCCATTGTGTCTTATGCAACTGGTTTTCAACTTTTTTTTTCAAAAGTATTCATTGTGTTTTAGTCTTCTATTCATTGTATCTTTAGTATGTCGTCCATTGTGTTTTACTAGACTCTTGATTGTGTTTTATACCCTATATTTAATTGGTGTTCATTGTGTTTTACATTCCATTGTGTCTTACGCAAGTGGGTTTTGAATTTTTTTTTCAAAAGTATAGCAATATGGTACTCATATTAAAGATAAAAAGACGCTCAATTTTATGGTATAATTTTTTTTAAAAACGGATGACGTATAAAAAAGTTACGGGCATTTAAAAATGAAGGTGGAAATGGCATGTGACTTGCATGTGCATATGTTTTTGACAAAATTACCCCTTCCACTTGTTAATCCTTTGGACACATGTCATTTTCTAGTGGCTTCTCACCCTTCTCATATTTTGTAGCATTTGTAGAATAACTCAACCCCCCAATGATATTTACAACCCAATTTAATTTTTAAACCAATTAACCTATTTGGCCCATTTAACTTAGCTAACCATATCTTATCCCAATTAAAAACTTATATTTTTCAAACCAATTTAAAACTTATATTTTATATATATATAGGGTTGGGTTATTCTACAAAGGCTACAAAAAATGAGAAGGGTGAGAAGCCACTAGAAAATGACATGTGTCCAAAGGATTAACAAGTGGGAGGGGTAATTTTGTCAAAAACATATGCACAAGCAAGTCACATGCCATTTCCACCTTTATTTTTAAATGCCCGTATCTTTTTTATACGTCATCCGTTTTTAAAAAAATTTATACCATAAAATTGAGCGTCTTTTTATCTTTAATATGAGTACCATATTGCTATACTTTTGAATTTTTTTTTCAAAACCACTTGCGTAAGACACAATGGAATGTAAAACACAATGAACACCAATTAAATATAGGGTATAAAACACAATCAAAAGTCTAGTAAAACACAATGGACGACATACTAAAGATACAATGAATAGAAGACTAAAACACAATGAATACTTTTGAAAAAAAAACGTTGAAAACCAGTTGCATAAGACACAATGGATGACATACGAAAGACACAATGAACAAAAGACTAAAATACAATGAATACTTTTGAAAAAAAAGTTAAAAACCCAATTGTGTAAAACACAATGGACGACATAATAAAGACACAATGAACAGAAGATTAAAACACAATGAATACTTTTGTAAAAAAAAGTTGAAAACCCAGTTGCGTAAGACACAATGGAGATAACGTAAAACACAATGAGTACCAATTAAATATGCAATGAACAATAGGGTATAAAACACAATGAACAGTCTAATAAAACACAATGGACGACATTCTAAAGACACAATGAACAGAAGACTAAAACACAATGAATAATAGACTTAAACACAATGAACAACATAATAAAACACAACGTACACCTAAATACAAAACTCATTTGCATAAAACACAATTAAAATCATACTAAAAACACAATAGACAAAGTTAAATCATGTGTAGACTAAAAAAACATAAATATTATATTTATAAAGCACATATGCATACTATAACACAATGAACGTGCAGAAGAAACAACGGAGAAAAAAAAACTCATTTAGCACGAATTTTTTTTTTCAATTTTAATGTAGCAATGTGGTACTCATATTAAAGATAAAAAAACGCTCGTTAATATGGTGAAATTTTTTTGAAAAAAAAATGTCGTATGAAAAAGTTATAGACGTTTTAAAATGATGGGGGGAATTGACATGTGCATTGCATGTGGAGAGAGAAAGTCAACAAATGTTGTTTTCCTTTTATGCCCTTTCTCTAATTTATTATTTATTTTTTTCAAACAAACTAATCTCAACCCTTCAAATTTATGATCAATGGATCACAATCCTTCTCACCCTTCCTAGAAAAAATATCTTATGTATTTGATCCTAACCCTATATATATATATATATATATATATATATATATATATATATATATATTTTGATCGGCAAACTGCATTCATTTCATTCATCCAATGTATGTACACGAGACAACACCCGAAGGTATTACAAGGTTACCAAACTAATAAGACACTAGTCGTAACACATGAAAGACCAAAAGGAACTCCTAATTGTTACTTACTACCAAACAAATGTATGACTCACCTAATTGGAATTTCGAAAGCTTTTCATTTCTCCCTTGTCCATTCGAACGGCTTGAGTTTATGATTGACCCAACTGAACGAGATCGCCTGAATTTCACCAAAAAGACTATCCAGCACCACCCTTATATTTTATATTTAACTTGCATGGATCCATTGTATTTACAAAGGTGAGCATGAATTTGAAAGGGGAATCTTTGCTAGTGGCTAACATAATCGGTTTTCAAAATAAGGACTAGACATGCCAAGGTTTCTTGTATTGAGAGGAGGTTTCCATTAGCATACAGGAGATTCTTCTTCGGGGCATGGCTAACGGTTATGTTGAAGATAGTCATTAATTGTCATTTTACATGTTGCAAAGTAAGGTATTATTGAAAGGTGATTTAGAATGTTAAGTGTTTAATAAACTCAAATATAGTGTTGATGTGTTGGGAATTAATTAAGGGTTTGTTATGTCAGTTTTGGATTCTTGGAGTACCGAAGTTGGTGCTTTGAATTCTTGGGCTTGAAGCTGATTGTAGCTAGTTGGGTTTGTAGAAGACAGATCATGGGCTTGGGCTGGCTTAACAGATTGGAAGTTGGGCTTTAAATCTTGGACATCTATATAATCAAGAGAGAGGTTCTTGTGACTTATTTAAACGCAAAGAAACCAGTAGGATTCTCCTAGCTACGCAGCGGGATTTTGATCTTTATCAATTACGTTCACTACGGTACTAGTACTCGTTATAGCAAGCGAAAGCAAAAAAAATTCGTTATATATCTGAGAGGATATTGATATGCGTTTTACATCAAGCGGACACAAAATACCGATACCGGTTCCAATAGCACTATCTGGTATCGACATTTTGTTGGTATTGGGGCGTTAATTTTGATACCGGTACGGTACCAACTATCGGTATAGTTTAAAAAAAAGAAAAAACTTGTTTGTAACAATTTCATTACACAAAGTTATCCGATGTAAACCAAGAAGTATTGTCGTGTAACCTAAAAAATTAACGTCGTGTTTTACATCAATTAAAAACATAAAAAAAAATAATATTGATTCTGTCACACCCCGACAGTGCACAGCGGAAGGCAAGTCATGAGGTAACGGAAGTTATTACCACAAAGTTTAGCGCTTCACATGTATTTACGTATGAACATCTTGCTAACACCTCTCTAGTTAAACATATTTTATTTTCGTGGTTAACAAAAGTTGTTTAAAACAAGAAAAACATGTTCCACCAAGATGAAGCGAAAATTTAGAGTTAATATTGTTTTACAAAACAAATAAAAAACATAGTTTTTAGAAAATTAAATGGTCCCAACATCATATCCATCGTAGTGTCATGCTAAACCACTCTCTAAAAATCTAAGCATCCGTACCTGAAAAATGTCACACCCCGACTTTTCCCTCGTCGGTTGCGACGTTTGGTGCCTTTGCCAGCGCAGCGGAAAGTTGCATCTAAGACTCTTATTTCCTGAACGCCATTGCTAACCCTCTAGGATCCCCGATCCCAATATGCCGACTACTCCAACCGTGCCGTTACCAAAGTTTAAACCTGAAAGACATACTTAAAAAGTCAACATAAAGCTGGTGAGTTCATAAGTTTTGCAAAAATAATTCCACAAGTTTTTATAAAAGAGTTTCCGTAAGTCTGAAAAGATCATTCCCGTTAATACTATGTCATAAGAACGTTAGCTAGACGTTAAGTGTTTTTACTACTACGGTTGGGAACCCATTACTAAACATGTACCAAAGTTGAATCCAGCCCAGATTGACTGGTTTACCGATGCCTCGATAACCCGAAAGTTAGAGACAATATGCACCCGTCCCGCATCCCCGCCGTCGAGTGGGGTTTGTGAGGCCCAATAGATCTATCCACATTTCCCTCGTTGTGCATCCCCGCACATTCATGGTTTCCCCTGGGACTTTCCGTAAAAGCCGTATAGTAACATAAAGTGCCCATAGTATAACATGACCTTTAATAAGTACGTAAGTAGCATGTTTCTTCCCCGAAAGTAAAACCAGTAAAAGTAGGGCCGTGACACTCACGCGCCCATTTCATTTTTCAAAAACTTGTTCGTTTGAAATTCCTCAGGTTTTCATAAAAGAAGCATGTCTTCCACCCCGAAAATATTTATAAAACAGTAAAAAGTGGGGTCATGAACTCACCTTAATTTCCATGCTAAGCTAGCAAACAAGCCCGAAGCTTTGACCGACCTCCTCGTGCCCTATAACCAACAAAGGACACCTTAAAGTCTAACACATATAAACCTAGCCTATTATCCGGCTAAAAGATAGTTTATCCAACTATCTAGACTTGTGGGTATTAACCCAAGTGTTAAGCATTTTAACTCGTCGAATCGATCGTGACTTAAATATGTTTTCTACGACCTAGTACCCAAGTTACTCACTTGTCACTTTTCGTGTGTAAACCATGTTGGACCAATATTATGAAACGTATAACTTATCCTGAGCCGTAGCTCGTCTTATAATTATATTTTAGGAAAATACTCTTTGATAAAAAAAAAATATAAGTATAGTTATTTAAATCCAATTAATAACAATATCGCTTCTTTTCCAAATCCGAACATTTAAGTTATTCAAAACTTTGCTTTTTGTAAAAATAGTTCCCCAAGTATAATGTTTATATGTTTTTAAATCCAAACAATACACATTATTTAGATACCGAAAACCTTTCGAAAACTCGTCATACTTGACGTTCGGCGGAACTATATATATATGTTTTGAAAGTATTGTCCGGGATTTACTTATTATTGTTAAACATATCTTTTGTCAAAACGTCACTATTTTGCATAACTACACTTATCATCACACTTAGGGAACTTCATTTATAAAAATATGCGACAATTCTATTTTCGTTGCGCCGTGGATTTTATAAAAATTTGGGCAGAGTTTCCTCTGTTTTTGTACAAACCAGGCGACACAAGTCGCCTACAATTTTCCCAAAAATCAATATCCAATACAAGGCTTTATACGTTTCGACAACTTTTCATATATAAGCTACTTATTTGTATTTATATAAATACACGAAACAATATATATTATAGTCCAACCAATTTAGTCCGATATCGATTTTATAAGTCACGCCTTTTATATCCAATACCAATCGTCCGATATAATATATAGTTACCGTTTATTATTATTATTATTCGATTCGTTCGCGAGTCAAAACTATTTTATGAATATCAATGTATTTATTTATATATATATATAATATCCACAACAATAATACAAATACGAATTAAAGTATACCGATTCGTACGCGCGTAACCCGAAGCCACCTCGAACTACGTGTAGACCGGAACCAAAGTTTGACCAGCTTTGACCGCTTGTTGACCGAGGCTTGACCATCCAGATCTGACCCGAACAAGACCCGTACCGAACCCGATCTCGTACCGAATCTGACCCGAACACCAAAACCACCAAACTTTGACCCGAACTCAGATCTAACCCGAATGCAAACTCGAGGCCAGCTGTCGCGCGACTCGAACCCAACACCAAAACTGACCCATTCCTTTACCCTAGCCTAACCCACTGACCCGAGACCAAAACGAACACGAACTTGACTTGACCCGAGTGACCCGAACCACCAACAATCCACTTGACTCGGGCCGGACCCAACCTGGACCCACCACCGGACCACCACAAACCTGAACCGAACCCCCAAAACCACGAACGGACCTGAACCCAAACATACCCAACGCCGCCATCGGACCACCACCTGCCACCGGTCACTACTTCTGCCCAAAATAACCACCACGCCGGAACCACTAAAACCCGTCACCCGCACCCACCAGCGCCCGCCATCAGTAACAAAACCATCTTCAAACCTGACCCAACCCGAGCCCTAAACAGACCCGAACCCGAGCCAACTCATCAAGACCCAACCCATCGGACCCCCACCCCTTGTACTGCTGCCGCCTTCAACACACAACCATGACCGGACCACCACCATCTCCGGCCAACCACCACCAAGGTCTGACCCGAGACCACCCTGTACAACCTGAACCGGGTCTGACCGGCATGTGCGACCCAAGACCCGAGTTAACTTGACCCGAACTGAACTTGCTTCGACCTTGAATTCCTAACCAAACTTACCTGGTCCCTGAACCCGCCGGATCTGAACCCGTCCTTCGCAAAAACACCACACCGCCCCACCTTTGAACCATGAACCACCACCAGCTGAACCATCCTGCACCACCACCGTCGTCTCTTACAGCAGCAACCACAATCACCACGACCACCTCCCCTTCCGGCCAATAATACCACCACCGCCGCCTTCATCTTGAACCACACAACCATAACCGGACCACTTCGTCGGTCCTTCCCTTTTCCCGACTATAACCACCACGCAGCCACCACCAAGAGTGGTGGTGGTCGGCTGCAGCAAGGAGAGGCAGAGAGAGGGAGATTGTAGAGAGAGAAAGAGAGTTTTAGAGAGAGAGTAGAGAGAAAGAGGGGAAGGGTTGTGGCTGGTGGAAATGAAGAGGAAGAAGAAGAAGTGCCCCTTTTATACCTAGGGTTTAGGTAGGTGGGCTTCTACCGCGTATCGAACCCGTTTTAAAACGTAAACGTCTCGGTTTCTATTCTAGGCTCGATAATTAATTATAAAAAGGAATCGGTTTTGTTCGAAATACAAAACCGAGCATAAATATAAATATTTTTGATGTCCGGCGCGTGTTTTCAGAACACGCGTTTAAATCGCATTAATTAAATCGGTCGCAGTTTCGATTGTAAAAACGGTCAGTAAACTTCCGAAACTTAATAATTAATAATATTTGTAATAAATATTTATTTTTAAATCATAAAAATCACGTCAGTGTAGATCGGAAGTTGCCGGGTGTCACAAAAAACATGCTTAAAAACATCAACATCATGTTGGCGAATTCACAGGTTTAAAAGTAATAAACAAACTTTCAAGCTTAACGAAACGTATGATCAAGTATCGCTAAAAGAGAACCAAGTAGACTTGCGAAAATCTGACAAGTATGATGTATCCAAAAGCTCCTAATCAAACCATAACTTTCTTCCCGGAGTAACCTCTCTAAGAGGAACATTTTGAAGATTATGTTCTTTCCAGGGCGACCTTGTCTAATGTAGGAAAGGGGGCGTCAACCCAATAGATCTACTAACATAGACTACGGCTCTAACTAAGAGCTAATGATTAAGAAGTGCGGGGAAAGTGTCCTCCCGAAGGGACTGGTGTCACGTCTAACGTATCCACCGAGGCACCGACCTAAGGCCATCAAGCGTTCTACAATTCTAGTCTAACTTTATCATACAAGCATGTTAATCCCCCAATTGTAAAAATGTTCAAATACATTTTAAAGGAAAAGGGGTCGTGAAACTAACCTCAATGCAACAACTTGTGTAACCTTCCAATCCAAATCACAATCATTCACCTAACTACACCCCAAATCCGTAGGGCCATTTTAGTAACCACTCTAAGTCTACCAAGTTATTCACCAAACTACCTCAACTTAGTTAAATCAAAACCATTGAATTTTTGTTATCCCTTACCCTATTAACCCATTGGGGACTTTGACGAACGGTTAAGTTTAGACATCGCATGGTTCATTTAGCATTCAATCACCTAACTCTTAGGTGCTTACTTAAACATTCATCATATCATATCAAACGTCACATATCATATCCTTAGCAACCTATCATAACATGCAAATCGATCATAGGTACATGAAACACACTAAAACACATTTACGCAAATTTCCACATCAAGCAACTACCAATACCTCATGTTAACCTATAATTCTTCTATAAACTCTATTTAAACCATAGAACATGCATATAATCCATGAAACAAAACCATTTTTGCTGCTCTACATTAGTTACAACATCTAACCATGTTATGCCTTAAAATCGCATTTCGGACAACTTTCATGGCATAGTTTCGCACTGTAAGTGTCCATTATTAAGGTAATCATCTAATATACCTTAATTTATGACTTTTATATAAAATTTGACACTTATAGAGCTATTTTAGATCAGTTTTAGAATATCCACTTCTAAAGCTCGTATTTTGGCGTTTTAAGCCGAAAAGCGTATTTTGATCGTACATGCAAGGTCTCCCAAGCGTTTAGATCCTATCCAAACTTGTTTTGCACCATTTTAAGTTTATGAAAACCATCAAAACATTATCATAATCAGACCTGTGATTATGTTTAAAATCACTTACAACTCAGCATTAAATCTTGCATAAACATTTTCATACACATCAAACAAGCTACATTTCACTAATGTTATTATTATTCCACTTATCTAACCCATTAACAACATCAAAACATGATCCTTTTTCAGATTTAAAATCATTTTGAAAACCCTTTTGCATAGAACTAAAATCAAAGGATCTAAACATATTAATCATCAAAACAACAAAATAAACACTATACATACACACACACACACTCACAACACACACATACACTAACATATTCATCACCATTCTTCCTTTAATATCATCCCCATTGTTTAGTTTATGAAACCCTTTTTCAAAATCTTTGGTGAATATTAAATCAAAACAGAAAATAAAAAGATTTTTAGTAGGATTTTTGTTAAAGAAGATTACCTTGGAAAAACTCTTTAAAATAAGGGTTTTTCTCTCTAAAAATCTCTCTAATCTTGCAAATTTTGGCTTGAAATCACCAAGGTTACTAGTGTGTTCATGATCTTGAGTTCATCCTTGTTATTAGATGATCAAAAGATGAAAAAGATGATGATGGGGAGGGTTTTCGGTTTGGGAGGGAGAGAGGAGAGGAAGAGGAAGAGTTTTCTCTTGAATGTGAAATGTGGAGTGTTGGGGTTGTGTAATATATTTAAAGCAAATAATTAATAATAATAATGATAATAATAATAATAATATTAAAGGGGGGCGACCGGTTCATAGGGAGGGGTTGGGTGTGTGTGTGTGTGTATATATATATATATTATAAAAATCTAACACATAACATTCCCTTTCTATAATTTATAAAAACCCCAAATATTAAGTAATTGAGGTTTTTACCCCTTTGGCCACTAATAATATTCCCCAATAATAATTATCCATTTTGAGCTAATTAAATTATACTAGAGGTTTTCCTACCGTACCGGGTCTTAATTTCGCTTCATAACTTAAAAGCGCGCAACCAATAGACCTAGACGATTTAAAAACCACCAATCATAATTTCCACTAGTTCTAATAATATTTCATGCCAAACCAAGCATCACAAGCCAAAACTAAACTTTCTAACGTTAGCCGGGTTGTCACCAATGTTTAATACGTTAATCTACCACTTAGTGATACGGGACTACTAAAATTCCCAATAAATCTCAAACAATACTCATACCCTGCTAATATCTTTCTAATTATCACAAAATCAAATATGATACAAAATATCTAATATTGTGGCAATAGTTATTATATTGTACGGATAATACCTGGATTTTTGCCGGTTGTCACAATCTCCCCTCGTTTAGGAAATTTTGTCCTCGAATTTTTTGTCTAAACACCACTAATTTCGATTTTGACGGAAATAAATGAGGATATTTCAGTTTCATTCGGTCTTCTCTTTCCCATGTGAACTCGGGCCCACGCTTAGAATTCCATCTGACCTTAAACAATTTAATATTACTTCTCCTCAACTTCTGGACTTTCCAATCCGTGACTTCAATAGGTTCTTCAACAAAACGCAATCTGCTATCGACCTTTATCTCCTAAGGCGGTATAACAAGTGTCTCAACCGATAGACATTTCTTCAAATTACAGACGTGAAACACATCGTGTACTCCTGAAAGTCTTTGTGGTAGCTTAAGTCGATATGCAACTGGGCCTACCCTTGCTACGATCTCGAAAGGTCCTGTGTAGCGGGGGCTAAGCTTTCCTTGCTTACCAAACGTAATGACTCCCTTCCAAGGCGAGACTTTCAACATAACCCTGTCTCCAACCTGGAATTCTAAAGGCTTTCGTCTATTATCCGCGTAACTATTCTGTCTATCCCTTGCTACTTTCATTCTGTTCTGTCTCGAATCTGAAAGATTTCAAAAGGAGATTTGTTGTTTAAAATGGGTGTGGGGAGGCGATTTATGATGAAGGTCGCAGAGGCAAAAGCATCAAACCAAAAATTGGGTGGAGCATGAGCATTGAACATCATGGCTAACCCAGTTTCGGTTATATGATGGTGTTTGCGTTCCGCACGCCCATTTTGTTCGGGTGTGTGGGGACATGATAACCGATGATGTATGTCATTTTGTTTAAAGAGATTTTGCACTTGATTATTTGTAAATTCGGTTCCACCATTGCTTTGGAAAATTTTGATGGTTGTTGAAAATCGGTTTTGTACAAAAGGTAAAAAGGTTGTGAGAACATTGTAGAAATCCGATTTTGCCTTTAATGGATAAAACCAAGTGAACCGAGAATAATCATCTATAAATATGACATAGTATCGATAACCATCGGTAGATGGGACGGGGGCGGGTCCCCATAGATCGCAATGAATGAGATCTAAAACATGTTGTGTGCGTTTAGAATTTTCAATAAATGGTAAATGCGTAGCTTTTGATAATTCGCAAGAATTGCATAGACCCAGTTTGGGTAACAAAGATGTAACGAACACATGTCCAAGTCTATTTAAATTAGAAATTGTATCAAAAGAGACATGGCCAAGGCAACTATGCCATTTATTGAAAGAAGCATGAAGGTGCGTAGCAGAAAGCGCGGCAACAAGGGACTTGTGACTTTGAGTGAGGACATAGAAGCCGTTTTCACATGTGCCTCTCACTAGAACTTTCGATGTTTTTCGGTCCTGGATATGAAAATAATCATTAGAAAACAAAACATCATCCGGCCAGTCATTTGTTAATCTACTAATTGAAAGTAGATTTTTGTGAGGTTTGGAATAACTAACACATTTTTTAATGAAATGGAATTATTTAAATTAGTTGTTCTAATGTGGGTTACGGGTAATGATTCCTCGTTACCAAATGTGACTCGAATATTTTTGGTTTGAGGTTTTGAATCAGTTAGACCGAAAGTAGTAGGAAGCATATGTGTGGTAGCACCTGAATCGGCAGTCCAATCCGGAGTGTCTGTTGCAACGTTGCATTGAGCAAGGAAGACATCGGCTAGATCGGCATCTAGAGATTTTTTAGCGAAAGAACCAAGGTTTGGACAAGTAGTGGTGTAGTGCCCCTCTTTTCGGCATAATTGACATAATGGTGGTCGTTTGGTGTAAGAACCGACGTTACCACGATTATTGTTTGAGTGCCGTTCTCTTCCACGGGATGAGCCGGTACGATTTTTGGTTTGGTTCCGTATAGACCTCATATAGGCTAATGAGTGTAGTATAAGTCTTTATGGGTTTAGGATATGTCATGTATATGCCTCATATAGGCTATGAGTGTAGTATATGTCTCGTATTGGCTTATGGGTGTAGTAGAGATCCCCTATAGGCCTCAGATAGACCTATGAGTGTAGAGGCGAGGTGTTACAGGTATAGGTCCTGTATAGACCTATGGGTGTAGTATAGGTCTTGTATAGGCCTACAAGAGTAATATCTGTCCCATATAGAATTCATATATGCCAATGTGTGTAGTATAGGTCACATATAAGCCTATAGGTATAGTATAGATATTGATAGTATACTACAGTATTGTATCATATATTATCATATTGTCATGATTGGTCTCATATTGGCCTATGAGTAGTATAGGTCCCGTATAAGCCTATGATTGATCGCGTATCGTCCTATGAGTTTAGTATAAGTCCGGTATAAGATATGGGTCTCATATAGGCGTACGAGTGTAGTAAAAAATGTTTGCAAAAAATATTCACATACATTCTCCTTATAGACCCATGTGCCTCTTATAAATATTGTATGTAAACGCTTAAAAAAATGACTTATATGCCTCATATAGAACCTACATGCTCTATAGATATAGTATAAAAATATTTGGAAAAAAAATCAATATGCCCATATAGACATTATGTAAAAAAAAAATACACATATAAGCCCTGTATAGATTTTGTATAAAAATGTTTGAAAAAAAAAAAAAAACTAAACCTATACGCCCCATATACATATTGTATAAAAGTGTTTGTTAAAAAGGGAAAAAAAACTAGATCTACAAGCCACTTTTAAGTCTATATGCCCGATATAGATTTTGTATAATAATGTTTGTTAAAAAAAATATACATATACACCAAGTATAGGTCTACTCGCCCCGTATAAACCTGTACGTGGCGTATAGGTCTAGCCGCCAGACAAAACATTTCAGTGACATCAATTATTGGATCTTATACGCCCTGTACAGGGGGTTGTGTAAATAGTGAATGATGTGTTAATAACCAAAGCCTTAATAAAGTTTTACGGCTTGTTTAAAATCTTATAAAGTAAAATACCTTGTAAAACAAATATGACAATAAAAAACAAACGTATACCAAGTTATACCAAAGAACTTGACATTTTTATGGAATGTAAGTGTATACAACAGATTTAAGAATTTGATTTTTTTTTTTAAATCAAATAAAGTTTTATAAAAAAGTGTTAAGAAAAAAAGAGAAAAAATAAGGAACAAAACCTTCTATGTCTTCGAAGAATCTTTCTAGACAGGAAGCCTTACGACTGGATTTATAGTTTTAAAACCGCAATTCATAAATTGTTACAAAACGTGGCATCTTCTAGAATAACAATTTGTTAGTCGTACTTGTCTATCCTTCCAGATAATTTGAATCCCTATTTATGATAAGCTTGACTTTCAAATATTAAGTAACACCTATAATATCACGGGAAAATCATCATTTTAGCCTTTGACTAACGTTTTTTTTTTATCAAACTAGCCACCTCCCGTTTTTTTGAAGAGTCGACTCACATGTTCTAAGACGTCCTCACGAGGCTTTAGGGTGGACCAATAACTGAACGACACGTGTTAAAAATATAATAAAAAACTATACACATATTCCAAGGAAGCCACCAATCTACTCTATTGTTTGACTTTGTTGCAAAAGAAACAAGAAGAAAGACAACTTCACCATCAGTCACCACCATCCACCTCCACAACACCACCAACAACAAACCATCGGTCACCACCATCCACGTCCACGGCAACCACCACAACCATCTCCACGTCCACAGCAAGAACTCACCACCACCTATCACCGTTGTCGGACTTCACTCCCACCACCACCTTTGACCATCACAGTAACAACCAACACAACGCCGCCACTAAGATTTACCATCAAATGAAGAAGGAAAAGGTGGAAACGTTACAGAGACGTCGCCGGCAAGGTGGAGACGTCACAGAGACGCCCGAGATGGAGACGACTGCCATGGAGACGAAGACGTCACCAAGACGGTACCCGAGACGTCTCGACGGTGTGGAGCCGTCTCCGAGACGACTCCACAGAACTAAGGACATGTGATGTTAATCGATTGGGTCTTCTTGGTGGCGTCTCCAGAGTCCATTCCACCACCTCGGAAACCGGGATCCGACTCTCCAATGTCATGGGAGGTGCCTAGTTTCATGAATCTGCTCGGTCTAACAGCTAGTTTTGGTGATTTTCCCTAATGTCACTAAAGATATACCAATTTTGCAAGTTACAAAAAAGAGGACAAGACTTTGTCTAAGGTTGAGGAGCGATCCGAATCAACTTTGGTCTAAGGTTGTTCTCGCCATTCATGGGAAGGCGCTCAAGTCGAAGATCATTCCGTTCAAGAACTCTTTCCCGGGGATTTGGAAGGATATTAGTAAGGTGGATGAGGCGTTGGCTGCTGAAGGTATTTGTATCAATGACAACCTTAAGGTTTCGGTGGGGAACGGGGCCTTGACCAAGTTTTGGAAGGATCGGTGGCTTTCTTCGGTTCCGCTTTGTGAAGTTTTTCCTGACCTGTTCGAGTTAGCGGCTGATAAAGAAGCTGTGATCGCTGATTCTTTTTCTAAGATCAATGCGGCTGTTTCGTGGCTCGGCAAGTGGAAGCGCAAATTCAGTTCTGTTGGTGAGTGGACTTCCTTTGCTAATCTTCTCAAATCTGTTAGTGGCTTTTCTTTTTTAGGAAACCAAGACAAATGGGCCTGGGCAAACGATGATGGGATGGGCTTTTCGGTTAAATTTATTCGCAGCCAACTTGACTCGGCTAGACACGGTAATAGTTCGGAGTTTGGGGGCTGGTGGGAGCCGTGGGCTCCTCCCAAATGCAATCTGCTACTTTGGCGGGCTGCTCTTGGGAGAGTTGCAGTCAAATCCGAGTTGGCGAAATGGGGTGTTTTGATTGAGTCCCAACTTTGTCCTCGATGTGGGTTTTGCAACGAAGACGTTGACCATGCGTTTTGGAATTGTGTTTTGTCTAAGGCAGTTTGGTGGAACGTTCTTAGGTGGGTTCGGGTCTCTTTTCCCTTAGATGTTTCGACCTTTGTTGATCTCATTTATTGGCTAAAGGATGCTCCGGGTTCGAAGGTTTGGAAGAGATTGGTTTGTACTATTGTGATTGCCACTGTTTGGCGTCTCTGGCTCACTAGAAATTCCATAATCTTCAAAGGCAAAGTCACTCCGGTGTGCAAAATGGTGGAACTCATCAAAGAAGACTCGTATTTGTGGATTAGTCATCGTTCAAATGTTAAAAGGCCTTCCTAGGAAGATTGGGCAGAATTCAACATAGTGGCTAGCCTGTAGGCTTTTTGTTTCTTTTGGGTGTTGCCCTGTCGGGCGGTTTTTCTTTTGTTTCGTTTGTTCCTTCCTGTTTTGTTCTTTTTGTTTTGTATCTCAGCCGCTTGCTGGCTCTTTATATCAATATATAAAGTGTTCTGCCGTTCAAAAAAAAGGACAAGACTTTGTAGTTTGGGAATCAACGGTCAACCGAGGACAAATCGTCATCCGTCAACCTATTGTCACTAGTTACTTTTTGATCTTTGGAAATTGCTTTAATATAGACTAGAGAATACTACTACTTTTTTTTTTTTTTTTTTTTTTTTTTTTTTTTGAAATACCACTTTTATTAAAAGGCAACATCAAGGTGCTGAGCCAACACAAACCATCATACAGATATATTAAAATTTGGACCATTTTTCCGTTTGAGCTTTTTCAAATATGACCAGTTTTTCATCCTTAAGTAGCTAAAGGCTTTAATCTCCCCAAGTAGGTTTTAGGGGCTGTTTGGTTGATTAAGTGTTGAATCATTAAGATGGTCTGAATGGTTAAGAGGCCCTGAATGGTTAAGAGCTGAATCATTCAGCATCCCTTATTAGCTTAATGGTTCAGCACTTAATCATTCCATTCAGATGCTGAAACAAACAGTCTGAATGCTGAATGATTCAAACCTGAATGATTAAGAGGCTGATTAAGAGGCTACCAAACAGCCCCTTAGACAGCCACCCTCTTCCCGCAAAACACCAGTTTATTGCGCGCTTTCCAAATTATGCAGCATGATAGAATTACAATAGATTAAATGACCCGTTTATGTAGTTCACCCATTTCACCATCTCATGAGCATGTACCAAGTCTTTGATAGAAAACAAAACAAACTGTGGAGTTTTACACCAAAATGAGATACCATCTACCAAACTATGGTTGCGATGCATAGGATATAAAGAGGTGATACTCAATCATACCATGCTTCACCTTTTAAACAAACGCAAAGTTAATTACATTTATATCATCTTGATTAATCTAGCAATTATATGTTGGGGATTTACAGTAAAACAAACGAACAACCGGATAACAGAAATCTCCGAAGGCACATAATCGCTTTTAGATTGAATCAATTCGACAGTTTAATCGGATACAATCAGAGATCGGGAATTTTCTGTATGTTATGATTGAGAGAAAAACCAGAGAGAATTTTTGACCAAGATAATAAAATTCGTAATGAATCAATGGCCCATTAACAGCCTTTTAGGCAGTTATTACCAAGGGCTCTGCCCCTTGGACCCTGCTCTCCCAGGGGCGCTGCCACCAGCAAAAAAATGGGTTCTGGGTTTTTATACACCTCGTGACATCACATTCTAGGGTATGTGACAACTTCCTATTGGTGTGTGATGTGGGACAGAGTATATGCTTCCTAATTAAGGGGTGAATGATTCCTAAATACCAAAAAAAATAAAAAATAAAATAAAAAATAATAAAAATAATAATAATAATAATAATAATAATAATAATAAGGGTGTAAGACAAGGCTAAAAAAGACATTGGAAGCATGGTTGCAAAACTCGCTAGGCGCTACCAACTCGACCGACTGGTGAGTTGTGAGTACTCGGCCGAATCGGGCGAGTACTCAGCCTAGTCGGGCGGGTACTCGGGGGTCGAATCGGCCTATGTGAGGCGTACTCGAAATATTCGGCCAACTCGGCTATATTCGGTAACCCACCATGTAGCGAGTACTCGACGAGTAATCGGTCAACTCAGACGTCTTTTGCAACTACGATTGGAAGTCGTTTCAATATAAATAGAATCGCTGCCATTGGCTTGTCAGAAAAACCCAAAACCCACAGGGAAGATAAGCCTCTCAGGTGAAAAAATACGAAAAGTAGTCACTTCCATAATATTATATGGGTGGGTCTATTTTGACATCCTTGTGTCTATTTTGACACTCTCTTATCTCTATACTATGTATATATATATAGATAGAGATAAAGTGATGGTGTCAAAATAATATGACTCTTAGATGATATGATATGTCTTATAAAAAAATCGTGTGCTTTTAAGCTGGCATTGATGAAAATAAAATATCAGATACTCGAGTAAAAGTAGACATAAGTAGATACAAAACTTCTCTCATACTCGGTAGAAGAAAAGTGGCCGTTAATCCTTTAACAATATAGAAAACTGTATATTTTATAAACAAGTAGTTCACATGGATTATTTTGTAAGCAATGTAACCAGGTCCCATCTTGCCCACGTGATTACACTGTCAATCAAAAGTTCACCACACATGCACCATGCCTCCATCATCCTTGCCCCCACTTGTCCTCGCCGGTCCAATATTATGTTTCCCATTATTTTCTTTTAATCCTTTTATTAATATTATTAATCTATCTATTTTTAAAACTCACGACAACATCAATTTCGCCCTTTCTTATAATAATATTATAATAGAAAATAATAATAATAACAATATTAATAATAATAATAATAATAAAAATAAAAAAGAAATTAAACTCAATACTAATTCTGTATCTAAATCTACAAATGTTTTACAATCACAATACCTTTGAATTCACTAATTCTTCAGCAGAAACCAAATCAGTCAACTCTCCACTGCTTTTATCTGCAAAAAGGAAAACAACAATTTTATATCCGCTACTGGCATATTCAGCCCAACCACCCTGGCCCGACCCGGTTCAAACTTTGACTCATTAGCCAGTCGGGCTAGTAAGGTTACCTAGTACCCGGATTCCCAAGCGTAAGCTCAAGATCATCAGAAACACATTCCTCATGAATCCTCTCTCCTTCCCATGGTTTCACTAGACCTTTCATGTTACTCCCAAAAGCAAACTCAGACGAAATCACGTCTGACATTGGGACATCGGCAGTTTGCTCAGCAGCACCATTGACTGCAGGAGAGCACGTCCCACTTTGACCCGGTGTCCACATCCGACCCGAAAACGCCTCCTTGAACCCAAATGGATGGTTTGAGGCAACGAGGCTGAATGTTGGTGATGATGGCCCTTCTTGTGGGGTTTGAACACCTGAGAGCCATCCTGAGTCAGGCGGCGTTTGGATACCAGGGATATGAAAGTTCGGGCCGGGCCATAAAGAGGATCTGGGTTGATCATCAATGTCCGTCATTCTTGGAGTCTGACACGTGGGTGAACTTATGGGAGGGGTGACGGGTGCACTTACTGAACCACCAGCTGTGTAGAGATGGTGTGGGAATTTGGAAGAAGATGAACCTGATGAGAGATTCTTTAGCCATGGGATAAGCGAATTAGGGTCGGGATTATTATTAGAAGCATAAATGGTTGAGCCAGGGCTAGGAATGGATGATGAAGTTGGGCTGAAATTGTATGAAGAAGCATTCGGGCTCGGTTGGTATGACGATGAACACGGGCTTGCTGATGCTGATCCACCCATAGTTTCTATCCGTTCAACAGGTTTACAGCCCTACAAAAATAAAAATATAAACGAACATATATTAACAAGGAGAAAATGTAACAAGTACAAAAATGGCACCTACTTCTATGGAAGGAAGATCTTAATCCCAATTCTACTAGTTACCACCAAAGATCAGAAATATGACATCTAATTTCCGATTCAAACATTGGCTAGCAGAGCAATGGCGGACACGTGTGTTTTTGAGTGATGGTTCACTCGATTATGTAAAAAAAGATAGAGAATTGACATTAACTTTTACTATAATCAAACATAAGTGATATTAACAAATTGAAGATGCAAGATAACAAGTAATCATGAAAGTGGAGAATCAAAATTAGTGTCTTTTGCATGGCATTTCTTTATAAAAGATGTAGGTCCAACTTTATTACCAAAAGTCAACCCCAACAAAAGCTCAAATCACCACCATATCTAAACATGATTCTCCACCGAAAATTCAGGAGAGGCCAATAATAAAACTCTAAAAAGAACCCCAAATCAAGTAATTTCAAAATTTTCCAAGCATATTTCTTATTTCAAACCAAAGGGGCAATACTTTAGTATTAACCAGTATCACTTTCTCTAGGGAAGGTCGCTGTTTGAAGTCTCATTCATGACAAAATGTCATCCACAAGCCATAGCTTTACCACAGTGGACTTTCAGGCAGTGGTTTTATCTGAAATCGGTGACGGACCAGGCCACTAGTGTTGTCAGTAACTATGGGCGTACCTGAGTGGCTAAGCTTGGTTGGAGGTTCAAATTAAAATATTTCTTATTTTAACTACAAAATTTATAGAACAAAAACTTATTAAAGACTGCAATCAATAAGGCTCTCTGACAATGACAAGGCATGGTTCTATTCTATCCCTCTCACAAATACCGTACAAAAGAAGGTATAACAATAATCAATGTTCCATTCCACAATTATTAATGAAGGTTTTACTCAGAAGGAAATCTAAAACTGTACTTAATTTTAATATCTATAAAAGAAGGAAGCACAGGTGTGTGTCATTAATCTATTATTGTCTAATTACAGGAGACTATATAAACTAAAATAATAATAAAAAACAGTTGTGTTCCGTGCGCCTTCACATGGAAGCAGATTCAGACGATGCTGTTGGGTGCTAACATGCGCCAATTGCTCAGCAATCACGTTAGCTTGTCGGTGATTGCGACAAATCTCCAGATCCATTCACAAATTAGCTTATCAGATTGTTTTCTTTTTCTTCCTTGCTAACATAAACCTAGAGATCTAAAATATTTTACAAATCTTAGGTTTTTTCTAATAGCGTAAACCCTAATTCTTTGATAAAAGAATATAAAAATCGATCATTAACGATCTAAGAATCATTGCAAAAGCTTTAAAATAAACATAAAACTATGCCGCTAACGTGCGCACCACTTAAAATTACATAAAATCAATCATCAACAGTGTAGATTCATCAGCAAAAACTCTATAACAATCACAAAACGTTTTGCTAACGTGCACACTACTTAAAACCTCATAAAACTAATCGTCAACGACCTAGAGTCATCGCAAAAGCTGCATAACAATTAAAAAACCGTGTTGCTAACTTGCGCACCACTTGAATCAAATAAAATCAATCATCAACAATCTAAAATCATCTCTAAAACAATCGAAAAACCGCTTTGCTAACGTGCGCACAACCAAAACTCACAATCCGATAAACTAAAAAAAACATAAACAAAAACGACGACGAATCGAAGATGAGTTCAATTTAAACTAACCTTACGATACGTAGTTCCATCTTCTTCAACGACCCATCCAGCCTCATTACAGAGCGCTTTCAACACTTCGTTATTATCACAGTGTTTCGGCAGCTTATAATTACCATAAACCCTAAGCCCAGCGAATATCTTCGCCGCAATAGCTCTACGACGTCGTTCCCTCCGTTTATTATTCTCCCTCTCCTTCCACGTCGGCAGCCTCGTCCCTGACGTCATCACTATGTTAACTAATTATAACAGAAAGAGTAACGGAGAGATGACGGTGTCGGAAAATAATAATAAGTTGACGGACGGTGACGGAGATGGTGGTGAGGCTTGGTCAAAGGTTGTGTAAGGTAATGAGGTGAAGGTGTTTGTTTTATTTTTTTATATGATGTGGGTTGAGAGGGTTGATGATTGGACAGAAAAGAGATGGGAATTACGGAAATGCCATTGAATGGTTCAAAGGAATCATGGGAATCGGGTCCGTGCACGTGGAAACGTGTTTAGTCTTTTCAAACAAATAAGTTTGAAAGCCATTTTTTTTGTGGAGTAGGTGGAACGGTGTCGTTTTGTTGGTTTCGTGTTTATTGGGTTGCTAGTGTATCCGTATAGTTTGCATTAGATTCTTGCATAGTCTACAGTTGCAGATTGATATACAAGGCAATATCAAGTGATATGTTGGAATTGGAGTTGAAGACATCTTAATTCGGTTGGATCCAGAACGCTCAAAAAGACATTAGTGTGAGGCACTATCAAATCAGATACTAATATATACCGGTGAACCTTGAATTTTTAGATTATGGGGCCGAAATTCACGAGACTTAATTTTTTTTCATTAAAAAAAATTCCATAGGGTGGTCCATAGCAACTTCCCGTCTCCCCAAGGGCAAGGATTTGTATTCTCTAGATTAGGGTTCTCTATTCAAAAGGGGGTGGTGACGCAGCTTGTTGCCCGACTACCTGTTATCCTTATGTAATTTGCCCCTTTTGTCGAAATAAAATACTTTAAAATTAAAAAAAAATAACTCTATATTAAACCTTTGTCCTTTAAATGCAATTTTATTGGTAGTTACAAAGTTGATCAAAATGTTTCTTTTATTAGAGGTAGTTGTTGTTGCAACACTAAGGTGCTATTTGTTTTTTCTGCAGGAAAAGGTCTGTAGTCTGCGGACCACATCTGCAGACATCTGCAGGAGAAGAGGTGGACCAAAGGTCTGCGGTCTGCAAGGAGAAGACTGTTTGTTTGTTAATGTCTGCAGACTGCTGAAATAAATTGAAATCTAAATAAACTGATTTTTTTACAACAGTCTGGTGGTGGTGGTGGTGGATGGTGGTGGACGGTGGTGGTGGGTGGTGGTGGTGGACCGTGGTTGGTGGTGGTAGTGGACGGTAGTAGGTGGTGGTGGACCGTGGTGGTGGTAGACGGTGGTGGTGGATGGTGGTGGTGGACGGTGGTGGTGGACCGTGGGTGATGGTGGTGGACCGTGGTGGTTGTGGTGGACGGTGGTGGTGGACAATGGCGGTGGTGAACGGTGGTGGGTGGTGGTGGGTGGCGGTGGTGGGTGGTGGTGGGTGGTGGTGGGTGGCGGTGGTGGTGGTGGTGGGTGGCGGCGGTGGTGGTGGACCGTGGTGGTGGTGGTGAAAGGTGGTAGGTGGTGGTGGTGGGTGGTGGTGGTGGTGGAGGACCGTGGTGGGTGGTGGTGGGTGAGGAGAAGAGAAGTGGAGAAGACCTTTGAAGACCTTAGAAGACTTTAGAACAAGTCTGCACCAAGAAGAGGTTAGGCAGACCTTTTTGAGTGAAAGGTCTTCCAATATCCAACAACATTACCACTTGACATGCTATTTTAGACATTGATATATCGTCATTTTAACTTCATTTTGAACACATATCAAGCTGTTGTGAAGCCTTCATAAAGGAAAATGATGTAAATATGATATTTCAGGTCCAGAATTAATAAGAAATATATTTTATTTGTTAGAAATCTTACACTGAGAATGGAGAAATTTCTGCAAATAAACAAACAGGAAGAAAACTAAACAGATTAGTGAAAAAGAACCGGGCTTGTGTTTGACACAGTTCCCTTAAAAAGATTCGTCGTCTGTTCCCAGGGTACACCGATTCAACAGTGGCGGTGCACTGCGGACTATCTCACTTGCCTGAAAAGAAACCGGAAAGCTGTTGCTGCTATAATGCGAATGTATTTTCTGTGAAAGCTTAGTATTCTTGTGTTCTGCATAAAGTTACACATGCCTTTATATACTCCAAGAATACCAAAATGTGTAACGGTCTGCTACAGTTAAACCAATTAAAATTGTTGTTTAATTGGTTGATATTAGTCTCCTAATTACTGCAGCTAATAACCAGGAAAGGCTGAAGACTAGAAGACTTGAAATTGAAACTGTCTTCTGAAAGCTTTCTTAAAGTCACAACATAAAAAAATAATTCACCTTATAAGTTCCTTCAATTTTCATCTCTCCATCAATATGGGACACAACCAACTCACATTTGCTTATTAAATTTCCAACAATAACTACTTTTTCCAACAATTACTTTATAAACTCAAAAAAATTAAAACACAATAATGTACATAAACCTTAAAAACAAAAATATATGTCGTTAAATCAACTTTTTAGCGGGATTCACGTAAAAAATAAATTTTTTTTTTGAACGACCAACAAAAAGCTTCATTTCATATTGGCTATCCAGGCGATAGCCAAACCACCAAGAAGTTACAGACACCAAAACAATGTACAGCAAAAAGCAAAACAAACATAATGACATAGTTCACAAAAAACAACAGTAACAAAAAACTACCAACCAATCTTGTATACTTTAAATCCTCTCCATGTGTCCCAATCCAAACCCACCTCTTTCGAGCGTGCCTTGACCCACAAAAAACTTGAAGCCTTAACGTCGCCAAACGTCTTTTGTATTGAAGGTTGGACTTGATTGAACACCGCCTCGTTTCTAGAGTTCCATATACACCATATGACTACCAAACACACCGCATGCACCGCTTTCCTTTTCCTTTTTGACCCATTAACAGATTTGAATAACTCGACAATGTCGCGAACACTGAACACGATCAGCGGCTGAATGCTGCACCAGTCTGCGACCAGCTGCCACAAAATTTGCGCAAACCCACATCCAGAAAAAATATGGGCTGCCGATTCCTCAGTTTCGCTGCAGAAAGGACACAGAACAGATCCGAACTGAATATTACGACGCCGTAGTGCCACCAAAGTAGGTAAACGATCCAAATCGGCTCTCAAGGCGCATATTTCAACCTTTGTAGGCACCCATGAATTCCGACTAAACTTGTATGTAGGTACCACAAAACGGCGTTCCGCGAGACCTTTCTTAAAACTTCCCACAGAATATAACCTAACCCCATTCAGAACCCATACCCACTTGTCACCCCTAGCCGCAAAATTGACTGATCCAATAAGTTGTTGCAGGAAATCCAATTCAGCAGCCTCGTTGCCGTGCCCAACCCCTCTAGACCATTCCCAATTGAAGCCCAGCCCACCCTGCCCCACCCGTTCGGCGACTGTAGCCAATTTCCTCTTCTCAATCTCGAATAAGTTTGGACAAAGTGACGCCAAAGAGACGTCCCCAACCCAAGTATCCACCCAAAACCTTATGTCCAACCCATTCCCTACCACCCCTTTGATATAATTTGAGAAGCCCAACCCAACCCCATTTGCATCGCCCATAGCTTTCGAGATTTGCTTCCACGGACCCGGTAAAGAAAGCTTAACCGGCATATAGCTCCACCCTCTAGAGCCACTATGAATAGCCCAAATAACCTTCCTCCATAACCCGTCCTTCTCAGTCTTGAACCTCCACCACCATTTTGCTAGCAACGCAAGGTTTGCATCCCGTAATGACCCGAAACCCCACCCGCCATATTCCTGAGGAGCAATGACCTTTTCCCACAGAACCCAATTCATTCTAGCTCGCTCATCAGACCCCCCCCCCCCCCAAAAGAAAATCCGCCTCATTCTGTCCAATGCCTCAATAACTTGCTCTGGAGCCCGGAAAAGAGAAAAATAATACGTCGGAAGTGCATTTAAAACCGCCTTAATAAGAGTTACCCGCCCCCCAAAAGACAATAGTTTAGCTTTCCAAATGGAAAGCCGACTCCTGAACAGATCCAACACCGGCTTCCAATTCTTACATAGATTCATGTTCGCCCCTACTTGCAATCCAAGATAAATAAATGGAAACGATCCAGCCCTGCACCTCATAATACCAGCCATCATCTGGACCTCCATCTCCGACACACCCACACCGAAAATGCTACATTTAGACAAATTGACCCTAAGCCCGGACACAAGATGGAAGCATCTAAGCAGCCGCTTTATGTTCAGCACATTATACACGGACCATTCACCCAAAAATACTACGTCGTCCGCATACAATAGATGGGATACAATCGGTCCATTACTACCACATTGTATACCCCGAAAAAGACCCAACTCACACATCTTCTTGACGAACCCGGATAGTGCTTCCATGACTAAGACGAATAAAAAGGGGGACAGCGGGTCCCCTTGCCTAAGCCCTCTGGAACACTTAAATTCCACTGAAGGAGAACCGTTGATTAATACTGACGCCCGGGCGTTTGACACCAAGGCCGACACCCACATTCTCCACTTGGCAGAGAAGTTCATTTGATTCAAGACCTCATCAAGAAAACTCCAACACACCGAGTCATACGCCTTATCGATATCTATTTTTAACAACAACCCCGTTTTTTTCATCCTCTTTACCCAACCCACAATCTCGTTTAACATCATCGGCCCATCCAAAATACTTCTTCCTGATAAAAAAGCCGATTGCTCAGCGCCAACTAATTTTCCGATAACCTTCTTCAACCTTTCCCCAAGCACTTTGGATATCACTTTATTTATCAATCCCACTAAGCTAATAGGACGGAAATCTGAAAAGCATAATGGATCCTTAACCTTTGGAATTAAGGCTATAAATGATGCCGTGCATGCTTCATTCAAAGTGCCCCGATTGTAAAATTCATCCATCATCGCCATAAAGTCCGCCTCAAAACAGCCCCAAAATCTCCTCAAGAACTTGAAGTTGAAGCCATCCGGACCTGGCGCTTTCTCCCCTTCACACGACCACACCGCATCCTTAACTTCCATCACCGAAAAAGAACTGCACAGTTGATCCCTCTCGTCTCTGACAGCTTACTCAGATTAGAACATACGAAAGATGGTCTTGATTGCTCCGGTTCAAGGAATTTATTCGAAAAAAATTGATATGCCGCATCTTTAATAGACATCGGATTATCCTCCCAAATCCCGCTGGACATGATTCCGTTTATGCGGTTATTTGACAGGTTTGCATTAATAACCCCGTGAAAATATCTCGAGTTTTCATCCCCGTCCACCGCCCATTTAACTTTAGCCTTTTGCCTCAGATCCGCTTGCTTCTTCCGGTCAAAATCCAATATAAAAGCTTTGTATTCATCCCTAACCTTTAATTCCAAAGGAGCAAGTAATCTTGATTCGGCTAACAGCTCAATTTTTTCAACCTCCAATTTTTTGACATTGTATTCTTCTATCAGCCTTTTCTTTTCACCACCCACCCATTTTTTAATTTTCGTCTTTAGAAATTTTAACTTTGTAGCGAGCCCCAAATCTGCATCCCCAGAAAACACAAAACCTTCACTAACCCCCCTTACATACTCCACAAACCCCGGCATTTCAAGCCACGAATTGTAAAATTTGAAGGGAATGTGGCCGAAATCTGTCGGGGACGTGATGATGGTAATAGGACAATGATCCGACGTGTATCTAGGATGAGCCGTCACCCTTGCCATAGGCCACCTATCCAAAAAGTCTTTACAAACCAAAAATCGATCCAATTTACTCAACTTTAACCCGTTATCCGACATATATGTAAACCGGTGACCCCCCATATTGTACTCCTGCAGATCTAAACTTGATATGAATTCGTTAAATCGGTCGGCGTTCGCTTTAACAAATTCTGAGTTCATCCTCTCCTCTTGGCACCTCACCTCATTAAAATCCCCAACAAACACCCACAATCCCAGGCCGTTCCGTTTCAGCTGTTTCAACTCATCCCATAAGCCCCTCCTCAACCCCACGTCGTTTGGTGCATACACATTTACAATATTCACCCAATCCCCATTCGCAACTAATGTTCCAGACACCATAAGATAATTTCTATTTTTAACAACCCCCATCCGGTTAAAGACTGCCGGATTCCAAATACTAAGCAACCCCCCCCCCCCCCCCCCGACGCACCATCCGACCCCACCTTTTCCATTACAAAAGCAGTATTTCCCCATATAGAGTTTACATTAAATAATGAGTTACCTGGAAGTTTCGATTCTTGAATAACTAAGAAGTGAATCCCATAACTTGTCTTCAACCCCTTTACCCAGGACATCTTCTTCGAGTCCCTAATCCCCCTGATATTGATTGATAAAATATTCATTGGTCACCATTGTTTTCACCATGAACCAAATCCTCCACCTTTTTGTCAAAACCTCCCAACTGAATTCCAATTGCCTCCCCAAACTTTAAAGTTTCAGCCACCTCGCGTTGATTTTCTTCATCCACATCTGCGTTCAGATTCGAGGCTCTTTGTGTTGGCTGGTCATTACTACCCACGGTACCCCCAACGTCAAACTCACCAACGCCACCTGAATCATTACTAATCACCGGCTCCACCATCGGCTCCCCTCCACCTACTTGTCCCCCTCCCCTTCCCTGATTTGAGTCTATCGTATTTGAAGCAGAAGCTGTATTATTTAGATCAGGTACACACCAAGTAGCCACATATTCATTTTTCTCCACACTCCATTGGTCCAACCCAACTGATGAACCCATACCTCTAGTCCTCTTCCTTGGCCTGTTAGAAGGAGAAGGCTCATTTCCACCCTTATGGCCCATGTTGAAATTTTCTATTGAAATGATAGGCCCAACACTAGTAGGAAAAGACCTGGTCTCCATGTCACCATATACCCCACCCCTAATATTATTATTAACAATATTAGTATAATTATTATCGTTATTATGAACCTTGTCCCCACCAGAATTATTAGTATTGTTATTATTATCATTATCCACATTAATTGGATTCACAATTCCAATACCCATGTTCCCCCTTTGCACCTCGAAAAACCCCCCAGCATGTCTAGAAAACTCCCCATGCACAACTAAAGCATCCGACTCCCTACCTTCCGTCGCTTTTTCCCCTTCACCGTTTGTCTTTTCAGCTTCCGTATGACCGTTTTTTGGACTACCCGGACGAAACTCCCCTTCCTCCATGTGATCTTCTCCGGCTACCGATTCCTCCGAAGCAGACTTGGATGACTGTAAGTCAGACACAATCGATTTCATCACATCTTGTAATTTGTTAGACAAATCTTCCGTCACTCTTACCTGGTACAAATTACCCTCCCATACAAGATCCACCACATCATCAATCCAAGGTATTCCGGGAACCACCACGCAACAGTCGCCAACAGAATTATCAGGTGACGACCACGAAAAAGTTGATTCTTGCATTACTCTTCCAAAAGCTTCCCCAATCCTATTATACGTAGACTCATCCCTTAATTGAATAGGAACCCCAGTGATTTTAAGAAGTGCCAATCTTTCATTACCAACATCTTGGCCCTTCCACAATACCGCAGAAGTAAGAATGTTCTTCCAAATCGGATTTTCATCTTCAATGAAGTTTACAGCCGATCTCTTATCTCTAAAGACAATCATCACCTTAGACCCTCCAATATAACTGATAGGATATTCTTCCATCCCTTCGCCCGACAGTAGATCTTTTAGTTCTTTTAAAGCGTCTAAATTTTTGATATCACCGATCACCGCCCTCATCATACAGTGACTAGGGTAAAGAGCTGCCCTATCATCGATCCTTATGGTTCTTTTGGAACTAGATTGGACATTCGGCCCTCCTGTAGCTGCATCCTTAAAGGAGCAGCCCTCCACCACCGGGGAGAACCTAATAGGAGCTTGTTGCCTACGTTCATCTGCACACCCAGAGGGCTTGGTTTTACTAGGTCCCTGTTCAGCCCCATTCGACTCCACATTATCGAACCTTTCATGATTCCTATTATATCTCGCCACCGAAACCGACACCTTCGCCTGGTAGATTTTCACCATGTTCAATCTTTGTAACAGCTCTCTTATATCTTGGATCCTTCTATACCTCACAAAACCAAAGAAATTTCCCCTTGTGTCCCTTTTCCTTGCCACGTATGCATCTTTTATATCACCATAAGGCTCGAACACTTTCCACAGAAGAGTACTCGAAACCCCACCAGGAAGATTTGCTACGAAAAAAGTGGTTGTTTGACTGTAATCGTTGTTGTTGTTGTCGCCTTTCCTCCGGTAATTCGGAGCATCACCGTTTCCTCTCCCTCTCATATGAAAAGTTTGTGATCAATACGCACGTAAAAAATAATAGATAATAAAAAAAAATCTTATCCAAAAAGATTACAAGCAAGTCATCCCCAGTTAACTAAAGGGGGCGAGTCACTCCTCAGGTAGCTTCACCCCCGTATCGTTGCTGGTCAGCAACACCGCTATCACCCCTCAACAACAGTCAAAAACATCACAGCTCGGTAAGATGGGGTTAGGTGTGACTCGGCAACTTTATTGGGAGTGCCCTGACCCCTAAGTCTTAAACAAAAATAAAAACTAAATTTAATTTTGAGCACTGAATTATAGCATATTGACAATTATTTATTTTAAAGTTTTTTGACAAGAGTTTTTGCAATCTAAATATGATCTAACTTTAAATCACATATTTTTACCAGATGAAAATATCATACCACTAAATTATAAGTGATTGTGAATTTATTATTATACTATTGTTCATCATTATGGTAACCGCTACTTTATAAGAAAATAACCGTTTTTGAGATGATCTTGACCGTCTAAACTAAACGGTTATTTCTAATATTTAATCTCAGCCGTACTAATTAGACGGTTACCTTCAAAATTTGGCAGTTTCTTTTTTACAAGAGCAGTTAGGCGGTTTTCCCACTCTCTCCCATGATTTTAGCACATCTTTTCCTTGCCATTTCTTCTCTGCAGCCAACTTCCTCCGATCACTATAAATATAACTCCTACAAGCCCTATGCTACGCTCTGGCCAAAACCGCACCTAAAGATAGCACACATTTCTCCCCCAACGAACCCATTATAAACCCTCCACCATCACCAAGTTCGCTTCACACAACCCACTATAGAAATCGGTGATTCATCCTGATCAGCCATTGTCTCCCTCATATTTTGATTTTTGGATTTAATCAAAGTTTTTTTATAATTCGTTTGTGTATAAAAACTGTGTGCAGAGATGGTGCGATAAGAAAAAAGATACACTAATGGCAAGATCTATCTTTAGGTTAGGTTAATTTATGGCTTCATGTTTCCATTTTCATGATTGTTTCTCTTGATTTAATTACGGTTTGTTTTTTCATAATCAATGGTGGCATCCTTACTATTCTTCTCCTTGATTCTGAGGTTGTGGTTAATTTATGTTTTACTCCAATCTGAAATTCACCTTCTCACCTCTTACAAATTAGGGAAATTTGACATTTCTCATAAGTTCATTGATAACAATTTGTAGATTAAGTGTTGAATGAAATGCCAAACAGAGCCTCCTTCTAATTTACTTGATTTGTTGGTGTGATTGATAATGATTTGCAGATGAACTTGAGTATGTTTGGACATTAAGCCATTAACAGCTTAATCTTTATTTTTCGCCTCATATCTATATTGTTTTTGTTTTGTAGTAACTTACATAGAAATGGAACAAATGTATAGGTAATTATTATTATTATTATTATTATTATTAGACTAATTGAATTTGTAGCCATTAATACACTTTTATTGGATTAAGCTATTTGTTTTTTTTCCAGTGCAATGAGAAATCTTTACAGATGATGTGGAAGCAACGGTGAACATTTATGAAGTTCGAAATGAATACCAGAGATAAAGTCTAGTGTATGCATATAATATATGTGTGACAATATATAGATATTAATTAATGTTCAGAGTGATAAAAGTATGAAAAAATAGTTTTTTTTTTCTTTCTTATACTGGTTATATTTTGACAGGCCTATTGCACTAGCATAATTCAAGGCTTCATCACCTAAAGCTAGATCATCAAGAATATATTCATTAGAGAGCATGTTAAGCATTTCATTAGACTCACTTGTGTTCATGGCTTCAAAACTATCAAAGGATGAAGAAAGGGAATACTCTTTTTTTGTTATAAACCGTTGACGTTGGATCCGCCTTTGTTCAGTGGTTGATGCTAGAAACCTGCTTCAATTTATGTTAAACTCTTTTAAAGATGCTAGGTAATTGCTCATTTATTACTTCATTTTTTTAGTAAAACGAATAAGTTATTGACAATTATGCTTTATAAAAGGTGGCAATCAATGAAGAAGGATATTAATGTGTAAGAAATGGAAGAATAGTTACAAGAGCTTGTGGGTCTACTAAGACAGTGAATTAAGAAGAAAAAAATTACGAGAAGGAGATTAAAGAAATGGAAGTACAACCGCGATAGCATTGGCTTCATACGATGGGGTAACAATTTACAATAATAATCAAAGAGATATACCTTTCTTTATAACTTATTTATATTGAAACGGGGTAACTCTAATATATCACTAAAACAATAATAATCAGATAGATATACCTTTTAACTTCTTGACGTTTTGTACAGTTTATAACTTTACATCATTTTCATTTTGTGGTCTACTCTCATATTTATAAACTATTATCTTATTATAAATGCAGAGAAGGTGATAGGGTGGTCTGGAGAACCTATCTGCAGGGAGATGCAATCCATGTAACATGCTTACTCACAGATGAGTCGTACTTTGACAAGCTGATCACAGTAAAGTCATGTTACATCGTCAATGAATACATCCCCATGCCTCAACAAAGCTACATGCCAGCCTGTCTACGCGAGGTGTCCGTAATCATAGGCAAAAGAGCAACCTTTCAAGAAATACACAACGACAACATTCCATTTCACTACTATCACTTTGCAACATATGCAAGCCTACGAGCTAGGACGGAGGCACCAAAGACGCTAACAGGTATGAACCAAAATAATCAACGTACTTGCTTAATCTAAAACTATAACATTATCTGCATTTATTGCCCTTGAATTACAAAACTCTTATTAGCACCTAGAGATTGCATTATTTAGATCGTTCAAATTTTTCTTTCATATCTACAACAAACTTTATATTTTTAAAACATATATGCATTATAATACAAGACACTTTTTAGCATATAAAGATATTATTATTTAGATCATTGACATTGTTCTTTCATATATATATACACAAATAATTTTATATTTAGCACCTACAATGACACTATCAAACACCTAAAATAAACATATTCACACCTCTAAATGCAGATTATATCGGTCGCATCGAAAACAATGGCTTTAAGCCAACAATCTAAAAAATAACTAAACGCACAGTGAAAATATCTTGGAGGTCGCCTTCTAGCCACAACAGCACCATTGTTATCACGCATCATTTCTCACAGAGATATTTTGGCAATTACAGGCACCATGGCAACAACATACAGAACCGAGCTGCAATTGGAATCAACACCAGCCACATCTATAGAAATAAATCCAACTACACCTGAAACAACTACATACATCGAAAGGTAAGGCAACAAACATCAGGAAAAAAAACATAAACATCCTAATAAACATGAATTCTCATTGCGGGCTTCGAGCAATGCCAACAACCACGATAACTTACACAAGAGTGATGTTTATATTCATATTGGTCTATTACAGTAACATACATTTGGTTTATTAAGATTTGTTCAATAATGAGTACATAATTTTTGTTGTAAACTGCAATAAGTTGTAAGTGGCGGTGCACATTTCTTTTCTTTTCTTTCTACGAATATTTGTTAAAACATAGTGTGCACATTTCTATTCTTATTGCGTAACTTGCGGCAAAAAACCTAAGTATTATAATGTTGTATTGCAACCAATTTGTGGATCCCGCTGCAACGCGTGGGTAAACCCACTAGTATCTTATTAAAGAAATTTGATGGGTAGGATTGTAATTTTACCACACTTTTAAGATGGCATATCAAAAGGCATAGGTATACATATCTATATTTTACCATTTTTCTTCCTTTTATGCCCCTATAGTACAACTTTTGATGACAATTATACAAATAAGTAATGCAAAGTGACTCTTCACATACATGCATTTATATGATGACCCTCTATATATTTAACACCTATATTTATATTACTCTTGTATTTATGTAAGGGTTTATGACTTTTTATATGTTTAACTCCTATATTTTTATTACTTTTGTATTTATGTAAGGGTATATCTAAAGAGGCATTTGCATTTCATAAGATACATCAATAAGAAAAGCATCTCATCACTCTCTTATTCTTCTCGCTATAATGTTAATAGGCTTATATGAGTCATGGAGTTATACATTACATTAGGGCAATTGATAAATTGAAGTTCAATGTGAGTTTGTTAATCTCCATTATATTAATATATTCTGTAGTATTTGAAGACTCTTTGAGTCTATTAATGTGGTGCAAAAATATGTCACATGACAATTGTACAAGAAAATGAGAAATGGTGCATTGAATTATTCTGGTCCTTGTTGTCATGGTGGAGATATTTTCACTTGTATGAAATTGTAGAATGTAGATATGTTTTAACTTTTACTCTTGGTGTCACTACTTTAAGATATTGAAGCAATATTATTTTACTCTAAGCAAAGTTGTTCTAGAATAATGTATAGTTTCAACATTTTCTAGCTATCATAAGAATGTTTTTACTAAGCAAATCCAAGTTACTCGTTTGGAGCGAACCGATTGTTTTTTTACAATTATGTATAATGTGTTTTTTTGCATTATTATTGTCATATCTTTTTATTACCTTTTTTTTGTTTTAATGCTTAATTGCTTACTTAGTTTATTTGCAGGTGTTATCATTTAAAGTAGTGAAGAAGTTGCTATGAAGCTGATATGGTCTTCTTATATTTTTAAGGAACTAGAAGTTTCTAATTGTCTTATTACTTTAATGATCAACTGATCAAACTATGTTTTATTTGGATACATGAACTTAGTCAGATAAATAATGTGAAGTTCTTCATGTTTACACGTAGTCATCAGTTGCTTAGTTTGTTTACGCATTCTAATAGTGTTGTTTATTAAATTGGGTTTCGCATTTTGACATTCTTTACTCGACTTTCATGCTTATGGATTTTGTAATTAAGGGATGCACTCGTGTCTGTTTGTATTTTGAAACCCTCATTTCTTGATTTGTATGTTTCTATTGACTGTACAATTTACACTCTTTTATGTAATTGTAATTTTTGACTTTTATTTTCACTATCCATATTTTAATATGTTGAAGCAATATTGGTTTTTTTTTTTGAGTTAATAGCCATTTTCGTCCCTGTGGTTTGGGCCAGTTTGCCACTCCAGTACAAAAGCTTTTTTTTTTGCAATTCCTTCCCTGTGGTTTGGATTTTTTTGCTATTTTCGTCCTTTTGACTAACTAGGTTTATTTTTTCTGTTAACTTAGGGGTATTTTTGTCATTTTACCAATTTATTTTTGTTTTTAATTTTTTTACTCTTTTTTATACATTAAAAAAAAACCTGTACATAAAAATCAGCCTTCTCTATCTCTTTCTCTCTCTCTCTCACATCTTCAACTTCTCCAAATCTAAACCTCCTGACCATAAGCCTTGTATACAAGTTGACTGCAAGGTTTGACATTGAATAATCTTTATTATTTTTAGGCCATCCTCCATTGATTCAACTCCCATCTTTCACTTGTTCTAGAAACTTGCTCATCGTGGAGTCTCAGATCGACATCAACAATCCTCTCTCATCTTCAACCTACAAATCCCTTCCAGATCTAGAAACTTGCTCATCGTGGTGGTGTTAGGGTGGATGACGGTGGTGGTTCAGCCATCAACGGCTGAGATTGATTGGTTGATTGACTGGTAGGTTGGTTAGTTGATTTATATTGAGTTTATACGCTTTAGGGGAAACTGTGGAGTTTATATATGGTTAAGGTTTGGGCTATTTGATTTGGGTATGGATTGGAGTGTTTGGTTAGGATAAATGAAAGAGTTTGAATTTGTTGGATTATTATTATCTTTGTTTTTACCGACATGAAATTGGATATTGTTAGGGTTTTAATTTGGGGGAAAAGAGGGAAGAAGATGATGGTTTTTTTATTAAAATAATCATAGAGTGAAATGTCTAAATTGTCCCTCATTAAGTAGGTAAAATGACAACCATACCCCTGACTTTAACGAGATTTTTTAACTGAGTTAGTGAAAAGGACGAATTTGGCAAAAAAATCCAAACCACAGGGAAGGAATTGCAAAAAAAAAAACTTTTGTACTGAAGTGGCAAACTGGCCCAAACCACAGGGACGAAAATGGCTATTAACTCTTTTTTTTTTAATCTAAGCAAGTTTTTTCTTATGTAAGAATATATTTATATATTCTAATTAAGGGTTTGGTTATTCTACAAAGGCTACAAAAAATGAGAAGAGTGAGAAGCCACTAGAAAATGACCTGTGTCCAAAGGATTAACAAGTGGGAGGGGTAATTTTGTCAAAAACATATGCACATGCAAGTCACATGCCATTTCCACCTTCATTTTTAAATGCCCGTAACTTTTTTATACGTCATCCTTTTTATAAAAAAATTATACCATAAAATTGAGCGTCTTTTTATCTTTAATATGAGTACCATATTGTTATACTTTTGGAAAAAAAAATCAAAACCCACTTGCGTAAGACACAATGGAGTGTAAAACACAATGAACACCAATTAAATATAGGGTATAAAACACAATCAAGAGTCTAGTAAAACACAATGGACGATATACTAAAGACACAATGAATAGAAGACTAAAACACAATGAATACTTTTGAAAAAAAAATGTCACACCCTCAAATTACCACTTGCGGGGTTTTACCGCGAGGCGCATGACAAACCAGGATCCAAGTCAACGATCACAATAAACAACTCTATATGAAAAGCGTAAAACCATAAACAACGATTTTTATAAGCGGAAGCATTTAAGAAGCATTTAATCGGCTATGCTATTATCCAAAGTATTCAAAACACTTTTTATTACAAAACGTGCAACTATGCCTAGACGCCAATGCAGACCCGTGCGCCTAGTTCCATTTGTTGCTACCTTAGCGACCTGAGAAAAACATGCCAAAAAGATGTCAACATATAATGCTGGTGAGTCCACAGGTTTGTTCAAAATGTTATCAAGATGTTACCAGAATGTTACCATGTCCATACTATATCCATGTTACCAAGTACGCTAGCTAGGCGTATGTTCTGTTACTACTACGATTGGAAAACCATTACTAGACTGTTACCATGTGTTCAGCCCGATGTGTTGTAGCCATGCTACGAGTGTTACCAGTTCGAGACAATATGCACCCGCCCGACCCTCCAAGCCGTCGAGTGGGGTTTGTCAAGCCCAACAGATCTATCCACATTTCCCCCGTTGTGCATCCCCGCACATTCATGGTTTCCCCCGGGACTTTAAAAGATCGTATAGTACACAAGTTTAAAACCATAGTATGACATATGTTACCAAAATAGTTTAGTGCATGTTTTCTCCCCCAAAAGTTAAAGCAGTAAAAGTGGGGCCGTGAACTCACCTTTGATAGCGTTCTTCGGTTATAAGTAAAGATGTTAAGCCCTTGATAATCCCTCTACCGGAGATCTATCAAAATGTTCACATAAGTGTTCCGACTAATAACCATAAGGTTATCTAGTCCCCGATTGTCCAGATCGTAACCAAGTATGTTTTAAAACGTGTTTAAATGTTTAACCGACACACTAGACCGACCCGACATTCCGTTGGTGACCCATTACCCTAACTAATCAAATACACATAGATTACACACATGGTTCAAGCATAAAACACTTAGTTTGTATCAAAAATCTCATTTCTGCATCAGAACGGTCGAACTAGTCAGTTTTAAGTCTCCTTCGCCCGTTTTCAGTCTCCTTCGCCCGTTTTACATTTCGTTCGACCGTTTGATGCCTCCTTCACCCGTTTTACTACGTTCGCCCAACAAAAACCCAGGTTCGACCTTGGATTCCCTCCTTCGCACCTTCGATTGGTCGAAGGAGGCCAGGTTCGCCCCTGTTGTGCAAATTTTCCTAAAAACGCTTCAAACACATTCAAAACGACTCGAAACATCATCAAACACAGCAGTCAAGCATGGATAACTTATCCCTACAAAACCCCACCGATTTCCCCCGATAATACGTCCGTTTCAGCCCTTTCCCAAAATGGTAAAAATTATGGAAACATCACTTTCATGCATGAATAATTTACCCAATTTGGAAATTTTTGAAATCGATTCATATTCAACTTGAAATGCTCAGTTTGTCGAGTGTTCGATCTTTTCTTATCAATTCTATTGATCATAAATATCATGCATCAAGTCTAGATTCGTTAAAACCCCCAATACCCATAATATCATCATTTATCCAATCCTAGCCCTAAACAACAATAATCTAGCATCAATAACAATCCTATATCATGTTTCTATCATAGACACAGCAGCAAATCATTGAATAATACATAACACCACATAATACACAATTTACATATGTTTATCACCATGAAAACCTATGTCAAATGATAATGTTTTGATTTAGAAAGATGTTTAGAAGGTTTTTAATCATAAAAACACCCTTAGAACAGATCCGGACAATTAGGGTTAGATGAAAATGAATTAAAATGTTTTTAAAAGGTTTAGGATTAAGAACACACCTTGTGTGACACCCGGCAAATTCTGGTTAACAACGTTGTCTAGATGAAAGTCTACCTTAGCGAGTCACGCGTATATTGTACTTAACTGGGTTAGTTAAGTCGGGTAATGGTTCGGGAACTATCGGTTTAGTCTAGAAGATCATTGGATGTTGGTCTAGAGGTTCGTTAGATGTCAGTCCTTAACCAAGTGTACAAACGGTGACGATTTGTAGGATCGTCAGGGCATACGGAACATACGAGTCTCGAGTCCCGGGAATTGGTGAACGAGTGTGAATATGTGTATTTACAAGTGTTATGTGTTTACAATCATTATGTGACTTGTCGGTATGTGAATATGAGTTAACATATGTTAAAACGGGGTTTAACGCACAAAACACACGGGACAGGCCCCTATAGGCGATTAGGATAGCCCAATCGCCTATAGGAGGGGCGAGTGGGGGACTTTATGGGCGAGTAGGGGCTAATCGTGTGCCCTAGGGGGCGATTAGGCCCCAATTGCCTGAACTTACATGCGATTAGGCTTCCTAATCGCGTGTAAAGGTTGCATAATCGCTAGTTACGTGCTGGACGACTAAAAACGACTATAAATACCATACTTGACCTCATAAACTTCATAATACAAACCCTAGTCGTCCCATAACCCGCCCCAACACACACACAACCTCTGGAACGCGATTTTTAATCAAAACACAAGGTTTCAAGCTTAATCCATCATTCTTTTACAAATCTAAGGTTTGGTTTCCATCCATGCAATCTTATAAACGTTTTTATTCAATCCCTAATAGTCCAGACCTGTTCTAAAACGGAAAAGCTTTCTGAAAATCGTTAATAAGTGTTGTTAATCGGATTCTAACAATTATACATGTGTTATGTGTGTTTATGATTAGAAAGCTAGGGTTTTTATGATTCAAGATGAATGAATGACATGTTATTATGTTAGATCAGAATAATATTGATGTTATGTTAATGAAATCTGAGTAATTGATTATTAGGGTTATAGTTACGCATGTTAGTGTGATGTTGCATGCTATGTGAATGGTGTTTGGATTACGTGATTGCATGCAGGGCTGATAATACGAGGCAAAACGAAGGATTTTGGTTTAAACATGCTTAGGATAGTGTTTGGGATGATATTGGGTGGTTACACACGTTCTGGATCTGATTTGGAGCGTTAAACGCGCGAAAAACCGGAACAGCAAGGTTACAGGCGATTAGCAACCCTAATCGCCTATGTTAGAGGCGATTAGGGGACCAATCGCCTATAAGAAGTCCCTAATCGCCTATATTCATGCGAGTAGGGGGCTAAATGCTAGTAGTGCATGTGGTATAGCCTAAATGCTAGTAGTTACATGTGGTATAGCCCTAAATGCTAGTAGTTACATGTGGTATAGCCCTAAATGCTAGTAGTTACATGTGGTATAGCCCTAAATGCTAGTAGTTACATGCGATTAGCTTTCCTAAATGCTAGTTGACTTTTCCTAATCGCGTGTACTGCTGCTATAAGTGTAAATTAGCATTCCGAGACCCGATTTGACATGTAGGAACATGCTAGGAACCCCGTAACATATCTAATAACTTGGTAACATATGTTTGGATGTAATTCGGTGATACGTGAACTATGTGCTATAACTTGTTGTGCGTTAACGTATGTTAAGTGTGATTGCATGATTGCATGATTGAGAGCGTAAACACAACACGGGGAGTCTCGGGTCACCAATGGGATGTCGAGTCTTGTACTTTGGGTCAGTTAAACAGTCACGGTGTTTTCAAACGAACTTGGTTATGGTCTGGACATCTAGGGACTAATTAACCTGCGGGTTATTAGTCTATGTACTTGTAACTGTCATATGTTAGGTCGCCGCTTTACGGGACTAGCATAGCAGCTGAGTTTACTCGGGTTAAGGAGTAACGCAACTTAAGGTGAGTTTACGGCCCCTCTTTTAAACTGGTTTCATATTCTCGGGGGAGAAAACATGTGTTAAAACGATTATTTGGTAACTACTGTCATACTATGGGTTTCTATTGTGTACTACACGATCTTTGGAAGTCCCGGGGGGAACCATGAATGTGCGGGTTTGCACAACGGGGAAATGTGAATAGCGCTATTGGGAGTGACCAACCCCACTCGTCGGCTTGGAGGGCCGGGCGAGTGCATATTGTCTCAAACAGGAACAACAGGAACAACAGGTTTACTTTTCGGGCACAACATCTGGTATGCGTGTTAGTAATGGTTTTCCAATCGTGGTAGTAACAAAACATACGCCTAGCTAGCGTACACTGGTTTTCGATTTGTTATAGTATGGACAGGTGGACTTGGTACTTGGATTACAAAACCTGTAAACTCACCAGCATTTTTGTGCTGACGTAAACTTTTACATGTTTTCTCAGGTCGCTAAGGTAGAACTACTGGACTAGGGCGCACGCGTCTGCACGGCGTCTAGTTAGAGTCGCATGGTTTTCATATGTTGAACAATTGGTTTACTTTTGAAATACTGTTTTGAATAAGCTTACGCTGTAAACGGGGATTTTAAACTATGTTTTGAAATTGCATTATATTTCATTTAGACTTGTTTATTGTGATCGTTGGTTTGGATCCTGGTTTGTCATGCGTCTCGCGGTAAAACTCCGCAAGTGGATTTTGAGGGTGTGACACCTTGGATTCTTGTTAGATGTTGTAGATAGGTTAGATTATGAAAAAGAAGAGCAAAAACTCCTTCCTTAGTGATTAAGATCGTTTGAGAGCGTTTTGGGACGGTTAGGGTTTGTGAAATGATGAAAAATTACAAAGGTTGGTATTTATACTAATCCTCCTTCGCCCCAACTCAATGGTCGAAGGTGGCCTCCTTCGACCCTTCCACAGGGTCGAATGAGCCCTGTCCTGGTCGAAAGGAATTCTTTCAATTTCACTCCCCAGGTTCGCCCATTTACAAAGGGTCGAACCAGGCACAATGTTCTCCTTCGACCATTCGAAGTGGTCGAACCAGAATTCATTTTTAACTAGTTATCCAGTTTGTCGTGTTTAACGCATTCTAACACATCTTAACACATAAGCATGCATCCTTAATCTATATTTAACATATTTAAGCATAGATAATCGTTTGCACATCATTTAAACACATCTATGTATATAATCCACCACAGGACCCATATTCTACACATATACTTAATTAGTTCATGTAATGTCACCAACAACGGAACGCGGTACTAGTGTATTACCAAAACGACTCCCAATGATCCTCCAGATCATTGTACCCTGGACAATCCTAACTTGACCCGACTCAACTAACCCAGTTAAGTTCGTTTATAAACGTTTCTCGCTAAGGTAGACTTGGATGTTACTAATATGTTTAAGCCAAACATGCCGGGTGTCACATCATCCCCACGTTGAAAGAATTTTCGTCCCGAAAATTGCGCAAAGCCCCAAAAAGAAGGGAATGAAAAGAACATAACAAAAAGAAAATTACCGGATGTCACATCATCCCCACGTTGAAAGGAATCTCGACCCGAGATTCATTCCGCTTCAACAGTAACATGCCTCGATTCAAACGCGCATTTCGGAAAAAGATAAGGATACTTAGCTTTCATCTGATCCTCCCGTTCCCATGTGAACTCCGGTCCACAGTTCGAGTTCCAACGGACTTTAACGATGCGGATTTTACTCCGACGAAGGCTACGAATCTTGTAGTCGAGAATCTCGACAGGTTCCTCCACAATGCGAAGACGATCATCAACCTTGATCTCCTCCAGTGGTACAATGAGAGATTCATCAGCCAAACACTTCTTCAAGTTAGACACATGGAAGACGTTGTGCACACTACCGAGCTCCGCCGGTAAGTCAAGTCTGTATGCCACCGGCCCAATCCGATCCAGGATTGCGAATGGTCCGACATAACGAGGGTTAAGCTTGCCACGCTTTCCAAAGCGTATGACGCCCTTCCATGGTGAAACTTTCAGAAGTACCCTGTCCCCAACCTGGAACTCCAAAGGTTTTCGACGACGATCGGCATAACTCTTCTGACGATCCCGAGCAGCAGCCAAACGCTGACGAATCTGCACGATTTTCTCCGAAGTTTCGTACACGAGTTCCGGACCAGTGAGCTGGCTCTCGCCCACCTCGGCCCAACAAAGTGGTGATCGACATTTCTGTCCATAGAGAGCCTCGAACGGAGCTGCCTTGATGCTAGAGTGATAGCTGTTGTTGTAGGAGAACTCCACTAATGGCAGGTGGATCTCCCAACTTTTGCCAAAATTGATAACACATGCCCGAAGCATGTCTTCCAAGGTTTGAATCGTCCGCTCACTCTGTCCATCAGTTTGCGGATGATAAGCCGTACTCATATCCAACCGAGTACCCAATGCCTTGTGCAGAGCCTTCCAGAGACGCGAAGCGAAACGAGAATCACGATCAGAGATAATAGAAACAGGCACCCCGTGCCGAGCAACCACCTCCTTAAGGTAAAGTCGAGCCAACCGCTCGAGTCCATCGGTTTCCTTAATAGGTATGAAACAGGCCGATTTTGTCAGCCGGTCAACAATCACCCAGATCATATCGTAACCACTAGGTGATCTTGGCAGCTTGGTGACAAAATCCATCGTGATTCGCTCCCACTTCCATTTCGGAACCTCTGGTTGTTGCAGGAGACCAGACGGCCTCTGATACTCCACCTTGACTTTAGCACAAGTCAAACATTTGCTGACATAAGAAGCTATATCAGCTTTCATATTTGGCCACCAATAAAGTATCTTCAAATCCTGATACATCTTATCGGAGCCAGGGTGAATAGAATACCGGGATTTGTGAGCTTCATCCAAAACAAGCTCGCGCAATCCCCCGAACAATGGGACCCAAACACGTCCCGCAAAATAGTGTAAGCCATCGGTCCTGAGCTCAAGATGCTTGTCAGCACTGTGCATAGTTTCAGCCTTAAGGTTTTCCTCCTTCAAGGCTTCCAACTGTGCAGAACGGATTCGGTCAGGCAACGACGAATGTATGGTGAGCTGTAAGGCTTGCACACGACGAGGATTCGCAGACTCCTTCCTGCTCAAGGCGTCCGCCACAACGTTCGCCTTGCCAGGATGGTATTTGATGGCACAGTCATAATCGTTCAGGAGTTCAACCCAGCGACGCTGCCGCATGTTCAACACCTTCTGGTCGAAAATATGCTGAAGACTCTTGTGATCGGTATATACTTCACACTTGGTACCGTACAAGTAATGTCTCCAGATTTTCAACGCAAAGACTACCGCACCCAGTTCCAAGTCATGAGTAGTGTAGTTCTTCTCATGAACTTTGAGTTGACGAGAAGCATAAGCAATAACCTTCCCGCGTTGCATCAACACACAACCGAGACCACGAATAGAAGCGTCGCAGTACACAACAAAGTCATCCGTACCCTCTGGCAAGGATAAGATAGGTGCAGAACAAAGTTTAAGCTTCAGCATCTGAAATGCTGATTCTTGTGGTTCATCCCACTCGAACTTTCGGTCCTTCTGGGTAAGAGTAGTGAGGGGTTGAGCGATCTTCGAAAATCCCTTAATGAAGCGACGATAGTAACCCGCAAGACCTAGGAATTGCCGCACCTCAGATGGCGTCTTTGGTGCTTCCCAGTCTTTAATAGCTTCGATCTTAGCCGGAACGACATGAATTCCCAGTTCATTCACCACATGTCCTAGGAATTGAACTTCACGTAACCAAAAATCACACTTCGAGAACTTAGCATACAACTGCTCCTGTCTCAAAAGTTCCAAGACCAACCGCAAATGTTCCTCATGATCCGCCTTGTTCTTGGAATAAATCAGAATATCGTCAATGAACACGATGACGAACTTATCAAGATAAGGTTTGCAAACGCGGTTCATTAAATCCATGAACACCGCCGGTGCATTAGTGAGACCAAAAGGCATGACCAAGAACTCAAAATGGCCATAACGAGTGCGAAAAGCGGTCTTCTGAATGTCTGCTTCCCTGACGCGCAACTGGTGATAACCGGACCGCAAGTCAATCTTCGAATAGTAGCTGGAGCCCTGAAGCTGGTCAAAGAGATCATCAATGCGAGGAAGAGGATAACGATTCTTGATGGTCACTTTGTTCAGCTCACGATAATCAATACACATGCGAAGACTTCCATCCTTCTTCTTCACAAACAAAATAGGAGCTCCCCACGGGGAAGAATTCAGTCGGATGAAACCCTTTTCCAAGAGTTCCTGCAACTGGCTGGACAACTCTTGCATCTCGGGAGGTGCAAGACGATACGGAGCTCGGGCAATAGGACCTGCGCTTGGAGTAAGATCAATACCGAACTCAACCTGACGATGGGGAAGAAGACCAGGTAAATCATCAGGAAACACATCAGGAAAGTCACGAACTACCGGAATATCCTCGATCTTCTTCTCATCGTCAGTAGAAACGTTAACAAGCTCCAGAATGGCCGAACAGCCCTTCCGCAGATACTTACGGGCTTTCATGCTAGAAATGATACTCAGCGGAGCACCGCTTTTCTCGCCACGAACCGAAAGGATCTCTCCATCAGGGAGAGGGATCCGAACAACCTTGTCAAAACAAACGATCTCCACGCGATACAACGATAACCAATCCATGCCAACCATGACATCAAAACTACCCAGGGGCACCGGCATAAGGTCAATGGGGAAAGACAAACCCGACAGTTCCAAGCGACATTCCCTAAGGGTGTGTGTCGCTTCGATTTTCTTACCATCAGCCAATTCTATTAAGTACTTAGCCTCTAAAGGTGTGGGTACTATATCTAGCAATCGACTAACATCCAAAGATACGAAACTCTTATCGGCACCAGAATCAAATAAGACAGAAACATAGCGATCATTAAGAAGGAACGTACCGGTAACTGTGTCTGGATCCTGCCTAGCCTCCGCAGATCCAATGACGAAAGCACGTGCAGTTCTGCCTCCGCCACCGTTGTTCACGTTACCGTTCCCGTTTTTCCCATTTTTGCCCTGTTTCAGCTTGGGACAGTCACGCTTGAAATGTCTCGTGTCACCACAGTTATAACACCCCTGCCTCCCCTGAGTCCCCTGAACAGCAGGAGCAGGAGCAGGAGTAGGGGTACGAGCTTGGGCCGACGGAAGTGTTGCCCTGCAATCCTTGGCCAAGTGTCCAAGCTGGTTGCACCGATGACAGCGTGCCTTATCACAGTTCCCCGAGTGATGGTAACCACACCGGTTACACTTGGGATGCTTCCCGATATACCCACCTGTCTTCTGCCCCGAAGACGATCCAGACGACTCAAACTTCTTTGCCGGCTGAGACGGCGCCGGTACAACACTCTTTCCCATATCATCCCACTTTCTCTTGTTCCCCTCAACAACCTTCACAGCAGCACCCTTGGGTGGCAAAACGCCTTCTGCCACCTTCAGGTTAGTCATCCGATGAGCTGATCGGACAACTTCAGCAATAGTGGGAAGATTCCCAGCAGCCACCAATCCAGCTATCTCGGGCACTAGTCCAGACACATAGTGCTCGATCCTCCTGTACTCGGGTGTGTGCAAATCAGGACACAACACCGCCAACTCATTCCTCCTCACAGTGTATTCTTCAATCTCAGACCCAACCTTCTTGTAACTCCAGACCTCATGTTCCAACTTCTGTATCTCCTTTCTCGGACAATACTCACCTCTCAACAGCTGCACAAACTCCGCCCAAGGCATGGCAATAGCCTCCCCCAATCCCATGTTCTGAGTGGTAGCATTCCACCACGACAGTGCAGGCCCTTCAAATGTCGCAATAGCATACTTCACCCGGTCCCCAGCAGGACAGTTACACATGACGAACACAGACTCAACCTTCTCCAACCATCGGAGCAGTCCCACCGCTCCCTCAGTTGCAGCGAAGTTATGGGGCTGACAGTCCCGAAACTTCTTATACGAGCACTGAGGTGGAGGTGGATTGGCACCCATACCTGAAACACGGTATACGAGTAAAACACAAACGAAAGGACACGAAACCCAAAAATGAGGCAAGGTCGACAGAAATCAACTCACCACCCATGGCATTAATCCCAGCCTGGAAATTAGCCATAGCCATGTTCACTTGCTGCTGTAGCAAGTTGTTCAGTTCAGCTTGTGTCATGTTGATGTTTCCACGACCACCGCCTCCAGCACGAACACCACCGCTAGCACGACCACCGCCGCCACCACGACGTCCACCACCGCGAGCACCAGACATGATCTAACAAATCAAGAAATCGAGGGTTTCAGATTCACTTCCAGTGTCAACCACTAGAAATTCACAAGAGTTGACCTAGGGACAAATCCAGGACTATACATCCAAACTCGAAGTCCATCGGGATTTTCATGCATTCCAGTTTATTATTTCGTGTGCACCCGAAATGATAAACTGCTCTACATGGTCCTCCAGATGTACTCCTAATCCAGAATCCGGCCACCGAATTTCGTCGCCTAGTATCGTGTTATGATAGGTGCAAGTGTAAGAAGGCATGTGTGTGCTAGAACCAACAAATCAACCCCTCCTTCTTCAATCCAGAAGAATACAAGAGTGGGTAAGAACCCAAGTAAAAGCGGATGATGTAACGGAGAAGCATGATGATGATGTAAGGACACCCCGACAATGTTAGTACGTATCCCACTAATAGACTCAAGTATGTGACCGTCTAGTGTGTGTGACTCGGCTATAGACCAGACTCTACATGCAGTCCTAGTTCACTATAACCATTAGCTCTGATACCAATCTGTCACACCCTCAAATTACCACTTGCGGGGTTTTACCGCGAGGCGAATGACAAACCAGGATCCAAGTCAACGATCACAATAAACAACTCTATATGAAAAGCGTAAAACCATAAACAACGATTTTTATAAGCGGAAGCATTTAAGAAGCATTTAATCGGCTATGCTATTATCCAAAGTATTCAAAACACTTTTTATTACAAAAAGTGCAACTATGCCTAGATGCCAATGCAGACCCGTGCGCCTAGTTCCATTTGTTGCTACCTTAGCGACCTGAGAAAAACATGCCAAAAAGATGTCAACATATAATGCTGGTGAGTCCACAGGTTTGTTCAAAATGTTATCAAGATGTTACCAGAATGTTACCATGTCCATACTATATCCATGTTACCAAGTACGCTAGCTAGCGTATGTTCTGTTACTACTACGATTGGAAAACCATTACTAGACTGTTACCATGTGTTCAGCCCGATGTGTTGTAGCCATGCTACGAGTGTTACCAGTTCGAGACAATATGCACCCGCCCGGCCCTCCAAGCCGTCGAGTGGGGTTTGTCAAGCCCAATAGATCTATCCACATTTCCCCCGTTGTGCATCCCCGCACATTCATGGTTTCCCCGGGACTTTAAAAGATCGTATAGTACACAAGTTTAAAACCATAGTATGACATATGTTACCAAAATAGTTTATTGCATGTTTTCTCCCCCAAAAGTTAAAGCAGTAAAAGTGGGGCCGTGAACTCACCTTTGATAGCGTTCTTCGGTTATAAGTAAAGATGTTAAGCCCTTGATAATCCCTCTACCGGAGATCTATCAAAATGTTCACATAAGTGTTCCGACTAATAACCATAAGGTTATCTAGTCCCCGATTGTCCAGATCGTAACCAAGTATGTTTTAAAACGTGTTTAAATGTTTAACCGACACACTAGACCGACCCGACATTCCGTTGGTGACCCATTACCCTAACTAATCAAATACACATAGATTACACATATGGTTCAAGCATAAAACACTTAGTTTGTATCAAAAATCTCATTTCTGCATCAGAACGGTCGAACCAGTCAGTTTTAAGTCTCCTTCGCCCGTTTTCAGTCTCCTTCGCCCGTTTTACATTTCGTTCGACCGTTTGATGCCTCCTTCACCCGTTTTACTACGTTCGCCCAACAAAAACCCAGGTTCGACCTTGGATTCCCTCCTTCGCACCTTCGATTGGTCGAAGGAGGCCAGGTTCGCCCCTGTTGTGCAAATTTTCCTAAAAACGCTTCAAACACATTCAAAACGACTCGAAACATCATCAAACACAGCAGTCAAGCATGGATAACTTATCCCTACAAAACCCCACCGATTTCCCCCGATAATACGTCCGTTTCAGCCCTTTCCCAAAATGGTAAAAATTATGGAAACATCACTTTCATGCATGAATAATTTACCCAATTTAGAAACTTTTGAAATCGATTCATATTCAACTTGAAATGCTCAGTTTGTCGAGTGTTCGATCTTTTCTTATCAATTCTATTGATCATAAATATCATGCATCAAGTCTAGATTCGTTAAAACCCCCAATACCCATAATATCATCATTTATCCAATCCTAGCCCTAAACAACAATAATCTAGCATCAATAACAATCCTATATCATGTTTCTATCATAGACACAGCAGCAAATCATTGAATAATACATAACACCACATAATACACAATTTACATATGTTTATCACCATGAAAACCTATGTCAAATGATAATGTTTTGATTTAGAAAGATGTTTAGAAGGTTTTTAATCATAAAAACACCCTTAGAACAGATCCGGACAATTAGGGTTAGATGAAAACGAATTAAAATGTTTTTAAAAGGTTTAGGATTAAGAACACACCTTGGATTCTTGTTTAGATGTTGTAGATAGGTTAGATTATGAAAAAGAAGAGCAAAAACTCCTTCCTTAGTGATTAAGATCGTTTGAGAGCGTTTTGGGACGGTTAGGGTTTGTGAAATGATGAAAAATGACAAAGGTTGGTATTTATACTAATCCTCCTTCGCCCCAACTTTATGGTCGAAGGTGGCCTCCTTCGACCCTTCCACAGGGTCGAATGAGCCCTGTCCTGGTCGAAAGGAATTCTTTCAATTTCACTCCACAGGTTCGCCCATTTACAAAGGGTCGAACCAGGCACAATGTTCTCCTTCGACCATTCGAATTGGTCGAACCAGAATTCATTTTTAACTAGTTATCCAGTTTTTCGCGTTTAACGCATTCTAACACATCTTAACACATAAGCATGCATCCTTAATCTATATTTAACATATTTAAGCATAGATAATCGTTTGCACATCATTTAAACACATCTATGTATATAATCCACCACAGGACCCATATTCTACACATATACTTAATTAGTTCATGTAATGTCACCAACAACGGAACGCGGTACTAGTGTATTACCAAAACGACTCCCAATGATCCTCCAGATCATTGTACCCTGGACAATCCTAACTTGACCCGACTCAACTAACCTAGTTAAGTTCATTTATAAACGTTTCTCGCTAAGGTAGACTTAGATGTTACTATTATGTTTAAGCCAAACATGCCGGGTGTCACAAAAAAGTTGAAAACCTAGTTGCATAAAACACAATGGATGACATAAGAAAGACACAATGAATAGAAGACTAAAACACAATGAATACTTTTGAAAAAAAAAGTTAAAAACCCAATTGTGTAAAACACAATGGACGACATAATAAAGACACAATGAATACTTTTGGAAAAAAAAGTTGAAAACCCAGTTGCGTAAGACATAATGGAGATAATGTAAAACACAATGATTACCAATTAAATATGCAATGAAAAGTCTAATAAAACACAATGGACGACATATAAAATACACAATGAACAGAAGACTAAAACACAATGAATAATAGATTTAAACACAATGAACAACATAATAAAACACAATGTACACCTAATTACAAAACTCATTTGTGTAAAACATAATGAAAAGCATACTAAAAACACAATGGACAAAGTTAAATCATGTGTAGACTAAAAAACATAAATAACATATTTATAAAGCACACATGCATACTATAACACAATGAACGAGCAGAAGACACAACGGAGAAGAAAACCCATTTAGCACGATTTTTTTTTCAATTTTAATGTAGCAATGTGGTACTCACATTAAAGATAAAAAAACACTCGTTAATATGGTGAATTTTTTTTGAAAAAAAATGTCGTATGAAAAAGTTATAGACGTTTTAAAATGATGGGGGAATTAACATGAGCATTGCATGTGGAGAGAGAAAGTCAACAAATGTGGTTTTCCTTTTATGCCTTCCTCTAATTTATTATTTTTTTTAAACAAACTAATCTCAACCCTTCAATTGTTCTCGGATTAATATTTTTCGAAAAGTTGTTCTCAAACAGGTTTCCGGATTCAGGTTCATGAACCAACAGTTCTCGATTTTATGTTTTCAAAACCTAAATTCGAGAACCTAAACCAAAAACTGAGAACCCTTACTAAATTCGGAAACCATTACTGAATCTGAGAACTCTCAAGAATTCGAGAACCAACTTGTTTTTCCGAGAACCTAACTTATATCGAGAACCAAAGGCCACCCGAGAACTCAAATTTTTACCAAGAACTATGACAAGTTTGAGAACTAACCATTTTCTCGAGAACTTCCTTGTTTGCGAGAACTAACTATTTTTTCTCGAGAACCTCTTTTCCCGGGAACTAAACCTACTTTCCCGAGAACTGGTAATCTAAAATTTTCTTGGGGTCTACTATTAATTAGTTTCTTAGTTTTGAAAAACCTTAACTAATATGTTTTTCAAAACCTAAATCAATAATTAACGAATTGCTTTACTTTGATAACACCAAAAAAAAGGTCGCACTTCTGCCCAAAGGTGATGTGCAACCTTAACCTAGTTATCTAAGTCTAACTAAGCATAATGAATTAGTTTTGCCTAATTAATGTGAATGTCTCACTTCTGTCCAAAGATGATGTGTTACATTCGTATCCTGCAAAACTAAATTGTGCCTAATAAATTAAGTGTTCCACTTCTGCCCAAAGGTGATGTGCTACACTTAATTGCACATCATGCTTAAATGATTTCACTTCTGCCCAAAGGTGATGTGCTATTTTTTAAGTATAACTTTTATTTAATCTATTATATTTTGGTGCTTATAATAGATTTTTTTTTTTTTTTGAAAGGCAACCTTCATTAACACAAACTGGCTATCTCCAAGTTAGAGACAACCAAAACAACAAAACATCAAGTTACATAAAAAATACACCAATTTTTCCACTCTATCCTATCCTTCTTAGACCGACTATTGAACCATAGAAAACTAAGCGCCTTAACATCCGAAAGCAACTTCGACACATTGACACTACCTTGTCGAAAAATAATCTCGTTTCGGTTCGCCCAAATCTTCCAACACACAAGCACAACGATACCATATATCATTCCTTTCCTCGACTTGGAAGTATTAACATGATTCGCAATCTCCAGAATATCTATAACAGAAAACGCATACACCGGGGGAATTCTAAGCCAATTCGCCACACCATTCCACAGACTGTCCGCCACCATGCACGCCGTGAAAATATGCTCCGTACTCTCTTCAACCTCCCCACAAAAGCGACAAAAGCCATCACCGATAAAAATATTCCTACAAGCCAAAGCCTTAGCCGTAGGAATCCTGTCTAAGGTAACCCTCCACATAAAGATGTTACACTTACTAGGAAGCCATTTACACCACTTGTAGATGTATCCGCCCTCATTCCCAGCATCACCTCGAAACCACTTACGAGCCTCTTTAACCGTATACCCAATATTCGAACCCGCATTCCATCTCCAATTATCCTTTCGGTGGTCCAAACGAATAGCCGAAACCATTCTGTGACAATCAACTAACTCCGCAACTTCACTAGTCGACGAAGGGTATTTTTTCCACTCCCAGCAAATTCCACCACCCACATCATCATTGCCAATACGATCCAACACTTTACACCACTTATTCTTCTAAAGACGAAATAAATTCGGAAAAACATCTTTCAACGGCTCGTCAATAATCCACGTATCCACCCAGAAACGAATATCCAACCCATTCCCAATGGAGCCACGTATCATATTAATGAAATTCACCCCATGCCTTTTAGCCTCATACGCGGCCTTCACCAATTTACTCCAAGGACCACTCGATTGCTTATTCCACGACACCATATCCCATCTATGATTAGAAACATGTAAAGCATCTATAACTCTTTTCCACAACGCATCATCTTCATTCTTATATCTCCACACCCATTTGAATAACATAGACAAATTACAATCAATTAATTTACTCAAACCCAAACCTCCAGCTAGCTTTGGTTTAGCCACTTTATCCCACACCACCCAGTGAATCTTACCAATCTCATCAGTTCCTCCCCATAGAAAACGCTTAATCAAACCTTCAAGCTTATTAATAATCGCCACCGGGGCTTTATATAACGAGAAAAAATATGAAGGGATACTCTCCAAAACAGATTTTACCAACACCAATCTCCCTCCCATAGAAAGAATCCGAGCCTTCCACAAAGTTAATCTCTTCTTGAAAACTTGAACTACCGGCTCCCAACTATTAATTCTAGACATATTCCCCCCAACGGTTATACCTAAATACCTGAATGGCGTTTCTCCATGCCTACATCCTAACTGCGAGGCTTTCTCTTGGACTTCAACAAGCTCTTTCCCAATACCAAACAAATTGGACTTATTAATATTAATCCTCAAACCTGAACATAAATGGAAAATCCGAAGCATTCGTCTAAGGGAATTAAAATTAAATTGTGACCATTCCCCCATGACCATAGCATCATCCGCATACAACAAGTGGGACAAAACAGGACCATCATTAGGAAGACGCATCCCATCAAATGAACCAATAAAACAAGCCTTCCTGATCATACTAGAAAACGCCTCCATCACAAGAATAAATAAAAAAGGAGATATAGGATCACCTTGTCTAATGCCTTTGCTACACATAAACTCGAAAGTCGGCGATCCATTCACCAAAACCGAAGATGCCGCAGACACTAAAACCCCATGAATCCACTCGCACCACCTACCCGGGAAACCCATCTGCCTCATAATAGACATCAAAAACTCCCAATTAACGTTGTCATACGCTTTTTCTAAGTCTATTTTAAACATAAATATATCTTTCCCCCTCCTTTTAGCCCAAGACATCACCTCATTAATAATCATCAGGCCATCTAAAATATACCTACCGGACAAAAAAGCTGATTGAGTGTCATGAGTAACCGAATCCATCACCATCTTCAATCTATTCGCTAAGACTTTAGAAATCACTTTACTTATCACACCAATCAAATTAATAGGGCGATACTCCCCCAACCCCACCGGGTCAGTAATCTTAGGAACCAAAGTAATAAACAAAGACCCAACTCCCCTACTAATAGAACCTGTATCATGAAAATGTAGGAAGATCTTCAAAAAAATCAGCTTCAAATAAATTCCAAAACCTTTTGAGGAACCGAAAATTGAACCCATCTGGCCCTGGAGCTTTGTCTCCACCACACTCAAAGACTGCCTCTTTGACTTCTTTAATCGTAAATGGAGCAATTAACGTCGTCACTTCAGGATCGCTCAAAGTCTTCAAATCATAACAATTTAGTTGGGGTCTCTCCACCATGTCTTCTACAAACTTGTTCCTGAAAAAAGAAAAAACTGCACGTTTAACCAAAGAAGATTTGGATACCCAAACCCCGTTAGCAAGAATCCCCGGAATACAATTCAAAACCCTCCTTTTATTGACCACCCCATGAAAAAACATAGAATTCTCATCGCCATCCCTAGCCCATTTCACCCGAGCCTTTTGACGCAAATCATTGTATTTAAACTCTTCAATTTCTTTTAATCTCATATTGCCTTCACATCGGACCCACATCTCTTCTTCACTAAGATCATGGCACTCGACCTCTTTATCTAATTCTTGCAAATCCTTTTGAATCGCCCCATACTCTTCCTGTTCCCCATTCAAAAACTCTTTTTTCCACTCTATAATAGCATTACGGATAGCCTTCAACTTGTGCAATAAATACACATCCGGAAGACTATGTTCAGAAAGATTGTCGGCCGCTCCTTTAACCACTTCATCAAAACCCGCACGCTCTAACCACGAATTATAAAACCTAAACGGTTTTGGACCAAAATTCCGATAGTCAACTTTAAGCACCAGCGGACTATGGTCCGACAATCCCCTAGCTAAAGCCCGGTACTCCGCATTAAGCCAATCGCTTAGGAAATTCAGTGAAACAAAAAACCTATCAATCCTACTACATTTATTACCCGCAACAAACGTGAAACTCCGCCCTTTTAACCCATATTCATGAAGATCCACCCCCTCCAGAAAATCATTAAAATCCTTAGAGGATGCCGCATTAAATTTAGAACTCTTTCTCTCGCATCTATCCCGGACACAATTGAAATCGCCACCCACAATCCAATAACCCGAATCACTATGAATACAACTCGCCAATTCCGACCATAAAATCCTCTTCGCTTCATTCTTTTGAGGAGCATAAACATTCACCACTCCCACCTTCACGCCACTACCTTTAAGAATACCATGCACTATAAGAAAATACCTATGCCTATGGACAGACACCTTCTGAAATAATCTTTTATCCCACATCGAAACAATACCCCCAGATCTACCTGTAACATCTACCCACTCCGCCTCAAACTCTCCTCTCCCCCAAAACCTCCCCAAATCAACATCTTGCATAGAAACCAATTGAGATTCTTGAATCATAACACAACCAACCTCATTGGCTACCCTAACCTTCGAAACCCAATCTGCCTTGTCCAACGTTCCCATTCCTCTTATATTGATAGACATAAAATTCATTGATCCACGTCTTGAAGTCTCTCTTCGTTTACCTCCTTCACAAGCGAATCCTCAAAATTCCCCATGTTTGTCACTCCTAAATCTCTCGCAAATATCATTGTATCCTCCACCTCTCGTCTAACAACCTCATCACGATCCACTTCAGCGCATCCACCCCCATTACTCAATATATTCCCACCACCTTTAATCGTACTCGACAAAACAGCATCATTCAAATCCGGAGTAACAAATTCCACCTCCTGCTGATTCTGTATAATCACATCATTACCTGAGTTCACTTGAGCTGAGTTAGTAAAAATAAATCTATCAATATTAAACATATCGTTATCCTCCCGAATCCTTTTCTTTGGTCTATCTTTGTCCAAAGGAGAGATAGACCTATGTAAAGCCCTTTTTTTTCTTCGAATACCTTCGTCCCTTTCTTTTACAGCTTTTAACGCTAACCGGGTAAGTAACTGAGTCATCAAATACCCCAATAAGATGCGGCAACTCGCATTGCACAGCCTCGTTAGACGTGCACTGTCCACTATCCCCTTGCTTATCAGCAACTAGTGTTTCCATACCACCATCCACTACATGCTCCATTTGACTAACCTCCTCCACCTGAGCATCATGACATACATCATCTTCATCGTCTATTTCAGCAATGCAGTTCGTGACCCAATCCCCCATATCTTCTTCCACCTGTATAACAAAGGAGCAATCTTTCCAAAGCACTTTACAATTACCACTGATACGCTCATGTGAGGTAGGTATAATACCCACCATCGCATAAGATATATCTCCTTCATCCGAAAATCTAGCCGACTGAACTACCTCCCCATATAAACCAGCAATAGTATCAAAAACATTCACCTCGGCAATATGGATAGGCAATCCAAAGATTTTAATCCAAGCAATCCTATCAACCACTATCGTCTGTCCAACCCACGATTTCACCATCACCAACCAATCTTTCCACATTTCTGTTAATCCTAAAAAAACCTCCGTATCCCCACCATTATCGAAGATTAATAAGACATGAAGGCCACCCATATACTTGAAAGTACATCTGCCCGTAAAAACTTCCTTCACCTTACTCCTCAGAGAAGTAAGGACATCACAAGTACTAACCTTAACAACAACTCCATTATTATACAAATTATCAAATTGGCTACCATCTGACTGAATGGTCACCTCTGGGACATTTTTCTCCATCGTCTTGTTTAACAACGTGTCTTTGAACGACCTTTGGTCTCCCATGTCACTAGAATTTTTTTCAACCTGCATGCGATCCCCTCCTTCATTTATCTCCTTACTATTCTCACCCACTGGTTTCCACACCTTCTCACCATGAACCGTATGATCAATTGCCTTCCCCTTAGGATCATCGTCTCTCTTTCCCATACGCTCATTGTTGTCCTTCTCCTCCACAAATCTAGCCGGAACAATGAATAGCTTATAACTACCCATCCACACATCTTTGAGGCTTTCTTCCATATATGCCCTATTCCGAACAACTTTGAACGTCACAAAACCGAATCTCTTCCCCAACCTATCATACTTCCTTGCTATATAAATACCTTAGACATCCCCATACCTTCTTAATACCTCTTGCAGATCAGTCAAAGAACACTTCTCAGGAAGATTTGAAACAAAGAATTTTACCTCGTCCTTGGAAAGCTTCTGTTGTTGATACGTATTATTATTCCTGCCCTTCTTAACCGGAACATCGTACCATGTATTAACCCTGAACCTATCTCGAGCCGCCATGCAAAAACCAAAAACCCTAACCGCCCCAATTCGCCTTCTGAGATTCTCGGATCTATATATTTTCCCCTAATTTGGTGCTTATGATAGATATTATCACATCTTCATCAAAACAATGATCCTTACATATTAATGATCCTTCATTAATATAACGATCCTAATTTTTTGTCTGCCTTACTTGAATATCCCATAACATAAATCACTCTAAAGTTCTTCTAAAAGGTTATGTCTCAAACTAACTAATCCACTCTTATTCCAAAACCTACTATGATTTGCTCTTATTAAGTCTTGATTATCCCTTAAGACATGACACTCCTGCTAATTTTCTAACAATCTAAAATTTATTTTCATTAGGAAGTGGGATAAGTCAAATATAATGTCACTTATGGTGATCAAGAACTCAAATTAATGATTGCTATCAGGGGAGCCATTAAAGATTCTGAACTTCCTAAGACTAATTTTTTTTTCCTAAGGAAGAATCAAAGGAGCTCTTAAAGAAGCATGCAATAAATTTAATTCAAATTATAAAGGTTTGGTGACATTCGTGAATAAATCATAATATTGAATAACATGGCCCATTAAACTAAGGGCTTATTCATGGTATCAACAAAGATTTTTAGTGCGTTATACAATAACTTTTCCATTAGTATGATTAGATGCCTTATGAATCAACTACAACACTCAGAAGTACCAAAGGAAAATGAGTGTGTTGATAGCAACATACATACAGGAACAGAAACGCCTGATGTATTGCAAAATACATCGGTTATTTGTACATATTTTGCGTCGTTATCGAGTCAGTGTGTGTCGTTTATATATATTTTTCAGTTTCTATTTAGTATTTTATGTGTCACAGGAATCCGGATGGCAAAAGAGGCAAATTTATGCATAAACGGTGCTTTACGAGGTCCCGGATGAGTCACAAGTGAAAAGAGAAGATAAAAATAAATTAAATTGAAAAAATCACCCCATCGTGTCACGCGACCGAAGTACTTGCATCCCGTCGCGTGACGCGGAGCCTTCCAGATTCAGAAAAAAGTCCATTCTACCCCTGCCAAGTTGAGATAATTACCCTTGCATGCCCCCGTCAGTTTTGAGTGCATTGTGTCACGCGACCACTTACCCAGAACCCCGTCGTGTTACGCGATGGTCATCAGGAAGCCCAAAATAGTGTTTTTTTTCAAGCCCAAAGCGAATTAAAAGCCCTAAATCGTGATATTATGCTTCATTCTTGACTTTTGGACGAAAAAAGAGCTGCTCAAGGTGATTCCAAGGCAAGAAAAGGGCAAGGTTCGAGATTTGAAGCTAGAGTTTCGACTTCCTCGGGTGTTCATCATTCGGTTTAGTTGTTTCTTAGTTTTTTCTCATTCAAACTCATGTTGATTGATATTATGAACCTTTTGATTTCTGTTTGATGATGTTTTGTGGCTAAACTCTTATAGCTACCTAGACTAAGACAAATACTATGTTTTGATTTGCGTTTTCTATGGTTTTTTTGGAACTTGTTTGGATTTATGATTCAGTAAAGATTTTGATTTCTATACATCTAGTGTATGTGCGTATTTATTATTTTCTTATTGTCACTTATTCACTCCACTTGCACTTTTGTGAATGTCTTTCATGTATGAGTGCTAGTTAGGTTGCAGACTTTGTGTAGCAACTAGTTTATGGTCAATAGTCGCGAGTTTACCATAGGGGTGATATTTGGTGGTTAGAAGATTTTAGGTATTCTTCGAAGTTCAATAGCTGTGAGGTGAGGACTTGTTGGTATGTCTAGGATTGCTAGGTTAGAGGCTTTGTGAGAAGATCTACCTAGTTTCCCTTTCAACTCTTGCATATCAAGTTAGATTTAGGCTTCAATAATTACCCCTTGCACCTAGTGTAGTGATCGCGCTGTGAGGTAGATTGTCTAGCGAGTACTCGATCATAAGAGTTAGATAACCTGTGAGGGTTTGTACTCCAACCGGTAGTTTAACACCACAAAAATATTCTAGGGTTTCCCCTTGAGAAGGGTCGAGGGTGTCTAATTTATTCTTGATGTTTAGTATTTTAAGATCCCGGTTCCAAATCAGTTCCATAACCATAGAAGCTTATCAGGCATAGTTAGGAGTCTGGTCTAGGTAGTGTCTTATCATCATCTGAATTCAGCTTAGCTCAATTATCGTTTTTAGTTCCGTATAGTTAACCTTAGGTAATCTTTATTTTATTGCAATTTAGTTTTTAGTAAACCCCCCCCCCCTTTTAATTAATAAATCACTTTATTTTAGTTTTAGATAAGTTTTCGAGTCTAGTTACCGTTAATAATTAGAGTCTCGTGGGTTCGATATCCGGACTTACTTTAGCTTTACTAAAGTCGATAGGTTCGCTTGCATGTCAGTAGTTTAGTTTTAGAGAGTCTAGAGTATTACTAGGTGTCTAGTTTTAGGTTTAATTTAGTTATTTTTATTAAACTACTTTTAGCACATCGACGCCTAAAACTGAAAATTAGATGTTTTTCACCTTACTACCACTACAACTTAAAAAGTGGAAGATAACTTACAATAGAGATGATAGTTTTAAAGTCCAGAAACAAAATACAAGTACTGCTTCCAGCTCTAAGTTTTTCAAGCAGATGTCTCACTACGAAACTATGCCATTAGACTAGGCACAAGCAATGAGATAATCCATAAGCGAAGGAAACAGGTGGCTAAGTTAAGTAGTATAAAATCAATGATATTTAACTCCACGAATATAAATATTCCAATTAACACATGATTGTTGAGTCTAGTTCTATTCGTTTCCTTACCAGATTTAAATAGCTACTTAAGATGAGAGTAAGTGGCGAATTTAATGCTAAGGTTGAAAGAACCATTAATAACTGATCTTTGTATTAGGCTTTATGATACCTTACAATATTCTGGAGATTACTCAGAATTTTAGTATCAATACTAAAGTCAAATTTTGACAGTTATGAGTTTTTATTACCAAAACAAAGTCACTATTAACTTAAACACTCATATTATTGGTTGTCATTATCTGAACATAAACCTTATAAAATAGAACAAGATGATACATACATTTTCCCAACTTTGTTATCATGAAAATGAAAATTTAATAAAGGATAATGAGACCTATGCATTTCATCCATTGAGACCAATTTTTTTCATGAGCAATCATGAATAGGTTAATTAAGGATGATTTGTTATCAAATCTCATTCTTAGTGACTTTAAAACATGTGTTAAATGCCCTAAACTTTAAATGGCAAAAGGAATAAATGGGATTCCATCACATGGTATAATTAACTGACATTAGTGGAGCTTAGAAAAATATCGACTTGTATCTAATCTGTTTCATACGGGCCTAAGTCTTATAGAAATCAATTCATATATACTTAAAAGGTTTCCTTCTAAATATGTTCGTAAAATTTCTTATGAAATTAAGACAATAAGGAAATCAAGTCTAAAATATATGAAATACCCATTCACATGCATTGCCAAAACTTATCATATGGAGTTCCCAGAGACCTAAAAGATCAATGGGAGCATTAAGTGTCCTAATTAAAACTTGCAAAAGTTGCAAGAGGTGGAGGAAGTGACAATTTTGATCTTATCTCAAATTACACCTCTTGTATATGACACTGCTCCATCACAACTTGTCTCCTTAGATTATAATGATACTCCTAATAAAGTTTCATTGATGCCTAACTATGGGAAGAATTTAGATTTCTTACCAAAACTAAATTAATCCTCAATAAGAGAAAATAACATAAACATTTTTGAGTTATTTCTCTATTAGAATCTATTGGTCTTCCAATCTTAGACCCTATGCATGCTAAGTTCCTAAAGATTTATAAGTTTAGTGGGAGCAGTAAAAGTTCTTATCATAACTTGCTAGAAGTACAAGAGGCGGGGGGGGAGACTCATTAAATTCTACTCCGAATTTAACTCCGATTACACTTCTTGTACACCATACCGCACCAACTCTTACACACTTAGAAACTAATATTGCTCCTTATTTACCTGAGAATGAAAGCACCTAACCAAGAACTAATTCATAAAATTGCATATGTATCCTAATAAACCCAATAGTTAACTCAGGAGGTCATCTAGGTCAAAAAGGCCTACTAACTTTGATCCTTATTTTAGCAGACAAAACTTATCTCATGGAGGAGTCATAATGAATTGTTAACAACAACCTAAATAATAATGACATAATATGTTGCTTATCACAACGCAGCTGCCACTAAATGTTGTTGGAATTTTTATCAGTAGATTCATAATTTAATAACTCCATCTAAATTCTATATTGAAGACTTACTGTGATAAAGTCAGCTACCCTAATTTCTCGAACAGTAACAATTTGAGCGGAGATGCATTAGAAATTCGATACGAAATTGATTGTTCACTTATTTTATGAACAAGTAGAGGAAACTATTTTTTTGTATCGAATACATTCATGATATGCTTATGGATCCAATAACTAAAGGTCTATCACCCATAAGTCTCTCTAAGGGCCCATAATAGAGACAGGTTTTACTAATGACCATGTACAACTGCATATTGCACTATGAATGACTAATTATTAATTATTCCTCATTCGTTTGATATTTGTTTGTCTCTAAATACGTTTGACGTGCTTGTCGTGGTACACGTAAAATTTCCCAATTACAACTAAAGATAGTGGTAAGAAGGGTATCGAACACAGGGAGTTTGTGGAAAATGTGAGAATTAAGGTTTTGTAATTAAATTACTATTTAACAACTAAGAAAAATAAAGATCAAAGATTGTTTGTTGGTTTTGATTTAGATTTAAGAAAAGTAAACTAAATTGCTGAATTGAAATAAGATTGTGTTTATCAAATTGAGAAAGCAATGACCATCCCTGGATCCATTTCCCTTGAATCTTTATGCCAAAAGTCTCACTAGAAAGAGTTACATAGACATAACTCATATTTGAACAAATGTTGTGATAAAAGGGAACAAAGTACTCGGATTATATTAATGCGAGGTTGTTTCCCGATGACCAATTACTCAATTATCCAACCCAAATCCTTCCCGCAATATCCCGATTGTTAGCAACACCAAGAACATGCAATCAAGAAGAGAAATTGATAAATTAAATAACCACTACAACCAAATGTTCAAATACCATAACAATTCAACAAAGCATACCAAATTGTTATTCTAGAAATCATAAGACAAAAGCATAAATAGTTCAAAGAAAACTTCACCAAGGATGACCATTAAAGGTTTAGCCAAGCATCACCAAATGGGTCATCATAATCTTCAATCTATTGTTCATGTGAATCAAAGATAATAACCTAATGATTAGCAATGTTCTTCCACCTTTTTTTCCAGCCAAAAACTCTCCCAAAGATGATAAAAACGTTTAGGAATGGAAGGGTTTTTATAAATCTTCATCAAAGTGCTCTTAAATGCATGAGTTACAAAAACTCATCAGGTCCACCGTACCCCTACTCCAGGGCCGTAGGGGTACGGTCAGTTAAAAATCCTGACGGCCCTTTGGCTCGGGTATACGGCTTATAAAGGGTATCTGAGCCACCGTACCCCTACGGCCCTGGAGTAGGGGTACGGTAGGCTTGTTAAAATCTTGATCTTTTTACTTCTTTCCTTCCACCTCATTCCAATGCTTCCGGTCCGTTCCAAAAGCCCGTTTTCCCTCGTTTTAAGCTCCATATTTTACCTACAATCATAACAACCGTAGTTACCCAACTCCAAGCAATATCATGATTAAATGTGATTAATATAGGCGTTTTAACACTATAAAGGGTTGTTCCTTGAACCACCCGTCACATCCCCACACTTAACCATTGCTTGTCCCAAGCAATCTACCAAAACTCTATTTCGCAAAACGATCATTTTTTAAATCAAGCATTAACGTGCAATCCATATACTAACCCGTCCTTAACACCCGAATCAACACACCCCTCACAGTTTCTCTCCTCTCGGTGACAACTGAAAACTAGCAATTCAGAGCTAGGCACACAAAAGGCAAATAAATGAGTGCGCAACCATAAGCTTGTACCTGAATCAACCCTCCTCTTACACGCTAAACATAAGTGCAAATCAAAGGGGCTTGTCGGGTTGTAATGTGGCTAAGTGTAAAGGTAGGGAAAAGGGTATATTTTTAGTAGCGCATAACTTTACCCGGTCTTTTATTACACAACGACACACACATAACTAACACACGCAAACACAAATACGAACACAACTATAATAGATATCACATATAAACTTCCCCTTTTTTTTTCTTTTCTTTTCTTTTTCTTCCTCTCTTTTTTTTCTTTTTCTCTTTTGCTTTTTTTTCTTTTTTCTTTTCATCATTTTTCTCAATTTCTTCTTCTTCTTTTTTTTTCAATATATCAAGAAACACTAATACATACACATACGAACACACTCAACTAAAACTTCAACTTGTAATACTAAAATAACACACTAACACTCTGTTTAAACACACAAGACCGGGTCAAGTTGGGTATTTATTTAGGGAACTAGCTAAAGGGTTAACAATCGATAGGCTTTTAGGCTCAAAAATGGGCAACTAAATGTCCAAACCCCCGCCCCTCTCGCTACCAAGCTCATATATATAATGCATGAGGTCCAACCCCCCAATTCCCACACTCTCACTCAACATAACAAGGCTACCTAGTGCCCTTATCATCTCTACACTTATGCTCACACAAAGATTCAAGTCGCATTCAAGCACAAGTTCTAGTGCACCCCCACCCATTGCCACTCTCACAAGGAAAGATATATCTATATATATTGTTCTATAACTGTGGCTCAAATCTCACCAAGAATAAAAATGGGTTAAGGGTTGCCGGTGTGCCTCTCGAGGTTAGTTCAAGGTGTTCCAATTCTCACAACGCTACGCTTGATTTTTCAAAAAAAAAAATTTAACTTCTTCAAAATTTTCCCCCATCCCCACACTTGGGGTACATTGTCCCCAATGTGCGGTTTTTGGAAGGAAACACTCATACACTCAAACCACAAATTTCTTTTTGTATTTTTTTCATTTTTTAATTTTTTTTTTTTAGTTTTTTTTTTTTTAGTTTTTTCATTTGTCTAAAACACACATCCAACTTCCACAACCCAAACTCATCAACAATTCACATGATTCAATACACCACCCAACCACCCAAAAACCAAAAGCAAAAACGAAAACAAAAACAAACAAAATATAAAACTATGTACAAAGAGCACGACCTGATTAGTAGTAGCGCGGCTGAGGCGGCCCAAACACGGAGGTCATTAAATCATTCCACTCCCCGAATCCAAATGCCTCGCTACTGCTTCCACCTTGATCTGGGCCTGCTGTTGTTTGTTTGTTTTTTTTATATCAAACACGTGTATGAGTCCCTGCAGTTCCTCCCAATCGAGCCGTATAGCATTTCTTTCGCGGCCGATAAACAAACCTGATACTAAGACTCAAAAGAAAAATAAAAATATAAAATTCTGGGATGCCTTATACACCGATGGTGTACATATTTACCCTGCCTGAATGGGGATTGAGTACAGGCGAAATTATCTGATTGCAAGGTAAACTCCAAGCATTCCCAGAAATCAAAAGAGACTTAAAATACAATCTAAAAATAAAACAAAATAAAACAAAATAAAACAAAATATATAAATATACAAAATGTACAAGACTCATACCTAATGTTCATTCATGGTGGTCTCAAAGAACATTTTCCTACCGAATTTCCGAAGTATGCTCGGTAGTTTACATGCCAAATAAACAGATGTTTAAAGATTGGCATGTATATTGAGCGAATGTTGTTGTGGTGGAACCATCTCATGAGCTTTTCCCCGATGTCTTGTAGTCTCACTTTCCGAATATTTGCCTTTGCATCTTCATCCTGAACCTTGTTTATGAGGTTAATCGGGGCGGGATGAGATTTGTGAGAATCTTGACTTGTGTCACCTGCATCAATACAAACAACAACCTTTTCCAAATGTAACTCTTCAACAAATGAAGGATTTGGTGTGGTATTAATCTCCACAACCTCATCCTTAACTTGCGAACAGTTTCTAATATCATCAGGTAAAGGGGAAATAGCCTCGGCTATGTCTATCCTTCTTGATAACATCTTACACTTAAAGTTCAAGTAATCAATTCTTTGTTGAATCGAAAGACTAGGTGTTGATAACAACTCTTCGACTTTAGATAATTTATCTTCGATTCGAGCAAGTTGCATTTCCTCCTTGCTTTGATATGTAATCTTTGCACGTTCTTCTTCATATGGAGGAATTTGGTATTGATCTTGAGGGTAACCTGAAAATGGTGTCTCTTCGGGTTCATAGTTATAATAACTATGATCTGGCTCATCATAATACACCATGTTGTTTCGACAAACATCTTCCCAAGTCGGATAATAATCCTGTACGTCATCATACATGACATCCAATTCATATAATCTCCTCCTAGCGTCTTCAAATTGTTGTCGATACTCATGGCACTCAAAACGAGTGTGACATGGACTACCACAACCTAAACATGATGAATAGGCTCGATCCATAGTATTCTACGCCTGCAAAGGAAAAACCTGCACAACTAGAACACCCAAAGTGAAATCTTATAAAATTAAATAACACTTTCATATACCAAAAAAAAAATTTTAAAGATTTTTTTTAAAAAAAAAAATAAAATAAAATAAAAGACAACTAAAAATTAACACATGTTGCGCACAACTCCCCGGCAACGGCGCCAAAATTTGACGTGCTTGTCGTGGTACACGTAAAATTTCCCAATTACAACTAAAGATAGTGGTAAGAAGGGTATCGAACACAGGGAGTTTGTGGAAAATGTGAGAATTAAGGTTTTGTAATTAAATTACTATTTAACAACTAAGAAAAATAAAGATCAAAGATTGTTTGTTGGTTTTGATTTAGATTTAAGAAAAGTAAACTAAATTGCTGAATTGAAATAAGATTGTGTTTATCAAATTGAGAAAGCAATGACCATCCCTGGATCCATTTCCCTTGAATCTTTATGCCAAAAGTCTCACTAGAAAGAGTTACATAGACATAACTCATATTTGAACAAATGTTGTGATAAAAGGGAACAAAGTACTCGGATTATATTAATGCGAGGTTGTTTCCCGATGACCAATTACTCAATTATCCAACCCAAATCCTTCCCGCAATATCCCGATTGTTAGCAACACCAAGAACATGCAATCAAGAAGAGAAATTGATAAATTAAATAACCACTACAACCAAATGTTCAAATACCATAACAATTCAACAAAGCATACCAAATTGTTATTCTAGAAATCATAAGACAAAAGCATAAATAGTTCAAAGAAAACTTCACCAAGGATGACCATTAAAGGTTTAGCCAAGCATCACCAAATGGGTCATCATAATCTTCAATCTATTGTTCATGTGAATCAAAGATAATAACCTAATGATTAGCAATGTTCTTCCACCTTTTTTTCCAGCCAAAAACTCTCCCAAAGATGATAAAAACGTTTAGGAATGGAAGGGTTTTTATAAATCTTCATCAAAGTGCTCTTAAATGCATGAGTTACAAAAACTCATCAGGTCCACCGTACCCCTACTCCAGGGCCGTAGGGGTACGGTCAGTTAAAAATCCTGACGGCCCTTTGGCTCGGGTATACGGCTTATAAAGGGTATCTGAGCCACCGTACCCCTACGGCCCTGGAGTAGGGGTACGGTAGGCTTGTTAAAATCTTGATCTTTTTACTTCTTTCCTTCCACCTCATTCCAATGCTTCCGGTCCGTTCCAAAAGCCCGTTTTCCCTCGTTTTAAGCTCCATATTTTACCTACAATCATAACAACCGTAGTTACCCAACTCCAAGCAATATCATGATTAAATGTGATTAATATAGGCGTTTTAACACTATAAAGGGTTGTTCCTTGAACCACCCGTCAACGTTCATGCATGCCTAAGGACGTATAGACACTAATTATACAAATTAACGATAAGGGCTTATTTGTCATGATCCTAATGTTAAGTTTTAAATTTGGGGTGTAGTATGATTAATGGGGGTCCTGAGTTGAATAACTGACTCAATGACTGTATTTCTATGCTACATTTTTTAGTTTAAAACTAAAATGAGTGTTAACTCCTGATCAGGCTCATCTAATGCTCATAATGAATGATTATTTGGCCAAGTGAGAGAATATAAGAATATATTTGTATATTCTAATTAAATGGCCCTTATAATCATTTATCTAATAAATGATCAATGACCTTGAAGAAACAATAAGTATCACGGTGGTTATCACTAATCACCGTGGGGATTAATACTTATGTTCATCAAGATTAATCCTTTACCCAAACCTCTTGGTTAAACCCGGGTGAGAATAAGGAGTATAAGTGTGTGTGAAAGTTACGTGAATAAGAACACAAGATGTAAGTGGTTCGGTCGAGGAATGACCTACGTCCACTGTAACTAACCGGAATATTATTAATGAACAAGCAAAGAGAGTTACAAGATTAATGCTAGGTTACAATGAGTGATTTCAGATCCTTTTGCAAGGAGATGTCCTTCTTTATTTATAGGAGAGCTCATGGGCTTGGCCGAGGAGCCCATGAGAAGTTATCCTTATTTGGGCCAGGCCCAAGCTGTAACACCCCAACCGATGGCGGAAACATCGGGATGTCACGTATTGATGATTGTTCAGTAGCTCATGGTAAATAATAAGTTTCAATAAATGATTTAAATAAATTACATACAATTGTTCTAAGAATTTTGTACATCAAAATGAAAAATACAAGCTACGCATCTTCAAGCATTAACTCTAATCTTCGAGCATGTTATAACCTGAAACATGTTAAGTTTGAAAATATTTTGGGTCAACAAAAGTTGGTGAGAATTACATAGGTTTTTGATAATAAAATGAATAAAATGTTGTGCAATTCATGTGTCATGTCAATCTAGCCCATATGTGAGAACATATTAGAAATAAATCGAGTGCATAATCAACCCTGCTGACTGTTATAAAATGATACATACCATACACTTATGGTCCCAATGAATATGTTATGCGATAACAAACACCCACGTAACCTTTGTAGGAGGCACGTATCCGGGTGGGATTGTCAGTCCAATAGATCTATCAATGTATACCGTCGGCTGATCAATGTTAATGATTATGCTAGAATGGTGCTTACTCTAATCATGCTCAAGTCATAATGCAACATAGAAAACACATAGACACATTGATGATTGAATTGCAATGATAATGTTATAACATGTTTCACCCCATAAATGGTGATAAATAAAAGGGGCTATGTAAAACTCACCTGAAATTCACTGTGTAAGTATTTGCAAGTAGCAACAAGTCCGAACTTGGATTAATTGAACTCTTGTATCCTATTACAAATAAACGATACCTTAAATTCTAATGCAAATACGCTTGTTTCATTTATTGATTGTATAGATAGTTTATTCAACTACCTAGACTCGCATTGAATGAATGCACGTCTTAAAGTGTGTAAGACTTAACGAACCGATTGTACTTGGTTTAGTTTCTAGAAAATATATGTGAAGGTATAGTTATATACAATATATACTTTATTATGATATATTCAGGATTTCACGACTTGAGACTAGTTGTAAAAGGAGCATTAAGACTAGTGAAAATAATGTACGCGTAACTTGATTCGCGTTTTAGTTTGTTTGAAGACCGGATAATATATGCATTGTGTTTATTTATGTATGCTTTTATATCATGACGAAATAAAGTTTGAATAGCGTCTATTTGTAAAGCATAGCTTCTTTTGTACGAAATAATAGATTTGACCATCCGATACGTTTCTTATATTTTATAAAAATTTGGGCAGAGTTTCCTCTGTTTTTGTAAGAAACCAGACAACTCAAGTTGTCTATATTTTGCCAAACATCATTCATTCAAATTCCCCCACGCAACTTAATCTAAATAATCTTTAAATACGACAACGATTTAACTAGAAAAATCTCTCTCTCTCTCTCTATATATATATATATATATATATATATATTAATGATAACTAGGCATCTCGCCAAGAAATGAGTATACACATATATCTTGACGTTCGATTATTCTCGCAACCATAGATATCGTTACAAATTACTAGTATTAAACTAAAACAAATCGCATTGATGTTATAGTTATTAAAGTTATATCAAACGAGTAAACTATATTTTTGACAAGTAATATGTATATATATATATATATATTCAAGTTAATACGGTAACTTTTAATCGTAAATCGGTTCAGTTCGTTCTACACAAATGAAATATCTTTAACTACATAATTATAACTTTTATAACAAAATAAACAAAACAAGATCACGGCGCGCGTTATACCTTCCTATTAAAGTCTCGCGAAATAAACGGCACGCAAACTGCCTCGGTTTTCCCCTGTTGCCCAGCTTTGACCGTGGACCAAAGTTGACCATAACCTTGGCCAGGTTTGACTTCGGTTGGCCTGCCTCGTTTTGCTTCTAACCAACTCGGCACCACCATGATTAAACGGAACTGAAAAGCGGCCCAAAGAGATGGATACAGACCGTCCGACTAGATTGATTGAAGCTTTGCCTCAAGACCCGAAACGACTATATAAAAAAAATCAACTAATCGGAACCTGTCGTGAACCATAACCAAACTGAACCGGAATGGCGGCCAAGTCGAACTGATTGTCGCCGGGTTTCACAAGAAGGAAATCGACCAGCAGTGACCAGGGGCTATTAAGGCTGCTGGTCGTCGATGTTGGTTGCCAGAAACGGGCGACACCCGTGGGTAGGAACCGAGGTTCAATCGCCGGTTCATAGATGAGGGATGGTGGGTTCGTGAGAGGTCTTATTGTTGCTGTCGGGGCTTTCGCAAATCACCTGTGACCGGGGTTAGAAGGGGGTAGATGGCGGATGTTAGTGTGGGTCTCTGGTTCCGCCGCTGTTTAGATTGAGAGGGAGGATGGTGGTTGCCGGTGGCTCGGGTGGTGCTCTTTGCTGCTGCCGTAGGTGGTGGTTGTTGTTGGCGGGGACGAGGGGATGAGGAAAAAGGAGGGGGGGCGCTGCCGTGATCCACCACAGGGTGGCGGCCGCAGGTGGTGATTTGAGAGGAGATGAAGTTAGGTAGGCTAGGGCTTGAGCTTTTAAGGAGATGGGGAAGGATAAGGTTAATGGTGTCTAGGGTTTTTTTTTTTTTTTTTTTTAAAGAAGGGACAATGAGGTAGGAGGTGGAAGAGATAAAGAGGTTAAATATGTAGAGTTTGGTGTGGGTTAAAGGGAAGATTATTTCGTATACGAATTAGTTACTGACGCGGTCTCGTTTATTTCATTTATCACGACTCTAATCATATTACGCGATTTGTATACATAAACTAATTTAGCTCGAGTATTTGGACTATATATTTGTTATATATATTTTTAGTCGCGTTAAACATTTACAAGGATAAGGGTCGGTTTACTAGTATGTTATTACTTACAACGCGTTATTTGGCGAATTTAAATAATTAAATTTATTAATGGATAAGACTGTATTTCTTGTTAACGAGATATTATTGCTAACGAATTAACACCGTTTAATGATTAAAATATTAATATTATAATATTAGGGAAAAGTTGGGCGTTACAGTCTCCCCTACTTTTGGGATCTTCGTCCCGAAGTTATTAAAAACACAGGGTTGAGTGTGATTGAGTAGAAATTAAGACAACTGTGGTTTGGAAAAATTTGGGTTAAGGCACAACATGAATTTATAAGAAATAGAATAATATGTTTCGAATAATTTGGGTAAGAGTTTTGATATGTGTGAGTTTTAAGGGTTGGATTAGGTTCGTCTGAAATAGCAAGGAGAATAAGAATCTAGCAAAACACTAAACTTAAGTGTTAGGAAAGAAATGCATGAGTTGATTGACTATAGAAAGACTAAATGAACTACCAGGTAACTAGAGTTTATAATTGATTATCTACCGAAAACCTTGATAGAATTCCACACTACCTTAACGTACCTGTAATTTCATGATTACGTTCCGGACCGCAATCACCAATTTACCTTACATTAGGGTTTTGTGTCCTTCTATGACTCTAAACACATATGTAAGTAATGCAAAATAACCTTGTGATTGAATCTTTGTACCAATGAGTCTAATAAATCTTTGTATCAATGAGTCTAACTGTTGAGCAGGAAAAAGACTTCTACCAGTCAGTGAGTAGGAACCTCTACCGATTGTTGAGCAGGTGCGATAGCCTCTACCAGTCGTTGAGCAGGTTATTAGAACCTCTACCGACTGTTGAGCAGGCATGATGACCTCTACCAATCGTTGAGCAGGTTATTAGGTACTCTACTAACTGTTGAGCAAGTACTTCATCCTCTACCAGTTGTTTGATTAAGTGTAACAATTGTTTTTGGCTTAACACATAAGTTGCAAACTGATAATACATACATGTAAACAAGTTGGTAAATGCATCAAGTATCAAGTATAGCATGCGAGCTGCAATAGAGTTGCCCTAGACAAGGTTAATGACTTTAGGTGTGTTTATAGCAAATAGTTTATTTTCCATGCTTCCAAATATCATGAATAATCAAATGTTCAGGTAGATAATCAAATCCTCATGTATAACTAATATTCAAGTTTTGATGCAATGAACAATTAAGTTTTCAATAGTGTGGTTATCGTGGAGATCAAGTTCATGTTCGAGGAGGTAAAGGGTGTGAATTTGGATTTTGAGAGATGATGAAAACTCAAAGTATAATCAAAGTTGTGAAAAATGGTGAACGTGTAAATGGTTGATAAAGGGTTTAATTTATAGGGTTTCAAAAAGACGCAAGTAATAAGGTGTTCATGCAGAATAATCGTGGGGTCTGAATAAATAGTTAGATACAAGCGTATGAGAAAACATGATTGCGGTATTTGCCAAAAATTTGTAATAGTTCGAACAAGTTTAAAATAAGTATGTGTCAATGGAAAAATTGTAGAGTAAATTTTGTTCCTGTGGATGAAAAGATTTTTATTTTCTAAATTGGTTTCGTATATAAAACAAAAGTCATTAAATTGTACAACTAAATTGATTTAGATCAAAATATTTCGATGAGTCCTAGGTTTTAAACACGATGTCGGATTTCAAAAATCAAGAATTTGTTCAGACGTTTTGTATAATAGGCTTCGAGTAATACATAAAAGAAGTCATTCTTAATAGATTAAAACATTTTTTTATCGCAAATCATTTGTTACGTCAATAAATTGTTACATAGACATTTGGAATTTAGAAAATAGTTTTTGTGAAAATAAAAGACTCTTTGACAAAATATCTATTTGCTATAGTTTGTGAAATCCTCAGGTGATGAATTTTTGAGAAAATTTAGTACTCTTCAGTGTTGGTGTTAGAATATCTCCTATAAACAGGCTATGAGATTATAGTTTGAACAAGGATTTTAAAATCTTGAATATGATAAACTTTTATGGTTGATAGTATTTTCAAAATATACATATATATACACATAAATAAAAATGTAGGGGGGGGGGGGAGTTTAAAATAAAATTGGCCAGAAACATCAAAGATAATTGATTTAAAATATGTAACATGATGTAAAGGGAAACATGTGATTTGGGTTAGATGTTAAAAATAATTAGACTTATGAGTAATATTATAAGTTTGTAAAATGAATTAGGATTGTGAAACCCAGAAATGATTCATGAAGTTTAAGCTAATGAGGGAATTATATAAGAAGAGAATATAATTGAATTGTAAAATTTTGAGATTCAAAACTTGGATTTTATACGAGAGTGAGGGGGTATAAATGAAAATGAAACACAAAGATTGTAAATATTTAATCCCGAATAAACGAAAATGTTGGCTTATCAAAACAGGTCAGGTCTAAGCCCAACGAATTTGCCCTAATATTCTAGAAGTACGTTAGGATTGTAGCAAGTAAGTGAAAGAAAATAGGCAAGACCAATTTAGGCTAAGAATAAGGATGAGGATAGAGATAATGATAAGGATAAGGTAGAGCTACAAGTAATTGAAGCAAGTACTGGTTAAAGTCCTAAGGTTATAGACTAGATTATTTTTTTTTCTAATAACCTAATTCCCTATAACCATGGCTCTGATACCAATCTGTAACACCCCAACCGATGGCGGAAACATCGGGATGTCACGTATTGATGATTGTTCAGTAGCTCATGGTAAATAATAAGTTTCAATAAATGATTTAAATAAATTACATACAATTGTTCTAAGAATTTTGTACATCAAAATGAAAAATACAAGCTACGCATCTTCAAGCATTAACTCTAATCTTCGAGCATGTTATAACCTGAAACATGTTAAGTTTGAAAATATTTTGGGTCAACAAAAGTTGGTGAGAATTACATAGGTTTTTGATAATAAAATGAATAAAATGTTGTGCAATTCATGTGTCATGTCAATCTAGCCCATATGTGAGAACATATTAGAAATAAATCGAGTGCATAATCAACCCTGCTGACTGTTATAAAATGATACATACCATACACTTATGGTCCCAATGAATATGTTATGCGATAACAAACACCCACGTAACCTTTGTAGGAGGCACGTATCCGGGTGGGATTGTCAGTCCAATAGATCTATCAATGTATACCGTCGGCTGATCAATGTTAATGATTATGCTAGAATGGTGCTTACTCTAATCATGCTCAAGTCATAATGCAACATAGAAAACACATAGACACATTGATGATTGAATTGCAATGATAATGTTATAACATGTTTCACCCCATAAATGGTGATAAATAAAAGGGGCTATGTAAAACTCACCTGAAATTCACTGTGTAAGTATTTGCAAGTAGCAACAAGTCCGAACTTGGATTAATTGAACTCTTGTATCCTATTACAAATAAACGATACCTTAAATTCTAATGCAAATACGCTTGTTTCATTTATTGATTGTATAGATAGTTTATTCAACTACCTAGACTCGCATTGAATGAATGCGCGTCTTAAAGTGTGTAAGACTTAACGAACCGATTGTACTTGGTTTAGTTTCTAGAAAATATATGTGAAGGTATAGTTATATACAATATATACTTTATTATGATATATTCAGGATTTCACGACTTGAGACTAGTTGTAAAAGGAGCATTAAGACTAGTGAAAATAATGTACGCGTAACTTGATTCGCGTTTTAGTTTGTTTGAAGACCGGATAATATATGCATTGTGTTTATTTATGTATGCTTTTATATCATGACGAAATAAAGTTTGAATAGCGTCTATTTGTAAAGCATAGCTTCTTTTGTACGAAATAATAGATTTGACCATCCGATACGTTTCTTATATTTTATAAAAATTTGGGCAGAGTTTCCTCTGTTTTTGTAAGAAACCAGACAACTCAAGTTGTCTATATTTTGCCAAACATCATTCATTCAAATTCCCCCACGCAACTTAATCTAAATAATCTTTAAATACGACAACGATTTAACTAGAAAAATCTCTCTCTCTCTCTATATATATATATATATATATATATATTAATGATAACTAGGCATCTCGCCAAGAAATGAGTATACACATATATCTTGACGTTCGATTATTCTCGCAACCATAGATATCGTTACAAATTACTAGTATTAAACTAAAACAAATCGCATTGATGTTATAGTTATTAAAGTTATATCAAACGAGTAAACTATATTTTTGACAAGTAATATGTATATATATATATATATTCAAGTTAATACGGTAACTTTTAATCGTAAATCGGTTCAGTTCGTTCTACACAAATGAAATATCTTTAACTACATAATTATAACTTTTATAACAAAATAAACAAAACAAGATCACGGCGCGCGTTATACCTTCCTATTAAAGTCTCGCGAAATAAACGGCACGCAAACTGCCTCGGTTTTCCCCTGTTGCCCAGCTTTGACCGTGGACCAAAGTTGACCATAACCTTGGCCAGGTTTGACTTCGGTTGGCCTGCCTCGTTTTGCTTCTAACCAACTCGGCACCACCATGATTAAACGGAACTGAAAAGCGGCCCAAAGAGATGGATACAGACCGTCCGACTAGATTGATTGAAGCTTTGCCTCAAGACCCGAAACGACTATATAAAAAAAATCAACTAATCGGAACCTGTCGTGAACCATAACCAAACTGAACCGGAATGGCGGCCAAGTCGAACTGATTGTCGCCGGGTTTCACAAGAAGGAAATCGACCAGCAGTGACCAGGGGCTATTAAGGCTGCTGGTCGTCGATGTTGGTTGCCAGAAACGGGCGACACCCGTGGGTAGGAACCGAGGTTCAATCGCCGGTTCATAGATGAGGGATGGTGGGTTCGTGAGAGGTCTTATTGTTGCTGTCGGGGCTTTCGCAAATCACCTGTGACCGGGGTTAGAAGGGGGTAGATGGCGGATGTTAGTGTGGGTCTCTGGTTCCGCCGCTGTTTAGATTGAGAGGGAGGATGGTGGTTGCCGGTGGCTCGGGTGGTGCTCTTTGCTGCTGCCGTAGGTGGTGGTTGTTGTTGGCGGGGACGAGGGGATGAGGAAAAAGGAGGGGGGGCGCTGCCGTGATCCACCACAGGGTGGCGGCCGCAGGTGGTGATTTGAGAGGAGATGAAGTTAGGTAGGCTAGGGCTTGAGCTTTTAAGGAGATGGGGAAGGATAAGGTTAATGGTGTCTAGGGTTTTTTTTTTTTTTTTTTTTTAAAGAAGGGACAATGAGGTAGGAGGTGGAAGAGATAAAGAGGTTAAATATGTAGAGTTTGGTGTGGGTTAAAGGGAAGATTATTTCGTATACGAATTAGTTACTGACGCGGTCTCGTTTATTTCATTTATCACGACTCTAATCATATTACGCGATTTGTATACATAAACTAATTTAGCTCGAGTATTTGGACTATATATTTGTTATATATATTTTTAGTCGCGTTAAACATTTACAAGGATAAGGGTCGGTTTACTAGTATGTTATTACTTACAACGCGTTATTTGGCGAATTTAAATAATTAAATTTATTATTGGATAAGACTGTATTTCTTGTTAACGAGATATTATTGCTAACGAATTAACACCGTTTAATGATTAAAATATTAATATTATAATATTAGGGAAAAGTTGGGCGTTACACAAGCCCAGGTCCAAGCTTGCCATAAAAATGGCGGGAAAAGCAGACCACTGTGGATGACGTCATATCGCAGCATGGTTATTGCTCGATGCAGACACGTGGCGAGCCCTGATTGGCAGACGGCGCCTCTATCCTTGCTACAGTCATTGACCATACTCCTAACGTCTGCAGGGGATGTCTGTTGTCACTGTTGATGACAGTGGAAGCATGGGAACAGTCGCGTCGCCATCCTCTTCAGTGGTGGTTGGACCACTCTTGCCACCTGTCGTCTTTTCCTTGAAGCGTACTCTGTCAGAGATCCTTGTGAATCTTCCCTTTGTTATCTTCCGTACCTCGTACCAAAGGTGATAAGGGAAGATGCCGCGCGTGGACGCACGCGCTTATCAGGTGTTAGCCTCTGTTTGTCAGTAGGTGAGGTCGCGCGCTGCACCACATTTTATGTTGGTCGCGCGCTGATGCCAGAGTCTGGCGCGGGTAGTTGTATTTATGGGGATAGGGATGCCTTTTCCCCTTGGATTAAGCTCCCTATCCCTTCAAGTCCCCCTAGTCTAGGGCTTCTCCTGCTCTTTGATGGAGAGTAGGTGAAGCGCTAGACTCAAAATATCGAGTCGCGGATGACAGCTCATCTGCTTCTGATTATTCTTGGTATGCTCGCGTGGACGTGTCCCGCCCTTGCTTGTGTGGGGATTGGGCGGGGAACGTCTTTATTGCTTTTACGTCAAATTTGCGCTGAGGAACACGTGTTCCGCCTTGACCTGTAAAGGCGTTGAGCGGGGAACGTCTTTTCTGATTTTACGTCAAGTTTGCGCCATGGAATTGAATGCGGGTCTGGAGTTGTAATAAATTTGAAATCATTGGCATTCAATTTGTCCCTCATAAATTTGAGTTAATGCGCCTGGAAGTCGAATGATCAGTTGCTTCTGATGGAAGCTTTAATGGTTTCTGACGTGTCAGGTCCTCGTCTGTTGTGCTGACTGTTGGTTGTCACATCATTATGGTGCTGTGATTAATTTTCGTCTGGTGTCAGGCGTGTGTGCCGCCACGCGCCTCTCTTGTTGTCTTGGTGGATGAGGTTGTGCCACGTGTCGTGTTGCACGTGCCTTTTGTCAGACGTGTGAGTGTTCACGCGTTTGACAGATTTCACAATGGTGACATCTGCTGACACGTGGCACTCATCTGGCGAGTGGTGGGCTGGATCGTTTCCTTGTGTTGATCTTGGCCGTTTGATGGCGCGTATGACACGTGTCGTCATCTTAGCCTTCGAATTTGAAAAGTTTGTGACGGTTGCTTTTCTCCTGTGGGTCCCACTGCCATAAATGCAGTGGGTATATAAGGATCTTGCATGTAACCTTGAACGGTTACACGTTCATTTGCTTCTTATATTCTCTTGTTCTCTCTCTATTCTCCGGCGAGTTCTTGTCGAAGTTTCCGTTTAATCTTCAAAGATCTCCCTACTCTTGAAGATTCATTGTCGAAACTTCAAAGTTTGGACCTCTTTGTTGTCTGATTCCTCCTATTTTCTTTTCTTTTCCGTCAGAGTTTTTTCTGATCAAAGATTTTCTTGAAGATTCCGACTGATCTTCAAGTTTTCCGGTTGATCTTCCAATTTTTCCAGTCGTTTTCCCAGATTCCGATATGTTGTCATTTTCTCTTTGATTGATGTCTGAGTTATCTGAGGGTCAATCTCCCTCCGGCGAGGGTCCTAGGAAAGAGCCGGTGATGGAGGATGTGGAGGAAGAGGTGATTGTTGAGCAGGGGAAGATAAAAGAGAGGAAGCTGATGACCAACACATACTGTGTTTGGAGTCCGGAATCCTTCGATCAGTTCTGCAAGATGTATGACATCTTGCCGGAATGGGAGCCTGTCGTGCCGTCTCCGGCGGACACTGTCCTTACCGCCGGCAGTGACCGGCTGGCCTTGTATGAAGCCCACTTCACCAAGTGTGGGTTTCGCCTGCCATGCACCCGCTTCCAGATTGACACGCTGGTGGAATATGGCGTTGGGCCTACTCAACTAACCGCCTTTGGGATACTGAGGTTAGTGCATTTCGAGGCGTCCTGTCACGCCCTGGACGTTGAACCAACTGTGGAGAAGTTCAACGTCTTCTACTTTTTGGCGCGTCATGAGATGTGGTTCTCATTCAAGTCGTGCCCTAGGGTGCCGCTGATGGCCACCCACAACCCCAAGTCTTTGCATTGGGCGAAGGAGAAGTTCTTCTTCGTGAAGAGGGGTGTAATCCCCATTCGTTTTCCCTGGAAAGTGATCTCGGATGGGCAACGTGTGGCGGACATGGTCGTGCCCAAGGATTATAAACATCATCCTTGGTTCATCACCCTTACCTCCAACGCCACTAAGTTGGAGTTCAAGAACATGACAGAGGGAATCTTTTTCCTTCTAGGGATGAGCCGGCTTCACCTCCGCGAGGGCAAGGAGCCCTACATTGCCCCGGAGGGTAAGTAATATCTTATTCTTTCCATGCTTTTGTTGTAATATTTCTAACTTTTTATTGCTGTAGGTGTGAGCAAGTTCCAGTTTTTTGCTGCCCGCGAGGAGAAGGGCATTAAGTGGAGGCCGCTAGCGGAGGGCCAAGTTTCTTGTTTAGAGGCGTTCGTTGGCCGGTTTTACTATCCGGACCTCGTAAGCGCGCCACAGCCTTTCTATACGACTGGTGAGTCTAGTATCAATCCTTTGCTCACTAGTATTTTTGGCAATGACTCTGATTCCTCAATAGAGATTGTGCAACCTTTGAAGGCATCTGCGGGGCGTGGACGTTGGAAACACGCTCCGCGGAAGCATAAGTATTCGGTGAAGGTTCCTGTTTCTGACTCGGCTTCTTCCGTTTCAGTGGGAGAGGTCGTCAAGGGTCGGCGCCGCAGGAAAGACGGCCCCGCGTCCGAGGATGAGGACGAGGATGACTCTTCTAAGTTGCAGAAGAGGAAGAGACGTGCCACCGGCGCCACTGCTAGCAGCGCCGGGGCATCAAAGGATGTGTCCACCGCGCCAGCTGGCGATGAGGGAGTTATCCCTCCTTCTGACACAGTTTCAGCCTCCAAGGGAGCATCTGAGGATGCTAGCAAGGGGAAGTCTCCCTTTGCCGGTGCTGGGGCGTAGGAGGGGGTTGCGCCGATATTTTCAGTGGGCATTGGCGCTGCCCCTACTCGTCAGCCTTTGTTCCAAAAGCTGATCAAGAAGAAGGCGCATGGTAAGTGTTTCTTCGTTATTTTTCTAAGTGTTTTGCCTTTGTCTTTCTTTTAACCTGTTTTGTTTTTCCTTTTCAGTTGCGCCTAAGATTGTGCCTACTCCTCCTCCTACGTCTCCATCCGCGGAGGCGGCTAGGGTGGAGGAAGAAAGGCGCTGGAGGGAAGGAGAAGAGGCGCGCAAACAGGAGGAGGCCGATGAAGCTCTTCGGAGGGCTGAGGCTGAGAAGATATCGGCTGCCAATGAAGCTAAGCGAAAGGCTGAGGCAGCGGAACAGGCGGAGGCGGAGCGTCTTCGCCTTCAAGAGCAGCAGTTCTTGGAGGAGAAGGCCCGCCAATTGAAGGAGCGGGAGGCGCAGGATCACGCCGAAGTTGAAGCCCGGGGAGTGGCCCACGAAACTGATGGGTTTGAGAGGGCGCTCCAGGGTGCAGGGGCCGCTGGTGCTGGTAGTGGCTCGCGCGAAGCTCGGCGCGAGTCTTCAAGGGTTGGCAGTAAGGAACCGCCGGGGGCCTATGACGGTTCTTGCTGGACTGGTGGCGACGCCATCTGGCGTCCTCGCTGGGCGGTCAGGGAGAACACATTATTCTCCAACTCCCTGGCCGCGGAAGAGTTTGTGAGCGAGGTGGTGCCTCCCTATGAGCGCACGCACCAGGATATGTTGAGTCGCCCTGAACTGATAGCTGCTTTATGTGTGAATCAGGCGACTCAACTATCCATGATGGACTCGTTGCGTCGTCGGGACGCGGCGGTGCGACGTGATATAGAGCACTTGGAGGCGGAGAAGGCAGGCCTTGCTGAAAAAGAGGCTACCTTCAAAGCTGAAATTTCCAAGTACCGTCGCCGCGCCCATGATGCAGAGGCTAAAGCTCTTAAGCTTGAAGAGGAGGCGGCAGCGGATAGGCGCAAATGGTCAGAGTCTTGGAAGAAGACCAACGCTAAAATCATGCGCTTGAAGGAGACTCTGGCCGAAGCGCAGCAGGAAGGCGGGTGACTACCCGGAAGTTAGAGGAGACTTGCAAGGCCCTCTCCGAGAGGACTGTTCTGTTTGTGGAGAAGCGCAAGGAGCTCGAGTCCAAAGATGCTGATCTTATCAAGGCCACCGAGCGCGTCTCTTTTCTGGAGGAGGAGAGGGTCCAAATCCTTAATGCTAAAGAGGATTTGGAGCAAGATCTCGATTCTGCGGATCAGGCTCGTGCTGCGGCCGCCACGGAATGTGAGGCGGCCCAGCAACTATTGGAGCAGGCGGTCGCTGTCTAGGCCCAAATGCAAGACTCCATCCGCTGGCTGATGACCGAGGGGATGAATGGGGTGAGTCTTCATGCTTTTGTTTGTGTTGCTGATCTTGTTTTTATTATGTTGATTTGCTAACTTTGATTTTTCCTCAGGTCTTTAAGAGATTCTGGCAGGAGCCCAAGTTGGGGGATCAAGTTGCTGCTATTGCTGCCAGCGCCCAAGCCTATGGGTATGGCGAGGGTTATGAGGATGGCTTCTTGGCGGCCCAGAATGAAGGGCGTCTTGACCTCGCGGAGCATTATGGGAAGCCCTTGAAGGAGGAATATGAGGCGGAGCTGCTTAAGTTTGAAAAGATTGACTTCCCCATCCTTCAAGTGATTGCGGACTGTAATCGCAATGCGGACCCTCCCGCTGCTCTCAAGTACTTCATAGAAAGATCCGATGAACTTGCGCGGGAGGCGGAGCAAAGGCCCCAAGAGGAGATGCGCAAGAAGGCTTCTGGCGAGGGTCCTTCTACTTTGCCTGATGAGTAGGCGCCTGTGTGTCTTGTAGTTATTATGTAAATACGAAAGGGTTTTTAATTCCCTTAAGTTAATGAAAAATTTTGTGGTTTGTTATATCGTGTTCACTTTTCTCACTCTAACTTCTGTGCACTTATTTAACCAAGTCGTCACCCGGTGTGTAAATAGAAGTTAGGGCGCGCGTCCGGCTAGACAGTCCGGCGTCAAAGTGAATACTTTTGCCTTGAAGACTGTAGCGGGGCACGACTTGTGCCAGAGGGTCCGAGTTGGGCGCGTGATTGCCTTGCCTAGAAGACCATAGACTTCGCTTCTGTATGATGCGCGTTTCCTTTGTCCGACTTGTATATTACAAGTCTAGAAGACAAGTTCTACGCATACACGTTTCGCGCGTCAGTTAGGTCCGGCAAGTAAACCTGTCTTGAAGACCATAGAACGCTGTGCTTGACGCCAGTTTATGCAAGTCCGACGTGCTCGAGGCGCGTCTTGAAGACTTGTACGGCGTTGATAGTCAGCAGTGTTGGTCAGACGAGGGTTTTGTCCAACTCTTGAAGACCCTGGCGCGGAAAAGACAAGTAGAAGTGCAGATATAGGAAACCATTTTTCATTGATAAAGATGGCATGTGTAGCCATTTTACAATTTTTTTACAAATAACAGCGTCGTAGTTGCGCGTGTGACACCCGGCAAACTCAGGTTAGTAACGTTGACTAAACTAGTAAGTCTACCTTAGCGAGTCATGCATATTACGTACTTAACGGGGTCAGTCGAGTCAGTATGATGATTCTGGGAATCATCGGGAGTCGTTACGATGATCCGCGGGGTCATCGGGAGTCGGTCCATAACCATGTGTACAAGGATTGGTGATTCGTGGAATCGCCGGGTTTAATGCACACACGAGTCTTGAGTCCCGGGAATTGGTGAACGGATGTAAACGTGTTAGTTATCATGCATTATATGTTTGGAATCATTATGTGACTTATCGGTATGTGAATACGTGTTTATATGTGTTAAAATAGCGTTTAACGCGCCGAAAACCCAGCTTGGTGGGTTTCAGGCGATTAGGATCTGGAAGAGGGCCTAATCGCCTATATATAGGCGAGTAGGAGGCTGATAGCAGGCGATTGGGACCTAATCGCCTGATGTAGCATGCGATTAGGCCCCCAATCGCATGAAATGGGCTGCTAATCGCCTATACTGCAGAGTCCGGGTCAAAACACCTATAAATAGAACCCTTAACTCCCCAAACACCTCTAGAACAACCCTAGCTGATCCCAAGCCACCCACACACCTTGAAACACCTCTGGAACTCATTTTGCTACAAAAATCACCATCTCCAAGCCCACACACCTTTCTTTAACAAAATCCAAGGTGTGTTCTTCATCTCTAACCTTTGTAAAGTTGTTATTTTGGTTCCCCAAAGGTCCAGACCTTGTTTTACTAAGTTTGTGTCTTTAAAAACCTTTCAAAAGAGTTCTAAACCAAGTCTACACCTTAATGCTTGTTATATGTGAAGTTTACATGCATATGTTGGTCTTCTTGGTGATTATAACATGATTGTTTCCATGATATGATTGTACTTCTGTTATGTAGAGATTATTAGGAAGGTTATCTTAGAGTTTGAGTCATTGTTGTTGTGTTTTGATGAAAATGTGTATTTTGACCCATTTGAGTGTTCTTGAAGATTTAGGATGATTATGGTATGATTGTTGATGCAATGTTGTTAGAATTCATACTAGGAAGATGTTAGACCAGAGGTTTGATGATTTGCAAGTTTGTAGAGATTGAAATCTGATTGTTTCCATTTAAGGAAAGATAAGGTTGGTTGGTGAAATCTAGTACTTTGCCATTTTGGGAAATAATTGCTTAGAACATGTTAGATCAGTGATATGTTGGGGGTTTTTGCTTGGAATGGGTTGGTAAATGATTTAGGTTTGATATTGGGTGTTGTTGCATGTTTCGGATCTGATTTGGAGGGTTAAACGCGCGAAAATCCGTTACACAGCAGCAGCAGGCGATTAGGAATCCTAATCGCCTGATGCTGAAGGCGATTATGCATATGTGAAGGCGATTAGGACCCTAATCGCCTGATACATCAGGCGATTGGGCCCCCAATCGCCAATAGGCTGAAGCTACTCGCGTATTGACTTTCCTAATCGCGTGTACTGCTGTCGTAAACGCGTTTTGACATCCCGGAACATGATTTGACACCTAGGAACATGATAGGAACCCCGGGATGCACCCAATGACTTAGTAAGACGTGTTCGGACCTGATTATGCGTTAATCGGACATTATGCTAGGCTAGGTGAACTATTGCGCGTATTAAGTGTTTAATTGCATATGTCGCATGATGTCTTGTATTTACCTAACACGTGGGATGTCGGGTCACCAATGGGATGTCGGGTCTTGTCTGGCACGGTCGGTTTAACAGTTAAAGATGTTTCAAACGTTTATGGTCACGGTCTGGACATTCGGGGACTAGTTAACCCACGGGTTATTAGTCCGGATACTTATACACATTTTATGATAGGTCGCCGCTAATTGGGGCTATCATAGCATAATTACTTAACTGTTTTCAAGTAACGCAATCCAAGGTGAGTGTCACAGCCCCACTTTTACCGTTTTGCTTTCGGGGGAGAAACATGCTACTTATTTTGATTACTCATCATAGATCATGTTATACTATGGTTATTGCACGTACTATGCGGCTTTTATAGAAAGTCCCAGGGGGAACCATGAATGTGCGGGGATGCACAACGGGGGAAATGTGGATAGATCTATTGGGCCTTACAAACCCCACCCGACGGCTGGGAGCCGGGCGGGTGCATATTGTCTCTAACACTTTGGGGGTTACCGAGGAATCGGTAATCCCGTCCGTCTGGGCTGGCTTCAACACTTATACCGGTTTAGTAATGGATTCCCAACCGCAGTAGTAGTAACACCTAACGTCTAGCTAACGTTTTCATAACATAGTAGTAACAGAAATGATCTTACCGAACTTATAGCAACACTTTATAAAAGAAAACCTGTGAACTCACCAGCATTATATGTTGACATTTTTGGCATGTTTTCTCAGGTCGCTAAGGTAGCAGTCAATGGGCTAGGCGCACGGAGTCATGCACAGCTTCTAATATTTTGAAGCATATTAAACAATGTTTTGTAAACAATGATATGTCTTTTGGTTGTAAACAAGAATGCTTCCGCTGCTGGTTTACAGCTCAAAGCATGATATTTTGGTTTTAAATATAATTATGAATGCATGTTTGTTGTATGTTTATTGTGATCGTTGACTGAGATCCTGGTGTGTCACGCGCCTCGCGGTAAAACCCCGCACGTGGAATTTGAGGGTGTGACAGCGCCGTTCCAAGGACGCGGGATAGGCGTGCCATCTAGTCTTTCTAGCGCGTAAGCGCCTTTGCCAAGTATTTCTTGTATCTTGTATGGGCCTTCCCAAGTAGGGAGCTAATTTTCCGGGCTTTTCGGCGTTGGAAGCCTCGTTGTTTCGGAAAACATAGTCCCCGATCTTGAATGCGGACTCTTTGACGCGCTTGTTATAGTAGCGCTCTAGCTGTGTCTTGTACTTAGCTTCTTTGAATGCAGCAAGATCGCAACACTTCTCTAATAAGTCAAGGTTCAATCGGAGTTCTTTGTCATTGTCTCTTGTTTCGGCCATTAATACTCTTGCGGAAGGGCAACCTATTTCGGCGGGGATGACCGCCTCGGTACCATATGTCAGGCTGAATGGCGTTTCACCATTGCTAGTTTTGGTGAGGGTGCGGTAGGCCCATAAAACATGAGGGATTTCTTCTACCCACCCGGTTCTCTTGGTTCCGAGTCGTGCTTTGATGCCTTCTACTATTGTGCGATTGGCCCGTTCCACTTGACCGTTACCTTGCGGGTGCGCGACCGATGTGAAACTTTGTTTAACACCCGTTTAAGCCAACCATTCTTGGAGGGATTGGTCCTCAAATTGTGTGCCGTTGTCGCTTACCAGTTGCATTGGCAGGCCGAATCGGCAGATGATGAACTCCCAAATAAATTTCTTGACGTGTGTGCCGTCAATCTTAGCTAGAGGCTTTGCCTCACCCACTTGGTGAAGTAGTCGATGGCGACGATTAAGTATTTTACGTTACCCGGGGCCGTTGGGAATGGTCCGACCAGATCAATAGCCCATTTCTGAAATGGCCACGCCGCTGTAACGGGCACCAAGTTGTTCTTGGGGCACAAGGTATTCGGAGCGTGGCACTGGCAACTGTCACATTTGCGCAACTCGTTGACCGCGTCTACGTGCATGCCCGGCCAATAGTACCCTGCGTTCATCAACTTCGCTACTACCATCCTTGGGCCCGTATGTAGCCCGCATGTTCCTTCATGTATGTCTCTGAGGAGGAAGGAGGCGTCTGCGGAGTCTACACAGCGCAGCAGCGGCCCTAGGTAAGAGCGGCGGTACAAGGTACCGTCTACAAGTTGGTATTGTAAAGCCTTGTGCTTGATCCTCCGAGCCTCTGACTTGTCGTCAGGCAGGATGCCGGAGGATAGGAAAGCTTTGATTGGGGTCATCCAGGACGCGTTGCCTGTTTGGATGACGTTGACTTGTCGCGGTGGGACAGATGGTTTTTCAAGGACCTCAACTCGTACTTCTTTGGCCATATGTGCAAAGACCGTGATTGCCATTTTACTCAGCGCATCAGCTAGCTTGTTTTCATTGCGCCGGATGTGCTCGACGGTGCATGAGTCGAATCGTCACATGAGTTGCTTGGCTTGCTCCAGATATAGGGCCATGATTTCATCTTTTGCGTCATAGGATCCATTGATCTGTCGCGCAACAAGTAATGAGTCCACGTGTGCCTCCACGTGACTGGCCCCCATTTTTTCCGCAACGCGGAGGCCTGCCAGCAACGCTTCGTATTCCGCCTCGTTGTTTGTGCTTTTGAAGTCGAGGCGGATGGCGTATGTGAACTCGTGTTTATCTGGGCTGATGAGGCGTAATCCCGCGCCGGCTCCGTCGTCATTAGAGGCCCCGTCCGTGTATAGGGACCATTTTTGCGACGGATCGTGTACCGGTGCGGGTGATTCTTCTGCTTTGCATTCTTGGACTTGGTCCGTAGGTATCTCCGCGGCGAAGTCCGCGAGGACCTGGCCTTTAATCGCGGGCCGGGGTTTGTAATTGATCGTGTGTTCCCCTAGCTCGATGGCCCATTTTTCCAGGCGACCCGATAGTTCGGGTTTGGCGAGAATGTCGTTTATCCGATAGTCCGTGAGGACGTTTATCGGGTGGCCTTGGAAGTACCTGCGCAGCCTTCGGGATGCATGGACAAGTCCGAAAACCAGCTTTTCCATGATTGTGTACCTTGTCTCTGCGTCTAACAGCGTGCGGCTGATGTAGTAAATTGGTGTTTGCACGCCCTTGCGGTCGACCATTAGAACCGCGCCTGTTGCCCGTTCCGTGACGAATAGGTAGAGTGTGAGCGGTTCTTTAGGAAGAGGTGCTGTTAGCGTTGGAAGGTTCATTAAGCATTGTTTCATTGCTCGGAATGCTGATTCCGCTTCTGGAGTCCAGCGGAAGTTGCTCTTCTTCAAACAGTTCTTCAAAGTGTCCACGAATGGGAACGACTTTGAAGCGTAATTGGACAAAAAGCGATTGAGGGCGACAAGGCGGCCCATTAGTGTCTGTACCTCTTTGACGGAAGCGGGGGAAGGCATTCTCTCAATGGCTTGTACATTTTCTGGGTTAGCGCGGAAACCATCACGCGTTACAATGACGCCCAGAAATTTGCCTTCTTCCATCCCGAATGAACATTTGCTCGGGTTCAACTTCATGCGCACTTTGCGTAATTGATTGAATGTTTGTTGGATGTCCCGAAGCATGTCACTTTCTTCCTTGCTCTTGATTACCAGGTCATCGACGTACACTTCAAGCCGTACGCCGATTTCATTGATGAATGCCATGTCCATTAGGCGTTGGTATGTGGCGCCCGCATTTTTCAGACCGAAAGGCATCTTGGTGTAACAGAAGATGCCCGCGTCTGTGCAGAACGCTGTTTTATCTTCATCTTCCTTAGCCATCTGGATCTGGTGGTACCCCTTGTATGCGTCCAGGAAACACTTGAACCGATACGGGGCGAGAGAGTCCACCTTTAGATCGATATCTGGCAAAGGATAGCAATCTTTGGGACACGCCTTGTTAATATCCTTGTAATCAACGCACATGCGCCAGCCTCCATTAGCTTTGGCGACCATGACGGGATTATCCACCCAGGTTTGGTATCTGATAGGGCGAAGGATGCCCGCGTTGAGCAGCTCGGTGACTTGTTCGTTCATGGCCTTTGTTTTCTCCGGGCCCATACTGCGCTTCTTTTGCACTATTGGTTCTACGGATCGATAGACATTGAGCCTGTGTTCCGCTATTTCGCGGGGGACACCGACCATGTCCGCCGGTTGCCACGCGAAGACGTCCATGTTGCTGATTAGAAACTGTTTCAAGTGATTGCGTATGGTCTCGGAGATTTCATGGCCAATGACCACCGTTTGCTCCGGAAATTTAGGGTTTAGCGCCCATTTTTCTGGCTTAGTGCGGGCATTTGCCTTGACCATTTTTGGAGACTTGGCGGTGTCAGTGGTGTGGCAGTCTTTGTTGGATCTGATGAAAGCGATGCCTGTCTTGGTTGGAAAGCCGACCATCGCGTGCGCCGTTGAAGCATTGGCGTTAAAGCGCGCGATGCCTTCCCGACCCAAGAGTATATCGTGATTGGAGGTGGCTGGCAAAACCATGAAGTCGCATATCTCCGTGCGTTCATGGGTGCCATCGGACCACGTGACTGGCAGGGAGAGCATGCCCCGCGGCATGATGTTTCGTGAATGAAACCCGAGATTGGCTCATTGACCGGTACGAGCTTCGCTTTGTCTTCCGCATCCAGCTGTTGGAAACATTGCTCGTACATAATATCTGTGCTGCTGCCGCCGTCTAGGAACATGTACCGCGTGCGATAATGTCCGAAGACTGCGGTTATGACGAGTGGGGCGGTGCGGGAGGCCCAAGGGTGATCTGATATATTTTTAAACGCAACTAAAAATTCAGTAAACATGTTTTATTTGTAAATGAATGATGAAATAACTTTGAGCAGACTTTAAGCTATGGTGAGAATTACATATTAAACGCTTCACATTTGATTTTACTCTATTAATACATGTAAAATCGTGTGCATATTAGATGAGAAATGGTAAGTTTATTCAATCAACGTCAAGCCTTTAAGTATAAATTTCAGAAGGACTATTTCAAAAGCCCAACATTTGTACAATTAAATCAACAATTTCAAGTTTTGTACAATATCATGATGTTGTATTGCAATCCGTTTTAAATCCTGCTGCAACGCGCGGGTAAACCCACTGATATATTTATAAAGGACATATTGCGCATTTTATTAAAACAAAGGACACAAAGTGTAATTTTGTACATAAATAAAGGACAAATTATGTAACTTTATCTATATCTTTATTTACATAATTACATTTGTTTTTAACCTTTTATTTAACTTAACTATTTAATCGTCAAAAGCTATGTATTATGGAATAACAACACAACCCAATAACTAGCAAAATGTGGTTTCACCTCATTGTCACATAGGCAAAAGGGCAATAACTAAACTACCAATTAATTAGGTGTTGTGGAATAACTAAATATAAAAGAAAATAAAAAAAAACAAAATAGAAAATTTTTGATCGGTCAAAATGGGTGGACCCCCCCTCGGAGCGTTATGGGTTGACAGTGCCCATTAACGAAACTGAATAACGGCGGGGGATTGTCTTCAGTCAGTTAATGGGTGATGTGGCACACTCTTGCCATTCCGCAACGCATGATCTAATAGTTTATGGACTTTGCCACTTGGTTGTGACCCAATGGTTAATTGCAAAATACTTTTTTTTTTTTTTTTTTTTTTTTTTTTTTTTGGAGATTCCCGAGTTCGATTACAGTAGTGTAGTTTGGTGTAATTTAGGTGGGATAGATTTTTTGTTAAAAGAACAAGTTTATAGACTTTAACTTGAATACTACTATATACTTTCAGAATGTTGTATAGCGGTAAATCATGCGATGATTATTGTATTTGTGCTTTAATTTGGCTATAAATATTTATTGTTATAAACAGTGTATATTCTTGAATCATGTGATGATGATGACCACGACTAAACTTTGATTTGGATATTCTTGTTTCTTTTTGTTTGGTGTACATTTTTGTTCATTTAAGTTTGTGTGTGTTCTATAGCTTATTTGTGTTCGTTTAAATGGATGAATATAACAAAAATAAACATGTTCATTTTATGAATTAAAAAGAAAATTGTATAAGTGTTGATTCATGTTGATTCATGTTGATTCATTCGAGTTTATTCACTTTGTTTCATGTTGATTCATGTTGATTCATTCGAGTTTATTCACTTTGGTCCAGAATCAAAATTTTAAAATCAACCCACTTATTATAGACATATTTTTGGTCCAGAATCAAAATTTTAAAATCAACCCACTTATTATAGACATATTTGGGTCTACAAATCAACCCACTTATAATGCAGATTGTGTTTGGGCCAACTCAATTTTTTAACAGGCCGTGTTTGGTTTTACTAGTGTAAAAAACGAGTTGTGTTAGTCAATAAGGAACCAGTTAACACTAATTTTTTTCTTAAAAGCGGCCTTATCTCATATAGGATAAAAAATATAGACATTAAGAGGGTGAGACATTTCTAGTATAATGCCCATATAGGATAAAAATATGGAAAGTAATAACTAAAAAGGGCATTAAGTGGCTTTAACCATTACACATTTTTTGAGGGGTCTTATGATAATGATGTGGCGAAAAATGCCCCATATGAAGTATCAACCATTACTTATGGTCTTACTACCCATTGCAATATTAAAAACCGGATAGTTAAAACTTAAAAGTAACACATAACCAAATTATCATAAATGAACACTACTGTTAACACCGATTGTTTCCATAAAAGCAACCAAACTAGTGGAACAACAATGTTGACATCTTTCTTTTGATGTGAGAAAAGGAAGTTTGGCGCCGATCTAATCCTTTTATCCGTCTATCACAGATTGTAGGAACTCACTCTGGAATAGCTTTGGGACCAAAAAGATTAATTTGCATTTGCGTCTTAACATGACTTTTTTTTTAATTATTAATATTTTCTTTTTAATATGTTTTGTTTATAGTTTCCAATATATATAACTAGATTATACCCGGGAGCGTCCCGGGTTGAGAACTTTAATATGATACATCAATTTTACATATGAAATAGACTGATGTATAACTCTAATGTTAATATCTAACCTAAAACAAATTAACAATGTACAACTCCAATCCTAACACCTAACCTAAAAGAATGTAGAATTTTAATGTAACTCTAACATTAACACCTATCCTAAAGACTAAACAAATATACAATTCTAACATATTAATATTGATACTTAACTTAAAACAACGTATAACTCTATTAACTTATTCGGCTCTAGTTGAAAAAAAAAATTCATATTTACTGATTTGAATATAATTAGTGACTTGCCTATACATGATTAATGATTTACCTGAACACTTTGTGTTTTTTTCCTGTATGAACAAAACCCCACAAAAAAATTTCCCCGTTTTTTATATAGCACTATGATACTCGTTGGAAAGATAATAAAACGCTCGTTAATTTGGTGTAATTTTTTTATTTAAAAAATCTCGTATATTAAAGATATTAACGTTTAAAAATTATGGGAGGAAACATGAGGGTGAAAAATCCAATTTTGTTTTTAAATTATTTTTTTTCGTAAAATATCTCAATGGCACATTGGATGACACATGGCACACTTAAGAAAAAGAATGTCTCTTTAAATGCCATGTCATTAAAATGGCTTTGGTTTATTATACGTATAAATGTTTTGTTGGATACAATTTTGTTTAGAGAATGAGCCAAATATATTATATTCATTATGAAATAATATGGTAACGTGAATGAAAACAAACATATCACAGCAACTTTTTTTAAATCTATAGAAACCAATATATATTAAAAGTTATATAAGAATAATAAAAATACATTTTAACTAATAAAAAATTTAAAGTAGCATCAACATGAGGCAGTTAGTAATTTTCTGGATGTAAATACTGTGAACCATTAAAACTAGGTATTGATTTCATAGCATAGGGTTGGGATTCGTTGAAAACTCGATGAGTTGCGAGAACTCGTGAGAACTCGACGTAAAATGCGAAAAATAAATTTTTTTTGCACACTACTGTAAAAGCAGGTAAACTCCGCTGTAAAAAAATAAAAATACATGAATTTACCCTGAATTACACTAATGTAAAAGATTTTTACCCCTATGTAAGTATATTAATATTTTATTCAATATTTTATTGTTGTTTAATTTTGAACCACATATTCATTTTTGATTAAAATAAGCGTGTGGTTATAAAGTGAGATCATATGGTTCTCACAACTCAAATGAGTTCTCAAATGATCCAATCCTTACAGCATAGGGTTGGGATCCGTTGATAACTCGATAGATTGAGAGAACTTGACGTAAAATGCGAAATAAAATAATTTTGCACACTATTGTAAAAACATGTAAACCCCGCGGTAAAAAAATAAAAAAATACATGAATTTACCTCGAATTACACCGATGTAAAGGATTTTTATCCCCATGTAAGTATATTAATATTTTATTCAATATTTTATTGTTGTTTAATTTTGGACCACATATTAAGTTTGTGATTATAAAGTGAGTTCCTATGGTTTTCACAACTCAAATGATTTCTTAAATGTTCCTAGTCCTTACAGCATAGGGTTGGGATCCGTTGAGAACTCGATGAGTTGCGAGAACTCGACATAAAATGCAAAAAAAAAAAAAAAATTGTACACTACAGTAAAAACACGTAAACCCCGCTGTAAAAAAATAAAAAAATACATGACTTTACCCCGATGTAAAGGATTTTTACCCTCGTGTAAGTATATTAATATTTTATTCAATGTTTTATTGTTGTTTAATTTTGGACCACATATTCATTTTTTTTTATTAAAATAAGTGTGTGATTATAAAGTGAGTTCTTATGGTTCACACAACTCAAATGAGTTCTCAAATGATCTCAATCCTTACAACATAGGGTTGAGATCCGTTGAGAACTTGATGAGTTACGAGAACTCGACGTAAAATGCGAGATTTTTTTTTTTGCACACTACTGTAAAAACACATAAACCCCGCTGTAAAAAAATAAAAAAAATACATGAATTTTTCCCCCTAATTACACCGATGTAAAGGATTTTTACCCTCATGTAAGTACATTAATATTTTATTCAATATTTTATTGTTGTTTTATTTTGGACCACATATTTATTTTTTTATTAAAATAATTGTGTGATTATAAAGTGAGTTTCTATGGTTTTCACAACTCAAACTCTTAAGGCGTTCTCAAATGATCTCAATCATTACAGCATATTACAAAAGAATGCCATTCTTTTGTTGATCTCTTTTATAGCCTTTATATGATATGTTTTTTATTTTTATTTGATGTATAATATATATATGGGACGTATCGTTAGAAAACCCACGTGTTTTGAGTAAATCCTCAGAAAACCCTACTTCCCGAGCTTTTTGTTTTAAATTAGGGCATGTAATATACATATTTTTAAGAGTCTTGAGCAAAAAAAAAATCAAAATAGCGCCGAACGGTTTTTAAAAATAAAATAAAATAAAATAAGTTGTGCATCATAACATATGTTAGCATATTTTTACACTGGCAACATATGTTATGATGAAAAATTATTTATTTAAAAAAAACCGTTCGGTGTTTTTTTTGATTATTTTGGCTCAAAACTCTTAAAAACATGTATATTACATGCCCTAATTTTTTCAGAAAAAAAAAACACGGAAAGTAGGTTTTTCTAATGGTTTTCTAGAGTTTCCTTAAATTTTTAGAGTTTTCTATAGAACCTTACCATACACACACACACACACATATATATATATATATATATATATATATATATAGGTTTAGGTTCTGGTACAAATTCATTTTTTTCTAAGAAGTGTGAGAACCAATATGGGAGTGGCATGTGGCACAAGGTGTTTGGGCATTTTAGTAATTTTTACATACTATTAAATAATGATTAAATTTATAATTTTGATAAGAGGTGAGAGAGAGCATAAAAATAGGTAGAGAGAGATAGAGGAGAAAAAGAGAGAATGGTTCTGGTCACCATCATTATCGTCATTACTAACGTCATAGTGTTTTAACAATCAACGTGTGGTGTTTTATGTTTAAGGTAGATTTTTAGTTAGACTTTATACAAGGTATGGTGTTTTATTATAGTTTATAAGTTGCTTCATCCATAGGGTGTTTTACGTTCATACCCATGTGTTTTATCATCATCTTCTCCATAATCTAGTGTGTTTTATCTTCATCATACACAATCAGTAACACATTCAAAAAACACTAAACCACACAAAAATCCTTTAAACATAAAACACAACAATAAGCACACTGATCCATTAAAAGATATAACATCTTCTACTACACTACAAAATCCATAAATGAAAGCAACCTGTTAATACACCACCACTAAACATCATTTTTTAACTACAAGTTAAAGAACCCATGACACATAACGATTATTATATTATAGACATTTGCTCAAAAATGAATCTAAAAGAAAGAACTAAAATATTCGAACACTTTTGAAACGAAACCGAATCAAAAAGAGCATTGAATTTCTGTCTGAGAGTGAGGTAGTATTTTGTTTTCGAGAAAGAGATAGAGCAATTGATTGAATGTTTCCTTTATTAACAAATTTCAATTTAAATGTGAATTAAATGTGGGTGACGATTTTACCTTAATACCCTTGAGTCATCTAATTTATTATTAATAATATAACATTAATTACCAAAATGTCACTCAATTAATCCACACCATAGATTAAAATGATCTAATAGCCAAAACACCTTCTTACCCTTCTCACACAAAACACACTTTGTACAGGATCTTGACCCTATATATATATATATATATATAATTTGATCAAATTTATTGTTCTATTAATGTTATATCTTTTAGAGTTTTCTATAGAACCTTACCACACATATATATTATAAATCTTGTAACTGGTTTAACAACCAACTGATCAGGTAGATCAGATGGTTGGTGTGTTGCTTTCCAACTCAAAGGTCCTGGGTTCGAACCATGTTAGAACCTGTTTGAATCCATTTTTTCTAACTGAATATTATATATTAATTGTTATTTAATAAATAATAATATAAACTTGTTTTAATCATAACTAATTCATAAAAATCCCGTTTTTAACGATTCAAAATCCAAAAATTTTCTAAAATTATTTCTAATCTAATCGATCAAAGATATAAAGTTTTCGAGAAAAAAATATATACTTTTTATATTTTATCCTATAATCTTTTGTATAAATAATTAGCTTTATTTTTAAATAAATAGAAAATATATATATTTTTCGAAAGTTATATCTTTAAGATTATGTAAAATTTATAATGTTTTAAATATTATTATATTTTTAACTAAAGCATTAACATTTAAGTGTCTTTCTCCAAAACAAGTGAACCATAATTGAACGACCTAGAAATCTTAAACTTATTAGACTTGTGACACTTAGACCTTACAATGCTAAATCTTTTTGGAAGTATTTACCTACTATTGCATACTTGGGATTTTGCTCGCTTGCTCGCTAAGGTGAGTTTACATATCCCCACTCTTTTACAGTTTTTCAATGCTTTTCGGGGTGAAACATGTTAAACTTTATTATTTAAACTTATGCAATTCAACTATGTGTCTTGTGTGCTTCTTTGTGCTACGTGTCTTAAACTTGCTAAGTAAACTCAACTACTACTTGCATAATCATTAACTCCGTACAAGCCAACATTAACAATGATAGATCTATTGGATTGACAACCCCATCTAGATTCATTGACTATGTCTATGGGGAGCGCGGGTGATTGGAACTAAAACTTAAACTTAGGTGAACCATGTCTATGGGATGGACCTTTAAACTATGTCAACAAAAGTTTGGTTATGCCCCAGTTTGCTGTAGTTTTGTTTTCACATGTATGCCCTATGTGTTACATATTGACACATAATTGCATGCTTACATTTTTTTATACTATACTGCGTTTTGACGAAACTTATGTATTCTCACCAACTTTATAGTTGACCCCCTCCATTTTCCAAACTTAACATGTTTCAGGTAACAATGATGCGTGAAGATTTTAGCAGCTTTTGGATAACTTAGTTGAAGCCTTTAGATTGAATAATTGAACATTTGTTTCGTTTGTTTCGTTGAACAATGTGTTTGTTTGTGGATTGGTTTGTTTTGAATTGGATTAATAAACTATTTAAACTTTAGTTGCCATGAGTTTTTTGAACAATCGTCACTACATGACATCCTAATTTTTTCGTCATTGGTTGGGATGTTACAAATGTTATTACATTTAAAGGCTTAATTTGCATTTTCATTTTAGATAGGGATGAAAATATATAGCTAACAATACATCCTATTATCCTGAATTTTCTTTTATTTTGTTTTTGTGTTTTTTACCTTAAATACATTTTAATTTAATTGAATATTTTTAATATGCAATGTTTTTTTTTAATACAACTTTTGTATAAACCAAGGCAAATATAATATATTAGCTGTGAAATAATGTATATGTAACCATAAATAAAAATAAACATATCACTAACAACTTATTTTACATTCATACAATACATAAAACTTGTATAATAGTAACAAGATGCATTTTCAATCTTAAAAAGATGTGGACAAAATTGTTAAAATAACATCAATATGATGCAATTAGTAATTCTTTTGAATGTAAATACTTTGAAGCTTTAATATTAGGAGTTGCTTTTACAACATATTATACAAACATTCTTTGTTTTCTCTTTTAGTATTTTGTCAAAGGATATATAACTTGTGTTTCTTGATGTTTATAATAAATTAAACATATATTTAATAAGTTTATTTTTATTTGTAATTTAAAATAAATATTATTTAAAACTAAATTACTTCTTTCATGATATATTAGACCATCCGTTGTTGGCGTCGAACGAGTAGATACGAGCCACCAGACTGAAACCTTGCTCGCACCAAACTAATAATCATTTGTTTATTTCACTCTCCTATTAGATAAAATTATTAAATCAGAATTTTTCCTTTCTCTCTTATTTATTTATTTTTTTCTCAACCATTTATTATATTTTTCGTTTATTAGTAACAATTTAATTTTATTAATTCAACCCTCTATAATACACAAATTTTTAACATAACAATAAATAAAAAAACAAAGTAAAACATTCTAATTACTAAACAATACATCAAAGTTTATTTTTTAAAAACATATGTTAACGACTGTATGTGTTAACCGATTACATTACATCTATTCAATTCATTAATATACGATTTAATTCACATAATCACAATTTTTAATATAACATTTTTTATTACTCAACATATATAATTATATTTATTCACTTCGTATAATACATGAGGTTCTAACACAGAATAATTATATAAAATATTATATAGTAAAGTTACATAAGAATAATGAGATACAATAAAATAAAAAATAATAATAAGATTTTTAAGGTCACATCAATATAATGCAATCAGTAGTTTATTACTATATGTAAACTCTATGAATTAATCTTTAAAACTTAGGCCTTGATGTTACGAAATATCACACATACACGTCATTTTTTTATTTTCCCTTCATTATTTATTTGGCCTTGATGCTAATTAAATTTAAATTTAGTATTTTATCACGTTTATTTTCATGTGCATATTATCATAAATATTTTTTTTAAACACATATATATCTATTATAATGTATTTTTGGCCACGGAACATGGTTTAATTAAGTTGTACAAAAATAAAAAAACGAAAAATCTTGATTCAATGAATGCAAATAAAATGATTTTGTGAGGCTGAAAATTACATTATATCACATGCAACGTAGTATCTCACAAGAACTTAAATAAGAAACTAGTCTAAGTCAGACGATGTATTCAACATTATATTAGGGGGAAGGGGTATTACCCGTGAGGTTTTTTAACTTCACTTATTTCAACCAATCCTATACTGCCACATCACTTCACTGATTTCTTTTACTGAAATCGTTTTTTAGAGGCAACACTCCACTGATTCTTTACCCAATAATTAATTATTTTCACACATATATAATAATAATATTAATAATACATTTCTCACTATCTTTCTCCTCTAAAATCACCTACACCGCTCATTTTTTTAATAATACCTTTCTAGTTTTCTCTCTACTCTAGAACCAGCACGGTAAAAATAACTCGTATTTAGTTCACGGGACCTCTATCAGTACTGGTGACGACGGTGTTACCGTGCTAATAGTGAGATACCCGTGACCTTTTCTGGTGACGCCCCATCCCCTTAAACACTATTATTAAAAAGTTTTAAAAAGACTTTAGTTTAAGAAAAAAAAAAAGTTTCTTCCCAAAAGTTATTTGGGGACCTAAATTAATTAAATGGTCTCTAAAAGTTACAAAAAGAGAAACGCGGCTTCACCATTCACAGGAGTGACTACGGTCACGGAAATATGTACAAAACCTGCCCATAATTATGCCTCATTTACGTCTATAATCCTCTTACTTTTATAAACTTCTTTTTTTAACGGCAAACATCACTTTATATCTATATTATCTTATTAAGGAGGAGTGATGACCAATATGGTCATTTTCATTTGTGTACAACTTAAGAAGCAACATGTACAACATATTTAAGCAAGAAATTAAAGGGTATTGTGGGTATAATTGTGACAATTAAGACACTTAGGAGGGTATAATAGTAAATTTAACATAATCCAATACCTCACATCCTAAAATGTTATCCCAATTCTACCCTCATGTCCAACTTTTAGAACACAAAATACAAGCTATGATGTATTTTAAATATGATTAAATGTGAGACCTTTCATCCTCTACTACTTCCATATTCTTGAACGTACACTCAGCCTTTAATTCATGAATTTAAGTTGTGATGGTAGAAAAATTCCAACCGAACAACCAAACACATTTTCATGAGCAGATGAATATCATGACCCCGCACTCAATCTGTCTTACTCTGGCTCAGCCGTGACCATCACTGCACCATTCAGGTTAGTTTGATTTGCAACCCGAGTACCAAAATCAGTGTGTTCTTTTAAATGTTGGTTCGTAAAAACAGTGACTAGAATGTTTATTGATTCGTATAGGTAACCGACGCAGACGTTGAGTGTTCATGTACTATCTTCGTTGCCATCTCATTCTCCGATATGTTTCTGCTCATTTTTTGTGGTAACAATTGTGATCCTCTTTTTAAGTTTTGAAAGTAAAAACATTGACTAGAATGTTTATTGATTCGTATACATGTAAGTCCACTGTAGGATGGATGATAACAAATATATAGACACTTTAGTTATATAAATATAATTTAAGGGAGCCAGTGTAGTCATGCTTCATTTTACTCATAAATACAATGCAATTGTTAGTATCCTAAACTAATGTTGGTAGTTTTATTGTTATCGACATGTGTTGATGTATTTTTGTTGACTAAGTTAATCTTAATGAAAAATAAATATGTAAACTTTTATGTTATGACCTATTTCTGTTTTTATGTCAAATGAAGGCGACCTTGTAGTATAACTATTTTTAGTTTTAGGTAATTGTCATTAGTCACTCCTGCCGAACTACTAATTTGTGCACATAGTTGGCCTTTGCTTCTACTTATTATTATTGAGACCCCATGTATTCTGAAGAAGATGGTATGATGGAGGAATCACTACAATTGTTGTTCTTCTGGTTATTTTTGTAACCACCGAAACTGTTGGTCTTTCCCCATATTAGATATTTGTTTTTCCTCATATTGCCTTATGTTATGTTGTTTTGTGTAGCAACCAAGGATTAATTATAGACAGTCACTGCAGTTTTAGAATCTAAATGCATAAAACAATATATAGATAGAGGTTTGTGTGCTAATTCTTTGCACTTTAATAATGTTTTTGATTAAAAAGTGTACGCTAATATTAAAATTCACAATAACATAAAGGTACTTGGGCTATCAATTGTGCATTTGGTTTATGTAGGGAAAATTTCAAAATGGTTAAGTAATTGTATGGAATTATTGATTGCAACATCGGGTATTTTCATCTTTATCCAAGTTTATCAAGAATATGCTTTACGAAGACTTATATTTATACTTAGAACATCACTTTGTTTTGAATTCTATGTAGATATGCAGGAACGTAAACATGCTTATTGTCCCAATGCGCATCAATGCTGCAACTATAAACAGGTAATGATGTGTGTGTAAATCTAAAATACTTTGTAATGCGATACTCAAGTTCTTCCAAATATAAAACATAAGGTTCTTTTTTACATTTTCAACTTTCACAACATTTTTCTATTTTGCGTTTTTGGCGGTCATATAGAAAGGCAATTCAGAAGTGTAGAGCTTGCGAGTCGCCACTAAATTGTTCTTAGTTCTGATGGTAGTGATGCATTGTCAAGGTATGTCGAGCACTTATAGTTAATTTCTCTCTACTTTTTGAGTCAATAGTTGCATATATAGTTGAAAAAAACTATTAATTGTTTTGCAACTATTTTAGATGTGGAAATAAATTGGAAGGCAAGAGAATTTACGCCCTTTGACGTTAAAACTAAAATAACCTTTAAAGGTTGTATCGGCTACAGTCTGGGTGGTACCATGGTAGTCTTGTAAGTTAATTATGTTTACATGTCAAATTGGTTTTAAAAAAACATGAAACTTGTCATGCGATGTTCTGAAAAAAAAAATATACTTACCGCGGCAACGCGCGGGCATCCCACTAGTATCATATAAAGAGCCAGCAAGCGGCTGGAGGACAAAGAAAAACAAACAGACCAAACAACAACAAAACGAAAAAAAAAACGAAAACGAACAAAACATTACAAACAAACCCCAATGTCAAAGTTAAACTATATCCCATAATTATGATATTAATTAAAATGTCAAAGATCATTTTCCTTTATAATGTGAACAGTTGTTACGACTTTATTTTGGTTAATTTTATGCAGAGGAACTAGTTCTCTTTTTTATTGGTTACAATTTTATACCCAATAAACAGGGCCGGCCCTGAAAATTCATGTGTCCAGGCCGAGCTACAAAAATTGTGCCCCTTAGTTTTAGCTTTAGGCCTTAAGGAAATATAAATAATGTAAACTATTTTTTTAAGCTACGATTAAATTAATATCAAATTGATGGATCAAATTTTATTTACCACTTAGGTTGTAGTCTAACGCTAGAGGGAACGAACCTTCTTGGGGGAGGTTGGGAGTTCGAATCCCACAAAAGGTGAAAATATAAAAGGGTGAAAGTCTGGCAATTAAAAAAAATGTTTCATAACAAAATAAAAGATAAAAAAGAAGACAAAACCAACTGTTAAAAAACAAAAACAACTAAGTGTGAGCCCTCCTCATTTCATCTTTCTTCATCCTCTCTTGTCTTACACTCATTTATAAACTTGCAATTTTTTTCTCAAACCATTTCATTTTCTTCTTTAATTCTTAACATCTCTCAACATTTCTTTACTTTCTATTTTATATAAACTACTTTTCACTTTGATTAATACTTAATTAACAATTTTGGGGTTCAAACATATAAAAATCCATCGAATTAAGGACATCACTGTTAATAAAACTTGTAATGTTGGAGGGTCAATGTGCCCACAAGAAATTGGGCCCATGCCGAGAGTCCTCCCCGCACCCCTTAAGGGCCGGCCATGCCAATAAAAATATGTAAGGTTAGTGACGAATTCAGGAATGATTTCTAATGGGTTCCGTTCGTAGATTTTTACTGATTTTTACTAATTTCTCAACTTTTTTCACTAAAATTTTCATTTTTTTTTTAAATTGAGAGTGTTCTTGAGAATCCCCGGAACCCTCTCTAGATCCGCCACTCTGTAAGATCACATTTAATAGCATCATCAGCTTAATATTTTTTCCATGGTTTTTTTTATTTCACCGTTTAAATTCTATTTATTAGTTAATTAATAAATAAATCTTTATCTTATATCAAAATATCATTTATAATCCATAAATGTTTATTATTAACTATTTAGTATGTCCTTTATTCAAACTATGTTTTTTTGGACGACAAATAGCTCACCTGGGAGAGTCGCGTGCCAACGACCTCCACACCCCCGATTTGATTCCACGCATATACCGGCTTTTCAACCGTTCGCCCGGAGGCTTCGCATAAGTTTTGCATACCCCGTGGCTCGAACTCAGAACGCCCAGGCGGGAACCCACACAAAGGTGGTAAACCCTCCCACCTCCGACCAGCTGGGCTGACCATCATTAGCCTTTATTCAAACTATGTAAGACATAAGTTTTTAACATAGTTATATATATGATTAAAATGTAATTTTGTCTTTGGTATTGCTAACATTTTGTCGATTGTCTTTGTTGTTATATAATATATGACATTCTAGTTCTTTATATTGAGAAGTATATTATAGACGCTATTATTTGGCTTTTGATTATTATGTTTGTTGGAGGGTGTGTGGAAGTTAAATGTCCTAAATAAACAAGTCTTACACATTTTTTCTTCTGGTTTTTTTAGACCATCCAGATCACAAATTCCAACTACGTCATTGCATATACATAATCAAAATGGTAAGTCTCACTTCAAATCTTCTATAGCTTTGTACGCCTGTTTCTTACTTTCTTAACAATCTTCTCCCTTTACTTAAAGTGATTGGTAGTGTATTAGGCTCCCGCATATGTAAGGTAATGCACGCATAATTACATTGCAATTTTGTCTAAAAAGACTGTGCCTATAACTGAAACACGTGACCTCATCTAACATGACAAGTTGTCAACTCTACTATTGGTGCACGAAGCACGGTTCACCCCTTTAATACATACCTCTTTAAAATAGTCTTTAAGGAAAAAAAATGACAACCTAAACTAAAAAAAATAATAATAATAATAATAAAAACCACAAAATAATCCAATCATCATGAAAAAAACTAATAAAATATGAAAACAATCTCGTACTTCAAATTCCGTATTTTAAATGTCAAAGTAGATCATTCTATTTTGAGGAATTCAAAGTCCAATACTTTCAATCCCAGAAAAAAAAAAAAAAAAAAGTCAATATTATTTTTCTTATAATCGTGCATATCCCCCAAAACTCTTAAGGATACTTCCATAATATCCAACAGAAGAAGGGTACTTTTTGCAATTCTTCCAAAACTTAAAGGGTTAAAACAAAACATTTGCCAACCAAAGTACACATCTTGAGAATATAAATATAAAGTCGATTCATCCCACCAAAGCACATACGTCACACCATAGCCATTTTTTATAAAAAAAATTACCACGACGCAGGAGCCAAACATATAACATGAAACAAAACCCACGACCAAGATCACGTACTCTAGACAATCCAACGCTTAACGTTCCAGTCAACGTTTTTCCATCCAGAAAAGACCTCCGATTACGACATTTGTAGACGATCAGAAGAAGCACCAATTGTAGAACTTTCAATCTCTATTATTAGTTATACCCGTGTCGTTCTCAGTTTGTGTTTTATATATGTTATTATTCACGTAATACCCATATCAAGTAGTGAATTTGGATAACTGGGGTGACGTTTGAAGGACTCTTGAAGCTGTTTTTTTATATATATCTTTTGATTCAGGTATTACGTCGAACACCTGGTGTGCATTTATTTGCTTCTTGAATAAATGGTGTTTTTGACTTGTTTGATGTTTATTCTTCGTAAATAACTATTGGGTATTGAGTTGTTATTATTGTTATTGTTGTTGTGCTCCTGACCTGTTTTTAATTATTTTTTTATGAAATTTGTATGCAGGGGATAAAACTCTGCCTTGGACTTCATTTTAAGAGTATATATTATCTTCTTGATGTAGTTGGGAAATTGAAGTGATTTGATTTGCTTTGATTGGTTCTTGTTAATCTTGATTGTTGTTGGTATATAAATTGGTTCATGATGAATGATGCTCATGGGAGTTTAAATTCGAATTCAAATTCTAATGGTTTGCCTCCTTTTATCGCGAAAACATATGAAATGGTTGATGATCCTTCGACGAATTCAATCGTTTCGTGGAGTCAGAGTAACCGGAGTTTCATCGTGTGGAATCCGCCCGATTTTTCGGGCGAATTACTTCCAAGATTCTTCAAACATAACAATTTCTCCAGCTTTATTAGACAACTTAATACTTATGTAAGTTAAACTCAATTCATAAATGAATAAACAAACGTACCAGTAAAATCCACTCATAACAGAGTTATTTGTAGGGTCTAGAGAGGGTGGGATACAGACTACAGAGTCTGCTCCCACTGATACCCTGGCCTTTGAAAAAGCATTTTATTACAGTACAGTATAGTACAGTATAGTATATGTATTCATAAATATAAATCGTGTAACTTTCTTTATCTTTTAGAGTATTTATGTGCATATGGTTTGTTATGCATCAGGGCTTTCGAAAAATCGATCCTGAACTATGGGAATTTGCAAATGAGGATTTTATTAGAGGTCAACCACATCTGTTAAAGAACATTCATAGAAGAAAACCGGTTCATAGTCATTCACTTCATAATCTTGCAAACAATGGATCATCTTCTCCATTGACTGAATTCGAAAAGCAACAATACATAGAAAAGATTAATAGCTTGCAACACGAGAAAGAATCGTTGTCTATACAGTTTCACATGCACCGACAAGAACAGGAGAGGATCAAATTCGAAGCACGTGGATTAACAGATCGTTTAAAACGGGCTGGAAAGCTGCAAAAAGACATCCTTTGTTGTTTAGATGAGTTCTTGCAGAAGCCACCTGTTGAATGCGAATTCACGCCTCAGTTGATGGAGAATCGAAAGAGGAGGTTGTCGTCTGAAAATGCTAATGATCAAGTTTGTCCTTTTGATATACCGATTAGTGAGACGATAACTGCTGACGCGCTTTTAGCGTTAAACACCGAACTGGTGGAGCATCTGGAGTCCTCAGTCATGTCATGGGAAGGTATATTCAAAGAAGTTGATGATGCTTATGAACTGCAAAAATGGTCAATGGAGTTGGATAATGGGCCTGTAAGTTGTGCATATAGCCCAACTATTGATTACCCGTTAATCAACGTCGAAACGGGCTCTAAGGAAAGTGAGATCGACATGAATTCTGAACCGGTTAAACAACCGGTTCCAACTGAAGAAACGGCTGTTAACGATGTTTTTTGGGAGCAGTTCTTGACCGAGAACCCGGGCGGGTTAACGGGGAATGATGTAGGTGAAATGGTGAATGAAGATAGAAAATATGGGAAGTTTTGGTGGAATGTGAGTAGTGTAAATAATCTTGCTGATCAGCTAGGGCAGCTTACTTCAGTAGAGAGAAGTTAATGATGGTGGATTGTGTTAGTTAATATTAATCTGTTATTTGTTACGTTATAACTTATAACTAGTGTTGGTTAATATTGGTGGGGTAGTTGTAAATTTGGTGAGGGTTTATATGATTTTGTGCGTTTTTATATATATTACAGGCTTTGGATAAGTATTTAATTATGTTCATAACTATTTACGGATTTTAAATGGGTTGTGTCCGTAGGTTCTCATTGGTTGGACCCGACACGACGAAAATCATGTATCCGTGACCTGTTAACCCCACATTTTTATTTTGCTTTTACATATTACTGCTCTATATTATAAAACTCCACTAAATGTATATAAAAAATGTTACATTTTACTTTTGCTTGCATGTCATGCTGAAATCCCTACATTTCAGGCTAAAAGTTATGAGGGTCACTTGTGTGTCATCAACAAATGTACCTTCAGTTGACAATATTCATCATATATGTGTGAAATGAACGCACACAATATCAATTAGGGCATGAACTTAATAAGAACGCTGCGGTAACAAGAACGCGATACTTGTATTTGCTATTTAAGGCATGGAGTTAGATATATGATCAATCCCTTGGTTAAACGCACGGACATATATCATTATGCATTAGTATTTCTTTTATTGATAATGTTGATTCAATCACTATTTATAGTTGGTTCGTAATGTATGGACAAACCTCAAGTGAAGCAACATCACGCTAACACCCTTTTTTTATCACACGGCTCACAGTAACACCTAACTTTAATCGTTTTACCAAGATGAATCATATAATACAAAAATTAGAAATAAGATTTGCGTATACAACTCTAACTCAAGCATTTAATAACAAGAAAAAAAAACTAATTGAGTAATTTCACGTGAGACATAATAACAAAGCTAACATTGAATGTATTTTGAAAGGTGGCAAGCTAGAGTTGAATATATGTAACTAGAACTAAAGGATTGACAATTTTGTTACTATGCGGATAACTATAATAGGACTTCTCATTTGAAATGGAATAAATTCAGTTGGAAGTTTGCGTGAGAAATGTTCATAGGATTTATGGCTATTAAAAAGAAAAGGTGAATTTTAACTTCTACAATTTCATAGGGGTGACGTTATACAAACATCATTCTCTAAAATAAAATAGGGAAAATTGAGATGGTATGGACATATAAAACAGAGGCAGAGGCAGACATCATCAGCTAGACCAGTAGAAATCCTCACCATGAAAGGGATGAGAGGTAGAGGCAGACTCAAGTTTACTTGGGATTAGCGGATTAGGAATGATTTAGTAGAGTTGCACATCTCTGAAGACATCGTCCAGGATAGGACTTCATGGAGGCGTAGGATAAGGTCAATGACTTTTAGGCAAGGTATAATAGAGTCTAGTAACACTTTAGGATGACTTTACATGTGAATGTATTCATGTTTTTGCGCTTATATGTTGTATGATGTTAAACATGTATTTATATGTAGCGTATACTCTTCCACCACCTCTTTGATTAGTGGTTCTATTCCTATACTTTTTAGTACTGTTTGTTGGTCTATTGTTTATTTGGACCCGAGGGTCTCTCTGGAAACAGTCTCTCTATTCCCATGAATAGAGGTAAGGTTTGTCTACATCCCATCCTACCCAGACCATACATATAGCTTTGCTATTTGTGGGATTTATTGGATATAGTTGTTATTGTTGCTATACTATTACATCATCGGCTGTTTGGTAACCGCTTTTGGTTTGAATGTGACCGTTGGATCATGATTTCCTGCGATCCTGGCCATATAAATTGAACTGTTACATATTTCAGGGGGGGTTACTGATAAACCGTTCCCGCCATTTCAACAAGCAGTTACCTAACGTGTGTTGGCCTAGATGTACGCTCCACGTTTCCACGACCTCTCTCAGTTATATCGGGTGTAAAAGTTTACAATCCCTCCTGATTCTCCTCTGTCAAGAGCATCATCACCATCACATTTATCTTTAACCCGAATCTAAAAATTTCTCCACTCCACCTTCACAACCATCCACCATCACTGGATCTTCATCATCATCACCGTTCGACTAACCTCCGACCACCAGCAAAATCATGTAACCACCAAAAAACAACTACTACCACCCACATCCGCCTACCACCGAACCCTAACCCAAAATCAAGGCCATCATCTAGCATCGTCACCCTTAATCGGCAGCATCTACCACCTGTTGATGTCAATCGACCACCATCACCCTCCCTTCTCACAACTATTCGATCGATACAAAATACGTAATGATTTCGTTACCTGGACTTCTCTCTCAAATGAAGGCACACCCAAATTTCATCTTGAAACCCTAAATTTACTTTCGTTTTGTCTGTATTTTAGCATTAATACGAATGTTAACTGATTTGTCATGCAATTAGACAATGTCGGCGTCTCCACGAACGCTTGAATGCTTTCTCAAGAGGCTTATTCAGGTAATACTGCCTATGTGATCAAAATGCTTGGAGTATAAGTTAGAGATATGGGATATATGAATTACATATTGAATACAGAGAAAAGCCTCGTTTGACATCTTATCAACTAGTCTAGGTCTTTCATGCTTGAGCAAACTACAAACATGTCATCCTCAAAAAAATTTTTTTGAACAACCACGACTTTATGTATATGCATATAAAGGCCCAGTAAGACACTGGCTTCACAGTACACCACAAGGCCAAACGACACACAACACAAAGCAAAAACACCTAATATTACAACATATCTAGGATATCAAAATGTAACCGTTTCTCCCAACATGGCGAAGCCAATTTCGAGCGTAATTTGATCCATGCGTACGCATCTTCTTTGATTTGGCCCACCGATATATTCTCCGGGTAGAATTCTCCATCAAAAGTTTTTTGGTTTCTTGCAAGCCAAACCCTCCAAGTAATAGCCAAAGCCACAGTATAAACGATCTTTTTCCATTTCTTCGAACCCGGGTTGCATTGAATCAAATTAAACAGATCTTTAATAGAGACCAAATTACCCGGATAAGGAATCCGAATCCATACGAGGACCTGTCACCAAATACTCCGCGTCCAAAGACAATTAAGAAACAAATGGTTAAAAACCTCATCATAGCATCCGCAACGGTCGCACGTAACATTATCGAGGTGCACTCCTCTTCTGCTTAAATTTACTTTGGAAGCAACCCTCCCAAGCATGACCCTCTGTGAATTATGCAATCTTTGTAATTTGTAGAGATTATGAAACTCTATTATGTAATGTTAATTTACAATACATAGATAGAAGGAATTAAATTACAATTAATTACAAAATAATAACAATAAAGAAGAGGAGATAATTGAGGAGAGGAATAAGGAAATTAGTTGACTATTATCTTTTATCCCCCTGCAAGCGAAAAGGCGGTGATTGAACCCGGAGTAAGTCGCGAAAGAACTCAAATTGTGGTCGTGGCAGACTCTTTGTGAATATATCAGCGACTTGAAGCTTGGTAGGAACAAACTTGGTGTGTAACTTCCCGGACATAACGAGCTCCCGAACAAAGTAGTAGTCCAAATCTATATGCTTGGCACATTTATGAGACACTGGATTTTGACTCATGAATAAGGCACTCTTGTTGTCGCAAAGCAAAGTGGGACGATATGATGGAAGCGCATGTAGCTCCTTTTGCAAATGAGTGATCCAAACAATCTCAGCTGCAGCATTTGCCATTGCCCGATACTCAGATTCACAGCTTGATCGTGAGACAGTAGGCTGTTTCTTTGCACTCCATGAAACTAAATTACCCCCTAAAAATATAGAGTACCCATAAGTTGATCTCCTTGTTTCGATACATCTAGCCCAATCAGCATCCGAATACCCTAAGATGGAAGAGGAGGTAGGTCGAGTGAAGACAAGGCCATGAGAGATAGTGCCCTTGACATACCAAAGAATGCGTTTGACCAACTGAAAATGTTTTTCAGTTGGCGCATGAAGATGTTGACATGCTTGATTGACCGCATAGGATAAATCAGGGCGAGTGATAGTGAGATACTGAAGAGCACCGACAAGAGAGCGATAGGTGGTAGGGTCCGAGAAAGGAATACCATCCATGGTGAAGGAATCGGTGGTAGAAAGGGGAGTGGGGACGGGTTTGGCCTCGGTTAAACCAACACGAATGAGGATATCATTCGCATATTTGGTTTGGGTGAGAAAGAGACCGTTGGTCGTAGTGACAACCTCGAGTCCAAGAAAATAATTCAAGGAACCTAGATCTTTGATTGCAAACTCCTTGTGTAGTCGAGCAGTGAAGTTACTAAGCAATGTAGAGTGATTCCCCGTAAGGATGAGATCATCGACGTACACTAGTATGTACATGATGTGTTCGCCTTTATGAAAGACGAAGAGAGAAGGGTCCGTGTCACACCCTCAAAATCCACTTGCGGAGTTTTACCGCGAGGCGCATGACAAACCAGGATCCAAACCAACGATCACAATAAACAATTCTAAATGAATATAATTGCAATTTCAAAACATAATTTAAAATCCCCGTTTACAGCGGAAGCTTATTCAAAACAATTATTCAGTAATAAACCAATGTTCAATGTTTGTAAATCATGCAACTCTAGCTAGACGCCGTGCAGACGCGTGCGCCCTAGTTCCATTCGTGCTACCTTAGCGACCTGAGAAAACATGTAAAAGTTTACGTCAGCACAAAAATGCTGGTGAGTTTACAGGTTTTGTATCCAAGTACCAAGTCCACCTGTCCATACTATAATAATCGAAAACCAGTATACGCTAGCTAGGCGTACGTTTTGTTACTACCACGATTGGAAAACCATTACTAACGCGAATACCAAAAGTATGCCCGATGTAGTTCCTGTTGTTCCTGTTGTTCCTGTTTGAGACAATATGCACCCGCCGACCCTCCAAGTCGACGAGCGGGGTTGGTCACTCCCAATAGCGCTATTCACATTTCCCCGTTGTGCAAACCCGCACATTCATGGTTCCCCCCGGGACTTCCAAAGATCGTGTAGTACACAATAGAAACCCATAGTATGACAGTAGTTACCAAATAATCGTTTTAACACATGTTTTCTCCCCCGAAAGTATAAAACCAGTTTAAAAGAGGGGCCGTAAACTCACCTTAAGTTGCGTTACTCCTTAACCCGAGTAAACCCAGCTGCTATGCTAGTCCCGTAAGCGGCGACCTAACATACGACAGTTACAAGTACTTAGACTAATAACCCGCAGGTTAATTAGTCCCTAGATGTCCAGACCATAACCAAGTTCGTTTGAAAACACCGTGACTGTTTAACCGACCCAAAGTACAAGACTCGACATCCCATTGGTGACCCGAGACTCCCCGTGTTATGTTTACGCTCCAAAACATACAATAACGCAAGTACACTTAACATACGTTAACGCACAACAAGTTATAGCACATAGTTCACGTATCACCGAAATACATCCAAATATATGTTACCAAGTTATTAGACATGTTACGGGGTTCCTAGCATGTTACTACATGTCAAATCAGGTCTCGGAATGCTAATATACACTTACAGCAGCAGTACACGCGATTAGGGAGGCTAATCGCATGAATGGTCACACGATCAGGGCTAATCGCCCCTGATGTCACGCGATCAGGGCTAATCGCCCCTGATGTCACGCGAGTGGGGCTACTCGCCCCTGATGTCATGCGAGTGGGGCTACTCGCCCCTAATGTCATGCGAGTGGGGCTACTCGCCCCTAACACAGGCGATTAGCAAGGCTACTCGCCTGTAACCTTGCTGTTCCGGTTTTTCGCGCGTTTAACGCTCCAAATCAGATCCAGAACGTGTGTAACTACCCAATATCATCCCAATAACTATTCTAAACATGTTTAAACCAAAATCCTTCGTTTAACCTCGTATAATCAGTCCTGCATGAAATCAAGTAATCCAAACATATACACATAGCATGCAATCATCATACTAACATGCATAACAATAACCCTAATAATCAATCACTGAAAGTCCTATCATCATAATATCAATATCAACACTGATCTATCATAATATCATATCAAATCATCATCATGAATCATAAAAACCCTAGCTTTCTAATCATACACACTCATAATGCATGCATATTAGTTATAATCCGATTAACAATCCTTATTGACGATTTTCAGAAAGCTTTTTCATTTAACAACAGGTCTGGACCCTTAGGGATTGATTAAAAACGTTTACAAAGAGTTATGGATGAGAATCAAACCTTAGGATTATGAAAGAATGATGATTAAAGCTTGAAACCTTGTGTTTTGATCAAAAATCGCCTTCCAGAGGTTGTTTATGTGTTTGGGCGGGTTATGGGACGACTAGGGTTTGTCTAATGAAGTTTAGGAGGTTAAGTATGGTATTTATAGTCGTTTTTAGTCGTCCAGCCCGTTCCATGCGATTGTGCAGCAGTTATACGCGATTAGGGCTGCTAATCGCATGAATGTGCATGTGATTGGGCCTAATCGCCTAAACTTATACACGATTAGGACCCTAATCGCCTTTAAGGTTCCCTACTCGCCTCCCCTATGGGCGATTAGGCTTCCTAATCGCCTGTAGGGGTTCCTTTTGTGTGTTTTGCACGTTAAACCCCGTTTTAACATATGTTAATGCATATTCACGTACCGACAAGTCACATAATGATTGTAAACACATAACACAAGTAAATACACATATTTACACTCGTTCACCAATTCCCGGGACTCGAGACTCGTATGTTCCGTATGCCCTGACGATCCTACCGATCGTCACCGTTTGTACACTTGGTTAAGGACCGACATCTAATGAACCTCTAGACCAACATCCAATGATCCTCTAGACTAAACCAATAGTTCCCGAACTATAACCCGACTTAACTAACCCAGTTAAGTACAATATACGCGTGACTCGCTAAGGTAGACTTTCATCTAGACAACGTTGTTAACCAGAATTTGCCGGGTGTCACATCATCCCCACGTTAAAAGAATTTTCGTCCCGAAAATTGCACAAGTACAGAAAGAACAAAAGAAATAACGAAGGAAACAAGCAAAAGATAAAAACCAAAAGAGAGAGATTTACCCGAGTTGTCACATCATCCCCACGTTAAAAGGAATCTCGACCCGAGATTCATTCAGCTGCCGAAGAGACATGTCTCGAATCGAACGCTTCCTTAGGAAAGAGATGAGGATACTTAGACTTCATCTGATCCTCCCGTTCCCACGTATATTCCGGTCCCCGGTTCGAGTTCCACCGAACCTTAACGATACGAATCTTGCTGTGACGCAGGCTGCGAATCTTGTAATCAAGGATCTCCACAGGTTCTTCCACAATCCGAAGACGATCATCAACCTTGATCTCTTCTAGTGGAACGATGAGAGACTCGTCAGCCAGACACTTCTTCAAGTTTGACACGTGAAAGACATTATGTACGTTACCGAGCTCCGTCGGTAGATCAAGTCGATATGCCACCGGCCCGATCCGTTCCAGGATCGTAAATGGGCCGACATACCTCGGATTGAGTTTGCCACGCTTCCCAAAGCGTATGACGCCCTTCCACGGTGAAACTTTTAGAAGTACCTTGTCATTGACTTGGAATTCCAGTGGTTTGCGACGCTGATCAGCATAACTCTTTTGCCGGTCCCGTGCCGCCGCCAACCGATTTCGAATCTGTACGATCTTTTCCGAAGTTTCGTACACTAGTTCAGGCCCAGTGAGTTGACTCTCACCCACTTCAGCCCAACAAAGAGGAGAACGGCATTTCCGTCCGTACAGTGCTTCGAACGGAGCAGCCTTGATGCTCGTGTGATAACTGTTATTGTACGAGAATTCTACCAACGGCAGATGAGCTTCCCAACCCTTGCCAAAATCGATCACACATGCCCGCAGCATGTCTTCTAAAGTTTGAATCGTGCGTTCACTCTGACCGTCAGTCTGTGGATGGTAAGTCGTACTCATGTCTAGTTGGGTACCCAAAGCCTTGTGCAAAGACTTCCAGAAGTGAGAAGTAAAATGGGAGTCACGATCCGAGATAATAGAAACTGGTACCCCGTGCTTAGAAACAACTTCCTTCAAATAAAGACGAGCCAAACGATCCATAGTGTCGGTCTCCTTAATAGCAAGAAAATGAGCTGATTTCGTCAACCGATCGACAATCACCCATATCTTGTCGTTCCCGCTTGGTGATTTAGGAAGTTGTGTGACAAAATCCATAGTAATCCGTTCCCATTTCCATTCCGGAATTTCAGGTTGTTGCAAGAGACCCGACGGTTTCTGGTATTCCACTTTGACCTTAGCACAGGTCAAGCATTTGCTCACGTATGAGGCTATGTCCGACCTCATGTTTGGCCACCAGTAAAGCACCTTCAGATCTTGGTACATCTTATCCGAACCAGGATGAATAGAATACCGGGACTTATGAGCCTCATCAAGGACAAGCCCCCGTAGTCCCCCGAACAAAGGAACCCATATACGTTCTGCGAAATAGTGCAGGCCATCAGGCCTTCGCTCTAGGTGCTTGTCGGCACCGTGCATGGTTTCAGCTTTAAGGTTTTCCTCCTTCAAAGCTTCCAATTGGGCAGAACGGAGTTGATCAGGTAACGATGAATGGATGGTGAGCTGCAACGCCCGAACACGACGAGGTTTAGTTGATTCCTTCCTGCTCAAGGCGTCTGCTACAACATTCGCCTTGCCAGGATGGTACTTAATAGCACAATCATAGTCGTTCAAAAGTTCGATCCAACGGCGCTGCCGTATGTTCAAGTGTTGTTGGTCGAAAATGTGTTGGAGACTCTTGTGATCGGTGTAGATGGTGCATTTGGTACCGTACAAGTAATGTCTCCAAATTTTCAACGCGAATACCACGGCACCCAACTCCAAGTCGTGAGTTGTGTAGTTCTTCTCGTGCACTTTGAGTTGACGAGAAGCATACGCAATCACTTTCTCGCGTTGCATCAACACGCAACCGAGTCCATGAATGGAAGCATCACAGTAAACAACAAAATCATCAGGACCCTCAGGTAAAGACAAAATAGGAGCAGAACACAGTTTAGACTTCAGTTCTTCAAACGCTGACCCTTGTGGTTCACCCCAGTCGAATTTCCTATCCTTCTGAGTGAGAGTGGTGAGGGGTTGAGCAATCTTCGAGAACCCCTGAATGAAACGACGATAGTAGCCCGCAAGGCCTAGGAATTGCCGCACCTCAGTTGGCGTCTTTGGTGCTCCCCAGTCCTTGATCGCTTCGATCTTAGCTGGATCGACATGAATCCCTAGTTCATTAACCACATGTCCTAGGAATTGAACTTCGCGTAACCAAAAGTCACACTTTGAGAACTTGGCGTAAAGTTGTTCCCGTCGCAAGAGTTCCAAAACTAACCGCAGATGTTCCCCGTGTTCGGTCTCGTTCTTGGAGTAGATCAGAATGTCATCAATAAACACAATGACGAACTTGTCCAAATATGGTTTACAGACGCGGTTCATCAAGTCCATGAAAACCGCCGGTGCGTTCGTAAGACCGAAAGGCATGACCAAAAATTCGAAATGGCCATAACGTGTTCGAAAAGCAGTCTTTGCAACGTCAGCCTCCCTGACGCGCAGCTGGTGATAACCGGACCTCAAGTCGATCTTGGAATAATAACTAGAACCCTGAAGCTGGTCAAATAGATCATCAATACGTGGAAGAGGATAACGGTTCTTGACGGTCAATTTGTTCAGTTCTCTGTAGTCTACGCACAATCGGAAACTCCCATCCTTCTTCTTAACAAATAAAATCGGGGCTCCCCAAGGGGAAGAACTTGGCCGGATGAAACCCTTGTCCAAGAGTTCCTGTAACTGACTAGACAATTCCTGCATCTCGGGAGGTGCAAGACGGTAGGGGGCCCGAGCAATAGGAGCAGCCCCTGGTACAAGATCAATACCGAACTCGACTTGACGATGAGGAGGAAGACCAGATAAATCATCGGGAAAAACATCAGGAAACTCGCGTACCACCGGAATGTCGTCGATCTTCTTTTCATCACTAGAGGAAACAGATAAAAGCGCCAAGACGGCTGGATAACCCTTTCGAAGACACTTAAGGGCTTTACCCGGCAAATTCTGGTTAACAACGTTGTCTAGATGAAAGTCTACCTTAGCGAGTCACGCGTATATTGTACTTAACTGGGTTAGTTAAGTCGGGTTATAGTTCGGGAACTATTGGTTTAGTCTAGAGGATCATTGGATGTTGGTCTAGAGGTTCATTAGATGTCGGTCCTTAACCAAGTGTACAAACGGTGACGATCGGTAGGATCGTCAGGGCATACGGAACATACGAGTCTCAAGTCCCGGGAATTGGTGAACGAGTGTAAATATGTGTATTTACTTGTGTTATGTGTTTACAATCATTATGTGACTTGTCGGTACGTGAATATGCATTAACATATGTTAAAACGGGGTTTAACGTGCAAAACACACAAAAGGAACCCCTACAGGCGATTAGGAAGCCTAATCGCCCATAGGGGAGGCGAGTAGGGAACCTTAAAGGCGATTAGGGTCCTAATCGTGTATAAGTTTAGGCGATTAGGCCCAATCACATGCACATTCATGCGATTAGCAGCCCTAATCGCGTATAACTGCTGCACAATCGCATGGAACGGGCTGGACGACTAAAAACGACTATAAATACCATACTTAACCTCCTAAACTTCATTAGACAAACCCTAGTCGTCCCATAACCCGCCCAAACACATAAACAACCTCTGGAAGGCGATTTTTGATCAAAACACAAGGTTTCAAGCTTTAATCATCATTCTTTCATAATCCTAAGGTTTGATTCTCATCCATAACTCTTTGTAAACGTTTTTAATCAATCCCTAAGGGTCCAGACCTGTTGTTAAATGAAAAAGCTTTCTGAAAATCGTCAATAAGGGTTGTTAATCGGATTATAACTAATATGCATGCATTATGAGTGTGTATGATTAGAAAGCTAGGGTTTTTATGATTCATGATGATGATTTGATATGATATTATGATAGATCAGTGTTGATATTGATATTATGATGATAGGACTTTCAGTGATTGATTATTAGGGTTATTGTTATGCATGTTAGTATGATGATTGCATGCTATGTGTATATGTTTGGATTACTTGATTTCATGCAGGACTGATTATACGAGGTTAAACGAAGGATTTTGGTTTAAACATGTTTAGAATAGTTATTGGGATGATATTGGGTAGTTACACACGTTCTGGATCTGATTTGGAGCGTTAAACGCGCGAAAAACCGGAACAGCAAGGTTACAGGCGAGTAGCCTTGCTAATCGCCTGTGTTAGGGGCGAGTAGCCCCACTCGCATGACATTAGGGGCGAGTAGCCCCACTCGCATGACATCAGGGGCGAGTAGCCCCACTCGCGTGACATCAGGGGCGATTAGCCCTGATCGCGTGACATCAGGGGCGATTAGCCCTGATCGTGTGACCATTCATGCGATTAGCCTCCCTAATCGCGTGTACTGCTGCTGTAAGTGTATATTAGCATTCCGAGACCTGATTTGACATGTAGTAACATGCTAGGAACCCCGTAACATGTCTAATAACTTGGTAACATATATTTGGATGTATTTCGGTGATACGTGAACTATGTGCTATAACTTGTTGTGCGTTAACGTATGTTAAGTGTACTTGCGTTATTGTATGTTTTGGAGCGTAAACATAACACGGGGAGTCTCGGGTCACCAATGGGATGTCGAGTCTTGTACTTTGGGTCGGTTAAACAGTCACGGTGTTTTCAAACGAACTTGGTTATGGTCTGGACATCTAGGGACTAATTAACCTGCGGGTTATTAGTCTAAGTACTTGTAACTGTCGTATGTTAGGTCGCCGCTTACGGGACTAGCATAGCAGCTGGGTTTACTCGGGTTAAGGAGTAACGCAACTTAAGGTGAGTTTACGGCCCCTCTTTTAAACTGGTTTTATACTTTCGGGGGAGAAAACATGTGTTAAAACGATTATTTGGTAACTACTGTCATACTATGGGTTTCTATTGTGTACTACACGATCTTTGGAAGTCCCGGGGGGAACCATGAATGTGCGGGTTTGCACAACGGGGAAATGTGAATAGCGCTATTGGGAGTGACCAACCCCGCTCGTCGACTTGGAGGGTCGGCGGGTGCATATTGTCTCAAACAGGAACAACAGGAACAACAGGAACTACATCGGGCATACTTTTGGTATTCGCGTTAGTAATGGTTTTCCAATCGTGGTAGTAACAAAACGTACGCCTAGCTAGCGTATACTGGTTTTCGATTATTATAGTATGGACAGGTGGACTTGGTACTTGGATACAAAACCTGTAAACTCACCAGCATTTTTGTGCTGACGTAAACTTTTACATGTTTTCTCAGGTCGCTAAGGTAGCACGAATGGAACTAGGGCGCACGCGTCTGCACGGCGTCTAGCTAGAGTTGCATGATTTACAAACATTGAACATTGGTTTATTACTGAATAATTGTTTTGAATAAGCTTCCGCTGTAAACGGGGATTTTAAATTATGTTTTGAAATTGCAATTATATTCATTTAGAATTGTTTATTGTGATCGTTGGTTTGGATCCTGGTTTGTCATGCGCCTCGCGGTAAAACTCCGCAAGTGGATTTTGAGGGTGTGACAGATTGGTATCAGAGCCAATGGTTATAGTGAACTAGGACTGCATGTAGAGTCTAGTCTATAGCCGAGTCGCACACACTAGACGATCACATGGTACTAAATGTTATAGTGGTTTACGTATGGTCTTGTCGGGGTGTCTCTAAATCGTTGGTCTTTCTACGTTACATCATCCGTTCTATCTTAGGTTGGGTTACTTGTTTTCTAGGCAATGTAGTCTATTGGAGTAACTCGTGTGCTCTTGAGATTTGTCCAAGGCTCGGACATCTCCCTTTCGCACTCCAATAGAAACACTTGTCATAAACTACCGTAGTATTACGGTGTGTAGCTAAGAGTCTATGTTCGGTGATTTGAATTTTGAACTAGGAGAACACTGGGAGGACCATGTAGAGCGTTTTATCATTTTGGGTGCACACAAAATCATAAAACGAAATGCATGGAAGCCCTAGTGAGCTCTGGGTTTGAGGGGATAGTCCTGGATTGGATCTGGCTTTGATCTTGTGAACATTAGTGGTTATCTTTAACTGCGAAACTAAATTTTCTCGTTCTTTCTGCCAGAATCATGTCTGGAGTGCGTGGAGGACATGGAGGTGGTCGCAATGGTGGACGTGGTGGTGGTCGCGGTGGTGCTGGTGGTCGTGGTGGAGGTATTAATCTATCACAGGCTGATCTGAACAACTTGCTCCAAGCTGCCTTTCAGTTAGGGCACAACGGTGGTGGTAAGTTGATTTATCCATTTCCTTCGCCTCATTGGTGAACCTTGTTTACATTACTTTTGGTTTCTCATACGTTTCGTTTCAGGTGGTCCTGTTGACCCACCCCCACCCATGTGCACCTACAAGATGTTCCGGGACTGTAAGCCCCAGGAATTCTCTGGCACTGAGGGTGCGGTTAGCTTGCTTAGGTGGTTGGAGAAAGTGGAGTCGGTATTTCTGATGTGTAACTGCCTCCCAGAAGATCGGGTGAAGTATTCTGCTGCGTTATTTCAGGACGTGGCATTGACTTGGTGGAATGGCATCACCCAGAACATGGGTATTGGGGAGGCATATGCTATGCCATGGGAGAACTTTGTACAGTTGCTGAAGCGTGAGTATTGTCCGAGGGAAGAGGTACAGAAACTGGAGCATGAGGTGTGGAACCTCAAGATGACTGGATCGGAAATCGAGAAGTATACTGTGAGGAGGAATGAGTTGGCAGTGCTGTGTCCCGATCTGCACGTGCCAGAGTATCGTAGGATTGAACATTATGTCTCAGGGTTAGTGCCGGAAATTGCAGGGTTGGTGGCTGCTGGAAATCATCCTACGCATGCAGAGGTAGTTCGATCGGCCCATAGGATGACCAACTTAAAGGTGAATGAGGGGATTTTGCCTGCGAAGGGTTCAACTGTTAAGGCCCCAGAGAACAACAAGCGCAAGTGGGAAAACGACGGGAAAGGATCTGGGTCTGCACAGCAGGGTAAAAGGTTTGATAATGGGGGTTCATCTTCTTCGAGTAATAAGCAGGGTGGTTATGCGGGAAAACTGCCCAAATGCAACAAGTGTGGACGCCATCACCAAGGGAACTGCGACAGTAACCGTTGTCACCGCTGCCAACGAACAGGCCACTATGCTAAAGATTGTCGGGCTACACTTCCATCGACTCAGGCTCCGACTAACAGTTCAGCTCCGACTACTCAGGGGACTACAGGGAAACAAGGATGCTACAACTGTGGTGACACTGGGCATTACAAGAAGGATTGCCCAAAACTGAAGCAGGGTGGGAACAACGGGAATGGGAACAACGGGGGCGGCGGCAGAAATGCACGTGCCTTCGTCATTGGAGCTGCTGAGGCTAGACAGGACCCTGATACAGTCACCGGTACGTTTCTTCTCAATAATCGTTCTGTTAGCGTGTTATTTGATTCTGGTGCCGACAAGAGTTTTGTATCCATGGATGTTAGTCGACTGCTAGATGTAGTACCCGTACCATTAGAGACCAAGTATATTATTGAGTTGGCTGACGGTAAAACGATTGAAGCTACTAGTGTCCTTCGGGAGTGTCAATTAGAGTTGTCGGGTTTATCGTTCCCCATCGACCTTATGCCGGTACCTTTGGGTAGTTTTGACGTTGTGGTAGGAATGGATTGGTTATCTTTGTATCGCGCGGAGATTGTCTGTTACGATAAGGTTATTCGGATTCCTCTCCCTGATGGAGAATTTCTTTCTGTGTACGGTATCAAGGGTGGTGTTCCGCTAAACATCATCTCTAGCATGAAAGCCCTTAAGTGTCTTCGAAAGGGTTATCCAGCCGTCTTGGCGCTTTTATCTGTTTCCTCTGGTGATGAAAAGAAGATCGACGACATTCCGGTGGTACGCGAGTTTCCTGATGTTTTTCCCGATGATTTATCTGGTCTTCCTCCTCATCGTCAAGTCGAGTTCGGTATTGATCTTGTACCAGGGGCTGCTCCTATTGCTCGGGCCCCCTACCGTCTTGCACCTCCCGAGATGCAGGAATTGTCTAGTCAGTTACAGGAACTCTTGGACAAGGGTTTCATCCGGCCAAGTTCTTCCCCTTGGGGAGCCCCGATTTTATTTGTTAAGAAGAAGGATGGGAGTTTCCGATTGTGCGTAGACTACAGAGAACTGAACAAATTGACCGTCAAGAACCGTTATCCTCTTCCACGTATTGATGATCTATTTGACCAGCTTCAGGGTTCTAGTTATTATTCCAAGATCGACTTGAGGTCCGGTTATCACCAGCTGCGCGTCAGGGAGGCTGACGTTGCAAAGACTGCTTTTCGAACACGTTATGGCCATTTCGAATTTTTGGTCATGCCTTTCGGTCTTACGAACGCACCGGCGGTTTTCATGGACTTGATGAACCGCGTCTGTAAACCATATTTGGACAAGTTCGTCATTGTGTTTATTGATGACATTCTGATCTACTCCAAGAACGAGACCGAACACGGGGAACATCTGCGGTTAGTTTTGGAACTCTTGCGACGGGAACAACTTTACGCCAAGTTCTCAAAGTGTGACTTTTGGTTACGCGAAGTTCAATTCCTAGGACATGTGGTTAATGAACTAGGGATTCATGTCGATCCAGCTAAGATCGAAGCGATCAAGGACTGGGGAGCACCAAAGACGCCAACTGAGGTGCGGCAATTCCTAGGCCTTGCGGGCTACTATCGTCGTTTCATTCAGGGGTTCTCGAAGATTGCTCAACCCCTCACCACTCTCACTCAGAAGGATAGGAAATTCGACTGGGGTGAACCACAAGGGTCAGCGTTTGAAGAACTGAAGTCTAAACTGTGTTCTGCTCCTATTTTGTCTTTACCTGAGGGTCCTGATGATTTTGTTGTTTACTGTGATGCTTCCATTCATGGACTCGGTTGCGTGTTGATGCAACGCGAGAAAGTGATTGCGTATGCTTCTCGTCAACTCAAAGTGCACGAGAAGAACTACACAACTCACGACTTGGAGTTGGGTGCCGTGGTATTCGCGTTGAAAATTTGGAGACATTACTTGTACGGTACCAAATGCACCATCTACACCGATCACAAGAGTCTCCAACACATTTTCGACCAACAACACTTGAACATACGGCAGCGCCGTTGGATCGAACTTTTGAACGACTATGATTGTGCTATTAAGTACCATCCTGGCAAGGCGAATGTTGTAGCAGACGCCTTGAGCAGGAAGGAATCAACTAAACCTCGTCGTGTTCGGGCGTTGCAGCTCACCATCCATTCATCGTTACCTGATCAACTCCGTTCTGCCCAATTGGAAGCTTTGAAGGAGGAAAACCTTAAAGCTGAAACCATGCACGGTGCCGACAAGCACCTAGAGCGAAGGCCTGATGGCCTGCACTATTTCGCAGAACGTATATGGGTTCCTTTGTTCGGGGGACTACGGGGGCTTGTCCTTGATGAGGCTCATAAGTCCCGGTATTCTATTCATCCTGGTTCGGATAAGATGTACCAAGATCTGAAGGTGCTTTACTGGTGGCCAAACATGAGGTCGGACATAGCCTCATACGTGAGCAAATGCTTGACCTGTGCTAAGGTCAAAGTGGAATACCAGAAACCGTCGGGTCTCTTGCAACAACCTGAAATTCCGGAATGGAAATGGGAACGGATTACTATGGATTTTGTCACACAACTTCCTAAATCACCAAGCGGGAACGACAAGATATGGGTGATTGTCGATCGGTTGACGAAATCAGCTCATTTTCTTGCTATTAAGGAGACCGACACTATGGATCGTTTGGCTCGTCTTTATTTGAAGGAAGTTGTTTCTAAGCACGGGGTACCAGTTTCTATTATCTCGGATCGTGACTCCCATTTTACTTCTCACTTCTGGAAGTCTTTGCACAAGGCTTTGGGTACCCAACTAGACATGAGTACGGCTTACCATCCACAGACTGACGGTCAGAGTGAACGCACGATTCAAACTTTAGAAGACATGCTGCGGGCATGTGTGATCGATTTTAGCAAGGGTTGGGAAGCTCATCTGCCGTTGGTAGAATTCTCGTACAATAACAGTTATCACACGAGCATCAAGGATGCTCCGTTCGAAGCACTGTACGAACGGAAATGCCGTTCTCCTCTTTGTTGGGCTGAAGTGGGTGAGAGTCAACTCACTGGGCCTGAACTAGTGTACGAAACTTCGGAAAAGATCGTACAGATTCGAAATCGGTTGGCGGCGGCACGGGACCGGCAAAAGAGTTATGCTGATCAGCGTCGCAAACCACTGGAATTCCAAGTCAATGACAAGGTACTTCTAAAAGTTTCACCGTGGAAGGGCGTCATACGCTTTGGGAAGCGTGGCAAACTCAATCCGAGGTATGTCGGCCCATTTACGATCCTGGAACGGATCGGGCCGGTGGCATATCGACTTGATCTACCGACGGAGCTCGGTAACGTACATAATGTCTTTCACGTGTCAAACTTGAAGAAGTGTCTGGCTGACGAGTCTCTCATCGTTCCACTAGAAGAGATCAAGGTTGATGATCGTCTTCGGATTGTGGAAGAACCTGTGGAGATCCTTGATTACAAGATTCGCAGCCTGCGTCACAGCAAGATTCGTATCGTTAAGGTTCGGTGGAACTCGAACCGGGGACCGGAATATACGTGGGAACGGGAGGATCAGATGAAGTCTAAGTATCCTCATCTCTTTCCTAAGGAAGCGTTCGAGTCGAGACATGTCTCTTCGGCAGCTGAATGAATCTCGGGTCGAGATTCCTTTTAACGTGGGGATGATGTGACAACTCGGGTAAATCTCTCTCTTTTGGTTTTTATCTTTTGTTTGTTTCCTTCGTTATTTCTTTTGTTCTTTCTGTACTTGTGCAATTTTCGGGACGAAAATTCTTTTAACGTGGGGATGATGTGACACCCGGCAAATTCTGGTTAACAACGTTGTCTAGATGAAAGTCTACCTTAGCGAGTCACGCGTATATTGTACTTAACTGGGTTAGTTAAGTCGGGTTATAGTTCGGGAACTATTGGTTTAGTCTAGAGGATCATTGGATGTTGGTCTAGAGGTTCATTAGATGTCGGTCCTTAACCAAGTGTACAAACGGTGACGATCGGTAGGATCGTCAGGGCATACGGAACATACGAGTCTCGAGTCCCGGGAATTGGTGAACGAGTGTAAATATGTGTATTTACTTGTGTTATGTGTTTACAATCATTATGTGACTTGTCGGTACGTGAATATGCATTAACATATGTTAAAACGGGGTTTAACGTGCAAAACACACAAAAGGAACCCCTACAGGCGATTAGGAAGCCTAATCGCCCATAGGGGAGGCGAGTAGGGAACCTTAAAGGCGATTAGGGTCCTAATCGTGTATAAGTTTAGGCGATTAGGCCCAATCACATGCACATTCATGCGATTAGCAGCCCTAATCGCGTATAACTGCTGCACAATCGCATGGAACGGGCTGGACGACTAAAAACGACTATAAATACCATACTTAACCTCCTAAACTTCATTAGACAAACCCTAGTCGTCCCATACTTAAGTATGGTATTTATAGTCGTTTTTAGTCGTCCAGCCCGTTCCATGCGATTGTGCAGCAGTTATACGCGATTAGGGCTGCTAATCGCATGAATGTGCATGTGATTGGGCCTAATCGCCTAAACTTATACACGATTAGGACCCTAATCGCCTTTAAGGTTCCCTACTCGCCTCCCCTATGGGCGATTAGGCTTCCTAATCGCCTGTAGGGGTTCCTTTTGTGTGTTTTGCACGTTAAACCCCGTTTTAACATATGTTAATGCATATTCACGTACCGACAAGTCACATAATGATTGTAAACACATAACACAAGTAAATACACATATTTACACTCGTTCACCAATTCCCGGGACTCGAGACTCGTATGTTCCGTATGCCCTGACGATCCTACCGATCGTCACCGTTTGTACACTTGGTTAAGGACCGACATCTAATGAACCTCTAGACCAACATCCAATGATCCTCTAGACTAAACCAATAGTTCCCGAACTATAACCCGACTTAACTAACCCAGTTAAGTACAATATACGCGTGACTCGCTAAGGTAGACTTTCATCTAGACAACGTTGTTAACCAGAATTTGCCGGGTGTCACATCATCCCCACGTTAAAAGAATTTTCGTCCCGAAAATTGCACAAGTACAGAAAGAACAAAAGAAATAACGAAGGAAACAAGCAAAAGATAAAAACCAAAAGAGAGAGATTTACCCGAGTTGTCACAGTCCGCCCGACTACAAGTAAAGCCGTAGGACAAGAGAAAAGCACTAAGACGCTGAAACCAAGCAAGAGGGGCTTTCTTGAGGCCATAAAGAGCTTTTGTGAGTTTGCAAACATGATCTGGAAAACGTGGATCAACAAAAACAGGCGGTTGTTCCATAAACACAGTTTCGGATAAGTGGCCATTAAGAAATGCATTGTTTACGTCTAGTTGATGTAAGGACCATTGATTAATGACAGCTAGAGATAAGACAATGCGAATAGTGGACGCCTTGACCACCGGACTAAAGGTATGATGAAAATCTAGACCTGGACTTAAGTGAACCCTTGGGCCACAAGACGGGCTTTGTGACGGTCCAAAGACCCATCCGAGTGGTACTTGGTACGGAACACCCACTTAGAGCCGACAACATTGGTGAAGGGTGGGCGAGGCACAAGGGTCCATGTGTTGTTTCGGTCTAGCGCACTAAGTTCGGCACGCATAGATTGCATCCAATGAGGATGCTTAGACGCACTTTTAAAACCTTTTGGGTCAACGCTGCTAAGAAGAGTAGCATGAAGACATGAGTGCATGATATTATAAAGGTAAGAAGTGTGTTTGGGATTGGGTTTGAAGGTGCCGACCTTAGAGCGAGTAACTGTAACACCCCAACTGATGGCGGAATCATCGAGGTGTCACGTAGTGACGATTGTTCAAAAGCACATGGTACTAAAATGTAAATATATTATTGAATAATTTAAATTGTCTTACATAGATGAAATGAAAAAAAATACAAAAGTCTGAACGAAACATGAAATTTGAAATAACTTATTAAAAACAAGCACTAAAATCCAATGCTATGGAACTAAGATCAAACTGCACCTGAAACATGTACAAAATAGGTTTTGTCAACATAAGAACTGTTGGTGAGCATTCCTAGTTTTAATACATATAGTAAGTTGGAAAATGTTATACAATTCAAGTGCAAAGCTACAGTGCAATTATGTAAACTATGTATCATACAAATGAGCGAAATCAATCCTGTGACTGTATAATGTACTAAATGAACGGCGGTGTACTTATCCACTAAATGGATAATAACTTAACAATGACCACGGATTCTCCGATGAAAAAGGGGGAGAATCAACCTAGGCGGGTTGTCAATCCAATAGCGCTATCCAATGTTAAGGTCGGCTTGTACAATGTTAATGATTTCACTAAGTACAAATGTATTCTACATGTACTGTCTAAGCATAAAGCACGTTTGTAAGCAAATGCACATAGTACTAGAATTGTATTGTAAAAATGTGAACTTGTAATTGTAATTTGTATAAGTGTACATGTAACACCCCAAAAATGAATAAAAGCAAAAAGGGGATAGGAAATACTCACTTTCGCCAAATGACTAGATGACTAAGCAAGCGTGAAAATGCGAGCAATCCAAAGGTTCAACAACGAAACTAGTCCAATTTAGAAGAAAAGAAACCGAATAGAAAAAAATATCAAGCTTCCAATTCGCCAATTACAAGAGCTTATAATCAAAGCTTCAAATGTAGAAGTAATATACTCTAGAAGAAAGGTATGAGGGAGAGTTTAATCGAATTGAAACAATTGAATTAGAGGTGCAAAGTGTAATGAGTCATAGGTGGGTTTTTATACTAGTTTTGGATTCAATTAGGCTTTAAAATTGGTCAACACAATAAAGTAAGGTTTTAAGATGAATTGACTATTTGACTAGGACTTTGACTGTTTGACTGAGACTTTGACTAGGACTTTTGACTAGGATTTGGACTGAGACTTTGACTAGGACTTTTAACTAGGACTTTGACTAGAACTTTGACTGTCTTAGCGGACCGCGAGAGCTAAAAAAATAATTTTTCTAATTTAATCAATTTTAAGTTATAGACTTGTTTCCTTCTGTTTCTAAGTTGTTTTAGGACCGAAAATTAAGGGCTTTGAGTATCAAAGTCTGAAACATACGTGCTCGGGTGTAGATGTGAGTATAAAACGTGCATACCTTTACTTATAAAAATTATAAGTTTTATTAAATTGTGAATTTTGGTCCTATTAAAATACGAGGGATAAAAATGAAAATTTTGAAATAGTTGAGGAACCAATTATGCACAATTTTGAAAAGTGAAGGGTGCAGGTTGTCACAGTAACCATCGGGTGTGAAGGTGCGGGTGAAGAAGGATTGGGCTGAGGAGAGTCAGGATTGGGCTGAGAATTATCAGTGCTGGGCTGAGTAGTGGGAGGTGAGGCGGAAGTGGGCTGAGAAGAAGTGGCCTGGGATGTAGATGGATCTAGGTTAGTGGGCTGATGACTAGGCTGAGGGGCAGTGGGCCGAGAAGAAGATTGCTGGACATGTCTAGTAGATGTAGAGTGTTGCAAGTGGGTTTTAGGGTGATGGTTAGTAGAGGGGTCTTTGCAAAGTGAACAGGCAGTGGGGTATTCGGTTGTATGTGGAGGTGGGGTAGGAGCCGAAGTGGAAGGTACGGAGTGAAAAAAATCTGGTTCATGAAAGGTAGAAAGGAATAACTTTGTGATGTCGGTATGCGACGAGGAGGTGTGGAAGGGAAAATGAATTTCGTGAAAGCGAGCATGCTGCGTGACATAGATGCGAGACGATGTTGGATCGAAGCATTTGTACCCCTTATATTGAGGAGCATATCCAAGGATAATACAAGGGATACTTCGAGGTGCGTGTTTATGGGGAACATAATCACGCAAGTACGGATAAACACGACACCCAAAAACTCGGAAATTAGTATAAGTGGGTGGAGTCGAAAATAGGACCTCAAAGGGTGATTTGTTGCTCAACACTTTGGTGGGTAGACGGTTTATAATGTAGGTTGTCGTACGAAAAGCATCTACCCAATGGTCAATAAGAACATGAGCATGAAAAAGCATAGCAAGACCCGTTTCAACAATGTGACGGTGCTTTCTTTCGGCACGTGTCACACCACGTCTAAGGCGGAAACACGTGGCGCGACAGTTCAAAAGTATTAAGCCAAGATTAATGCAAACCACAATAGTAATTAGAAAAACGGGCATTTATTCAATGCTAATAATCATGTCAAATTATCCATACATAATTATAAATTGTTTTTGAAATTGATAAGGAGTCTTCTCCCTTTATCCCTAAGTCCATGGAATAAAGAGATGAGACCCTTTTATGACATTCCCAACGCCCAACTTGGAGACATCCCCGACCCGGCTCGCCATGCTAACTTCCATCATTCAATTACCTGAAAGATATGTTTGAAAATCGTCAATATATAAATATTGGTGAGTTCACAGGTTTTAATTTAATAAGTCTTTATAAAGTGGGAATATCCTTGTTATGACATTCATAGGAGTTGCAAAGTCCTACAATTTTACTTGAGCCTATAACCAAACCAAGACAAATAATAATGCCCCCGCCCAAAGTCGTTACTCGGTATTCCTACGACTTTATTTCAGAATAAGTGCACCCCAGGCATACGCCGATGCACAATCGACGCTATCGATTAGGGGTGGGCCTTGTCAGGCACCAATAGTACTATCCAAATATCCCTTTGGTTTCTCATTCCCGAATAAATGATTATAGTGGGGAGGTCTCAACCCCGAGTGGCGATCTTTACTCAAGTATCCAACCCGTCATACAATCCCAACATATCTTTCCCCCGTAAAAACGTTAAATAGTTTAGAAATGGGGCCGTGAGACTCACCTGTAACTGTGCTCGGCTCAAAGAAAATAGTAAAGTTTGTGATCCCGTACCTACAAAGGTTCTAGGCGTATAAGTCACTTACACCTATGGTGTATGTGCCTTGGCAAGTTGTACACCCAACTTCCCGACCACGTCTTTATCCCCAATTCCCGTTTAATAGTTTCGTATCCTAGGTTCAATGGCGATGGATTACCCTTTCCTTACAAGTCATATATTATTCTTATAAATATTCTTTATGACTTGTACAACCTTATACTCGACACGACTCCACCCAACGTATAATTATTTTCCCATTCAAATAATTATACTTAGGATCTTTTCGCTTAATATAAAGTGTTTTCTTATTAACCGACCCGACTTACTTTGCCACATATTTATTTTCCCATTTAAATAAATATGCTAAGTCTTTGTCGTTTGGTAACATAATCTTAACGCCCGACTAGACTTACCACACCATACATTTATTTTCCCATTTAAATAAATGTACTAGGATCTTTGTCGGTATTCACGCGTTCGTAGATATATCTCACCTACTCGTCTCGGTTTTCCTTCTCGTATATCTATTTTCCCATTTAAATAGATATACTAGAATTTCGTCGGAAACGAGTATATGTACATATATCGTCGCGTGGATACTACTTGTTAAGTTCATGTGTCGTTTAGCGTTTTTAGTTTGTTACGTTATGTTTCTCCTTTCCCACGAATATTGTTACTACACTTAGGAAAGTGTTACGCACGTTTCACCCTTGTTATATATATTTTATTTCCGTAAAATATATATGTGTATTTTTATCTCGACGTAATAAGTCCGTTTACGTTGGTTCGTGTAACTAAGTTCGTTAGTTAGCGTTTTTCATATTTATTCCCGTTGCGCGTTCTTATGGAAGTATTGTTCCAACTTCCGATTCCGAACGTTTATTTCTCGGAAAAATATATTATGTACGTTTTAGTCCGACTCGTCCAACTTGTTACCAAAATGTTTCCGATACTTTTATATTCCCATTTATATAAAAGTATCCCATTTTGCACAAGTCTTCCCAAGTATTTATTTTATACAATCTTACTTTATAAAATACTCGCGTTACTCCATTTATTTTTATAAAACGTCCATTTTATAAAAATATACTTTTTACTTAAAATGCCCAAGTAGGCTACTATTATTTACCAAATCAACCTTGTAAATCATTACTTACACTTTTTGACACCGATATTTCCATCGTTGTGTTTTTGGTCCAATAATTTTCTAAAATATTTATTTTAGTCCATTGGCTTCCAATGTTGTCATATTAATACTTTAACTTACACTTGTAGCATTTTTCACTCAATCTTTCAAGGTTAATATTTTTCTTCCACTTTAGTGGACTTTGAAGAACCATTTTCATCATGTTTAGTTGTTTTTACTTCTTTTTACTTTTAATGGCCTTCTAATCCTTCCTAGATGTCAATAATATGCTTATTCCATATTTTAACCCAAAACATCAAATTTTTACTCATCTAAGTGAGTGGACTTTGAAGATGAAACTTTTTCATCTATGATTCTTTAATTCTTTTTAACAACTTTTTGCCATCATCTAGTCATCTTATGATGATTAAAACCACTTTTCATCATATTCAAGTCACTTTCCAAAATCTAGCTTTTCTCATCTTCCAACATACAAGTATGTTCTTATTATTACACTTTCTTCAAAATACCACTTTTATTAATAATAAACTAAGATTTCATCATATTATTATTCTTTCATCATCATTTTCAATAAAACCCATTACTTCTATAGAACTCATTTTTATTACCCACATTGTACAACTTGCATTCATAGCACAAAAATATGACATTTTAATTAATAAAACAATGCAAGACTTACAACTAGCTCAAGGCTAGGGAAGACAAAATCTTGGATTTTGGATGTGGTTTAGTGTGTTCTTCCAAGTGGGTTATGCTCCAAGCTCTTAAACACACAAGAAGGGGTTTGAATGATGATGAACTAGAGGTAATTTGAAGTAGTAAAAATTGAAAGAAAATGTATAATGTGGGGGTGAATGTTACGGCCAACAAGGGGAAGAAAGGAAGAATTTTTGTGATTTCTTCAAGTGTTCTACAAATGGTTTATAATATCACCTTCAAATCTTCCAAGATCATGCAATCTTGCTTGGATTGGGTGGATATCTTAGTGTAAGATTATGGAGGATTTGGAAGGATTATGTAAGATTTGGAGATGATCTTAATAATATTAAGGGGTGTTGGGCCAAAAATTTAGAGAGAGAAAGGAAGGGATTTGGTGAATATTATTGCCCAATGCCATGACATGCAAGCTTATGATTGATATTATCTCCAATGATTTAATTAGATAACACAAGTAATCTCCCACTTGAGTGGGCCATGGCCGGCCCCAAGGGGTGTTTAGGTGGGGTCCACTTTGCTAATTAACTCTCCATATTATGTTTAAGCTAGTTCCTTTCGGGTACCGCCCGGGTATTTCTCGAATTTTAGTCGCGGTTTACCTCAATATTAAAATACCGTTAATATTCATAAAATTTTGCCCAGTTAAATTACTGATAATTTATTTCGGTTTTTGTCGGGTGAATTTACGTGTTACGCGCGTATCGGGTGCGGTACGCGCACTTTATTCGTTACCGGGAGATTTGTGCAATAAGCTTTCACGTATGGCTTTGGGTTTCCAAAACTCATAATATTTTGTGAAAATATTATTTATTTTATATTCCGGGTGTCCGGTGTTCGTTTCGCTTATTTAAGTTTTACCGGGTAATCGCCAGTGTCCATACCGGATAGTTTTGCCTGCGCATGATCCTATCATGCTTTGCTATTAAACTTATGCATTCCTATGCATTATTTGGGAATTCCTATCTTTCTAAGGCCTCAATTAAATATTCAGCACATAATTACGGTTAATTACGTTAATCGCGTTTAATTAATTAGTACGGAATTACCTTAATTTTGCCGGTTGTTACATTCTCCCCCCGTTAAGAGAATTCCGTCCCGGAATTCACTTTGAGCTCTCCGGTATAGGGGTCTTCTCGAATAGGGCGGGATACTTTTGCTTCATCCGGTCCAGCCTTTCCCACGTGAACTCCGGTCCACGCTTGGCATTCCAACGCACTTTGACCAATCTGATCTTACTGCGTCTTAGCTTTTGGACCTTCCAATCGGTTACTTCGATTGGCTCTTCGACGAAGTGTAACTTGTCGTCAATGTGGATTTCGTCTGCGGGGATGATGAGGGTTTCGTCGGATAAACACTTTTTCAAGTTCGACACGTGGAACGTGTCGTGTACACCGTTAAGTTCTTGTGGTAACTTGAGCTTGTATGCTACGGGGCCTACTCTGGACAGGATTTCAAATGGTCCAACATATCGTGGGTTTAGTTTTCCGCGCTTCCCAAAGCGCGCGACACCTTTCCAAGGTGACACCTTCAGTAGGACCCTGTCTCCGACTTGAAATTCCAAAGGCTTCCTCCTCATGTCTGCGTAGCTTTTCTGTCGGTCACGTGCCGCTTTGAGACGTTCTCTAATCAGAAAGACCTTATCCGTCGTTTCTTGAACAATTTCGGGCCCGGTAAGTTGCTTTTCGCCAACTTCGGCCCAACATAGAGGCGATCTACACTTGCGTCCATACAGAGCTTCGAAAGGTGCAGCTTGAATGCTCGTGTGGTAGCTGTTGTTATACGAAAACTCTACCAGTGGCAAGTGAGTATCCCAATTTCCGCTGAAATCGATTGCGCATGCCCGTAGCATATCCTCCAGGGTCTGGATGGTTCGTTCACTCTGACCATCGGTTTGTGGATGATATGCGGTACTCATGTCAAGGCGAGTACCGAGGGCTTCATTCAAACTTTCCCAAAATCTTGAGGTGAAACGACTATCTCGATCGGAGATGATAGAAATAGGTACACCGTGTTTTGACACAACTTCCTTAATATACAAACGGGTTAGTTTCTCCAATTTATCCGTTTCGCGAATGGGGAGGAAGTGTGCAGATTTTGTCAATCGATCAACGATTACCCAGATCATGTCATGGCCGCTTGTTGTCCTGGACAATTTGGTAATGAAGTCCATAGTGATCCTTTCCCATTTCCATTCCGGTATTTCCGGTTGCTGGAGCAATCCGGATGGTCTCTGATGCTCGGCCTTGACCTTTGCGCAAGTCAAACATCGCGCAACATAAGCCGCTATATCCCTCTTGAAATTTGGCCACCAGTAAAATTCCTTTAGATCATGGAACATCTTGTCTGCTCCAGGGTGAACCGAATATCGCGAACTGTGGGCTTCGGCTAATACCAGTTCACGCAATCCACCGTACACTGGTACCCAAATTCTATTCATGAAATACAGAGCTTGATCCGCTTTTGACTCCAGTGAATCAACCATCTTCCGCAACCTTTCACTCTTGACATTCTCGGGTTTAAGAGCGTTCACTTGGGCTTCACGAATCCGGTCAGTCAGGTTCGTGTGGATGGTTAGGCCCAAAGCTCGGACACGCAGTGGCTTAACCCGTTCCTTGCGACTCAAGGCATCGGCTACGACGTTTGCCTTCCCGGGATGGTACTTTATCTCACAATCGTAATCGTTCAATAATTCGACCCATCGCCGTTGTCGCATGTTCAATTCCTTCTGGTCAAAGATGTGCTGCAAACTTTTGTGATCGGTGAAGATCGTACATTTGGTTCCGTACAGATAATGTCTCCATATCTTGAGCGCGAATACCACGGCTCCTAGTTCCAGATCATGTGTGGTGTAATTCTTCTCGTGAAGTTTTAGCTGTCTGGAAGCATAGGCTATGACCTTCTCTCGCTGCATCAATACACAACCCAATCCCTGATGAGAGGCGTCACAGTAAACTACGAAGTCTTCCGTACCATCGGGGAGTGATAGTATTGGTGCGCCACATAACTTATCCTTCAGCAACTGAAACGCTGCTTCCTGCTTTTCCGTCCATTCAAACTTCTTATCCTTTTGGGTTAGCATGGTTAAAGACTGTGCTATCTTAGAAAAGTTCTCGATGAACCTTCTGTAGTAACCCGCAAGGCCAAGAAATTGTCGTACTTCAGTAGGCGTTCTAGGGGCGTCCCAATTCTTGATTGCTTCGATCTTGGCGGGATCGACATGTATACCCTTTTCATTCACCACGTGGCCTAAAAAGTGAACCTCTCGAATCCAGAAATCACATTTTGAAAACTTAGCATAGAGTTTCTCTTTGCGAAGTACCTCGAGGATTAATCGGAGATGTTCCTCGTGTTCCTCCTTCGTGCGTGAGTAGATCAAGATGTCATCAATGAAGACAATGACAAATTTGTCCAAGTATGGTTTGCACACCCGGTTCATCAAGTCCATGAAAACAGCTGGTGCGTTAGTTAAGCCGAAAGGCATAACCAGAAACTCATAGTGCCCATAACGAGTCCTGAATGTTGTCTTTGGCACGTCTTCTTCTTGAATACGCAACTGATGATAACCGGACCTTAGATCGATCTTGGAGTAGAAACTGGATCCTTGAAGTTGATCAAACAAATCGTCGATCCTGGGAAGAGGATAGCGATTTTTAATAGTTAGCTTGTTCAGTTCTCGATAGTCGATGCACATTCGAAAAGTGCCATCCTTCTTCTTTACGAATAAGACGGGAGCTCCCCAGGGTGAGAAGCTTGGTCTTATGAAACCTTTGTCCAACAACTCTTGCAGTTGTTCAGACAGTTCCTGCATCTCTGAAGGAGCTAGGCGATATGGCGATCGTGCTACAGGTGCTGCTCCTGGAACAAGGTCGATACGAAACTCGACTTGTCGGGGTGGTGGCAATCCTGGCAAGTCTTCTGAGAACACATCTGGAAAGTCTCTGGCTATCGGAATGTCTTCTAGCTTTCGCTCGTCAGCCTTCTTGTCTACCACATGCGCCAAGAATGCGACGAGACCTTTCCTTAGGCACTTCCTGGCTTTCATGCTGGTAATAATCCTCAATGGCGTTCCACGCCTTTCCCCTTGGATCGATAGGGTTTCACCGCTCGCGAGGGGAACTTGAATTACTTTGTCATTGCACACGACGATGGCGCGGTGTGCGGATAGCCAATCCATGCCAACGACTATGTCAAAGCTACCCAGTACGACTGGCAATAGCTCAATGTCAAACTCATGACCACAGAGATCCAACTTACAGTCCTTTGCTACTTCTCGAGTTTCTATAGTCTTACCGTTAGCTAGTTCGATAGAGTATGGTGTGTTTAGCTTACTAGTCTTTAAACCAAGTAATCTTTTAAATTCGACAGATACGAAGCTAAAATCAGCGCCAGTATCAAACAATACTGAAGCATAATGACCATTTAGAGGGAACGTACCAGTGACCACATTAGGGTCTTGTCGTGCGTCACCGGCACCAATCACGAATGCCCGCCCACGGGCTTGGTTGTTGAGTTTGGGGCAGTCCCTCTTCCAATGATCGAGCGATCCACATGAGAAACAGGGCCTCGCTCCACTGTTCTTTGGCGCTCCTGATCTGCAGTCTTCAGTCTTGTGCCCCGAACGACGGCACTTACCGCAGATTACTTCGTTCTTGCCCTGATAACCTTGCTTCCCATTATTTCCACATCCAGTGGCTACATACCCTTTTCCTTTCTTCCCTGAACCTGATGATCCATCCTTTTTCCTTTCATCGCGCTTACGCTTCCCAAACCTTGGCCTATTTCCCTGTTCACTTGACCCGACGACTGAACTTGTACCCAGATTCTTACCCTCAACACTGCTGGACTCAGTAAGCTTCAACCCTGACACTTTCCGGATTAGAGTGCCCATTCGGATGGCGTCTTCAGTGAGGCTCAAGGCGAGGTCGATAGCTTCGCGCATGGTTGTGGGCTTGGAAGCAGTGACCATGCCGCGTATCTGTGGTGCCAGTCCGAAAAGGTATCTTTCCACCTTTTTGCTTTCCGGGGTGACCAGGCGAGGCACTAACCGGGAGAGGTCATGGAATCTGGACGTGTAACCAGCTACGTCCGGTCCAACCATGGTGAGGTTCCAGAACTCAGTCTCTAGCTTCTGCACTTCACTTGCCGGGCAGTACTCGGCGATCATTAGTTCTTTCAACTCCAACCATGATAAGGAGTAAGCAGCATCATCTCCCAGTGTCTGCACTTGGTTGTTCCACCAGGTCAGAACTTGGTCCAGAAACAGGTTGGTGGCATACATGACAGCCTGTCGTGGGGTACAGCTGCTAATACGGATCACAGCTTCGGTCTTCTCGAACCATTTGACTAGTCCGACAGAACCTTCAGTGCCGCTGAAATTCAGTGGTTTGCAGTCCAGGAAAGCTTTAAACGTGCAGCCACGTTCTCGTGAGGCCGTCTCTGCAATAATAAGGCAATATTAGATATAAGGTAGGAGTTTCACGAAGACTCCTGTTGTATATACCCGACGTCTTCTTACCAGTAGGGGAGGTTTCGCGTCTGTCGCTCCCGGTTCGGTCTCGCGACCTTTCGGTGCGCGTGGCATTGTGTTCTGCGAGAGCTTGGGCGATACGTCCCGAAACTAGGGCTTCAAGCTCCTCGGGTGTCGTGGGCAGTCTTTCGTTTCCACTGTTGCTTCTTGTGGCTGGTGCCATGTTTCTTCAATAACCAACATCAAAGGTTAATTTCCGACAATCATTCATACAATATCATCATACATATAGTATAAACAACCACACAACATATGAACACAATAATCACCATAACAACATCACGCAATCACAACATAAACAGAATAAGTAATAATAATCGTAGATAATCACAACACATATTTTACCATAACAAAATTTTCATTAATTTCAATACCAAGTACAATGATTTGTTCATAATAACAAAAACCGAGGATACATTCCTCATACATTGCTCTTTGAAATACACTAGAAATATAATGTCATATGCCGGCACAATCCCGCTCGGCTAGGCAAAAATGCAGATGGGCGCTATAACCCATGCTGTGCTATCATACTACTACTACCACTACTATGTCCGCGAGTGATCTCCCAAGCGTCCCTGATGTATCGCTACTGTGGCGGTGGCGGCGGCGGGTGCTGGTACTGGTACTGGGGTGCGCACATGCTAATGGTCATACTGATCGCCATAATGCGATCGTACAAGAATTGGCGATGCGCAAAGTGTGCGTCGCCCGTAAGGCCACAATGAGCATCCATGCTCAGCAGCTCCTCAGCATAATGTGCCAGTGCATCCCTGGCATCAATGATCCTGGCCCACATGAGCTGGGCCTGCTGCTCCATCTGACTCACGGTGCGCTGCACCGTGTCGGTGAGGGTCTGGAAATCTCTCTCCAGTGAGATCACCGTGGACCATGCGGGTCCTGACAGTGGGGCCATCCCGTGGGGCTGCGACGGCCCGGGGATGTCAGTGTACGTCGGCTGGGACGGGCCGACGATATCGGGTATGGGTAGTGGTGTGAAGGGTGGGGCAAAGCCCGGTAGTCCAGTGAAGCAGTAGGGTGGTACCTGGTATGGGTCTCCCGCACCTAGAGTATACGGTGCAAATGGGGGTATCAGAAATGGGGCTCCTGCATCCATAGTGAATGGTGCAGGTGGTGGTGTAGGGAGCATCTCGGGTAGGGGTGGTAGTGTGGGAAAAGTGGTGATGGGTAGTGTCATGGATAAGGGTGTGGGGACTATAAGCTCGGCGAGTGGGACCATGAGTGGCTGGGTGACAGCGACCCACTCTGGAGCAGATATCACAGTGGTAGGGGTGGGAGGGCTAGCAGTGGCGTGAGCTGCCAGTCCTGCTCGGTGCAACTCAGAACTGCGGGCTGAGCTGCCCTCAAGGATGTGCCCAGTAGAGGCTGGCCCATCCTGTGGTATGGGCTCGGGCATGGTAGGTAAGGTGGCTGGGGTAGCGGTAGCATGCCCTATCATCGGAGCAACGTGCTCCTCCTGGCCTGCTGGTGGGATAGGCACAGCAATGTGCTCCACCGACGCAGTTGACTCATCGTCAGAGTCATCGGATATCCACCCGTTGTGTCCTCGGCAGACAGGCACGAGTCTCATGCCTGAGGGAACGGGGATAGGTGGGGTAGGTAAGGGCTCACGATCGACAGGTGCGCGTCGGTCGTATGGAGACTCAACAGTCTCCGACTGTGTAGGGATAGGTCTCGAAGGACCTGCGCAACCTACAGGGAAGTCCCTGACGGCTCGGATGGGTAGTGCTGGCAGTGGTGCTGCCTGGAACGGCACTAGAGGCAAGTCAGCCTCGGCCATCGGTAGGTCGGCCACGGCGGCCATGTCGTCTCCAGCGGGGGCCCACGCTGGGTCCTCGCTCGGGTCTGTCTCGTCGGAGCTATCTCCGTCGGCGCCCTCCATGGCGACATCAACATCCATCTCGTCATCCTCGGGATCGAGTATCACCACCTCGATCGGCTCCGCTGGCGGTGCTGGGATGATCTGGAGGCTACTGTCGTAGCTCGGTGCTACGCTCCCTGCGTTCGACATCCTGGCAAAAGAACCGTACTAATATTTAAGTATTATTCGTTAGGTAGTTAAGGCACATATCTAAGGTACTCTTCCTAACCTTCTAACACAAGAATAATACGTATACTTACCATGGCTAGCTTGGTCGGAATCTCCATATACCCAAATGGTCGTTGGAAAAATTTATTTTATTGCGTTTCGCATTTATTTGAAAGATTTTGAACCAAATTCCGGTTATAGTTTAGATTTTTAAAATGCTAATTCGCTATAACCTTGGCTCTGATACCACTTTCTGTCACACCACGTCTAAGGCGGAAACACGTGGCGCGACGGTTCAAAAGTATTAAGCCAAGATTAATGCAAACCACAATAGTAATTAGAAAAACGGGCATTTATTCAATGCTAATAATCATGTCAAATTATCCATACATAATTATAAATTGTTTTTGAAATTGATAAGGAGTCTTCTCCCTTTATCCCTAAGTCCATGGAATAAAGAGATGAGACCCTTTTATGACATTCCCAACGCCCAACTTGGAGACATCCCCGACCCGGCTCGCCATGCTAACTTCCATCATTCAATTACCTGAAAGATATGTTTGAAAATCGTCAATATATAAATATTGGTGAGTTCACAGGTTTTAATTTAATAAGTCTTTATAAAGTGGGAATATCCTTGTTATGACATTCATAGGAGTTGCAAAGTCCTACAATTTTACTTGAGCCTATAACCAAACCAAGACAAATAATAATGCCCCCGCCCAAAGTCGTTACTCGGTATTCCTACGACTTTATTTCAGAATAAGTGCACCCCAGGCATACGCCGATGCACAATCGACGCTATCGATTAGGGGTGGGCCTTGTCAGGCACCAATAGTACTATCCAAATATCCCTTTGGTTTCTCATTCCCGAATAAATGATTATAGTGGGGAGGTCTCAACCCCGAGTGGCGATCTTTACTCAAGTATCCAACCCGTCATACAATCCCAACATATCTTTCCCCCGTAAAAACGTTAAATAGTTTAGAAATGGGGCCGTGAGACTCACCTGTAACTGTGCTCGGCTCAAAGAAAATAGTAAAGTTTGTGATCCCGTACCTACAAAGGTTCTAGGCGTATAAGTCACTTACACCTATGGTGTATGTGCCTTGGCAAGTTGTACACCCAACTTCCCGACCACGTCTTTATCCCCAATTCCCGTTTAATAGTTTCGTATCCTAGGTTCAATGGCGATGGATTACCCTTTCCTTACAAGTCATATATTATTCTTATAAATATTCTTTATGACTTGTACAACCTTATACTCGACACGACTCCACCCAACGTATAATTATTTTCCCATTCAAATAATTATACTTAGGATCTTTTCGCTTAATATAAAGTGTTTTCTTATTAACCGACCCGACTTACTTTGCCACATATTTATTTTCCCATTTAAATAAATATGCTAAGTCTTTGTCGTTTGGTAACATAATCTTAACGCCCGACTAGACTTACCACACCATACATTTATTTTCCCATTTAAATAAATGTACTAGGATCTTTGTCGGTATTCACGCGTTCGTAGATATATCTCACCTACTCGTCTCGGTTTTCCTTCTCGTATATCTATTTTCCCATTTAAATAGATATACTAGAATTTCGTCGGAAACGAGTATATGTACATATATCGTCGCGTGGATACTACTTGTTAAGTTCATGTGTCGTTTAGCGTTTTTAGTTTGTTACGTTATGTTTCTCCTTTCCCACGAATATTGTTACTACACTTAGGAAAGTGTTACGCACGTTTCACCCTTGTTATATATATTTTATTTCCGTAAAATATATATGTGTATTTTTATCTCGACGTAATAAGTCCGTTTACGTTGGTTCGTGTAACTAAGTTCGTTAGTTAGCGTTTTTCATATTTATTCCCGTTGCGCGTTCTTATGGAAGTATTGTTCCAACTTCCGATTCCGAACGTTTATTTCTCGGAAAAATATATTATGTACGTTTTAGTCCGACTCGTCCAACTTGTTACCAAAATGTTTCCGATACTTTTATATTCCCATTTATATAAAAGTATCCCATTTTGCACAAGTCTTCCCAAGTATTTATTTTATACAATCTTACTTTATAAAATACTCGCGTTACTCCATTTATTTTTATAAAACGTCCATTTTATAAAAATATACTTTTTACTTAAAATGCCCAAGTAGGCTACTATTATTTACCAAATCAACCTTGTAAATCATTACTTACACTTTTTGACACCGATATTTCCATCGTTGTGTTTTTGGTCCAATAATTTTCTAAAATATTTATTTTAGTCCATTGGCTTCCAATGTTGTCATATTAATACTTTAACTTACACTTGTAGCATTTTTCACTCAATCTTTCAAGGTTAATATTTTTCTTCCACTTTAGTGGACTTTGAAGAACCATTTTCATCATGTTTAGTTGTTTTTACTTCTTTTTACTTTTAATGGCCTTCTAATCCTTCCTAGATGTCAATAATATGCTTATTCCATATTTTAACCCAAAACATCAAATTTTTACTCATCTAAGTGAGTGGACTTTGAAGATGAAACTTTTTCATCTATGATTCTTTAATTCTTTTTAACAACTTTTTGCCATCATCTAGTCATCTTATGATGATTAAAACCACTTTTCATCATATTCAAGTCACTTTCCAAAATCTAGCTTTTCTCATCTTCCAACATACAAGTATGTTCTTATTATTACACTTTCTTCAAAATACCACTTTTATTAATAATAAACTAAGATTTCATCATATTATTATTCTTTCATCATCATTTTCAATAAAACCCATTACTTCTATAGAACTCATTTTTATTACCCACATTGTACAACTTGCATTCATAGCACAAAAATATGACATTTTAATTAATAAAACAATGCAAGACTTACAACTAGCTCAAGGCTAGGGAAGACAAAATCTTGGATTTTGGATGTGGTTTAGTGTGTTCTTCCAAGTGGGTTATGCTCCAAGCTCTTAAACACACAAGAAGGGGTTTGAATGATGATGAACTAGAGGTAATTTGAAGTAGTAAAAATTGAAAGAAAATGTATAATGTGGGGGTGAATGTTACGGCCAACAAGGGGAAGAAAGGAAGAATTTTTGTGATTTCTTCAAGTGTTCTACAAATGGTTTATAATATCACCTTCAAATCTTCCAAGATCATGCAATCTTGCTTGGATTGGGTGGATATCTTAGTGTAAGATTATGGAGGATTTGGAAGGATTATGTAAGATTTGGAGATGATCTTAATAATATTAAGGGGTGTTGGGCCGAAAATTTAGAGAGAGAAAGGAAGGGATTTGGTGAATATTATTGCCCAATGCCATGACATGCAAGCTTATGATTGATATTATCTCCAATGATTTAATTAGATAACACAAGTAATCTCCCACTTGAGTGGGCCATGGCCGGCCCCAAGGGGTGTTTAGGTGGGGTCCACTTTGCTAATTAACTCTCCATATTATGTTTAAGCTAGTTCCTTTCGGGTACCGCCCGGGTATTTCTCGAATTTTAGTCGCGGTTTACCTCAATATTAAAATACCGTTAATATTCATAAAATTTTGCCCAGTTAAATTACTGATAATTTATTTCGGTTTTTGTCGGGTGAATTTACGTGTTACGCGCGTATCGGGTGCGGTACGCGCACTTTATTCGTTACCGGGAGATTTGTGCAATAAGCTTTCACGTATGGCTTTGGGTTTCCAAAACTCATAATATTTTGTGAAAATATTATTTATTTTATATTCCGGGTGTCCGGTGTTCGTTTCGCTTATTTAAGTTTTACCGGGTAATCGCCAGTGTCCATACCGGATAGTTTTGCCTGCGCATGATCCTATCATGCTTTGCTATTAAACTTATGCATTCCTATGCATTATTTGGGAATTCCTATCTTTCTAAGGCCTCAATTAAATATTCAGCACATAATTACGGTTAATTACGTTAATCGCGTTTAATTAATTAGTACGGAATTACCTTAATTTTGCCGGTTGTTACAGCACGTCCATTTTGTGGTGAAGTATATGGACAAGAAAAGCGATGGAATGTGCCATTTTCATCAAAAATTTTCCGCACATATTGATTTACAAACTCGGTATCACCATCGCTTTGAAAAGTTTTTATTTTTCGTGAAAATTGAGTTTGAGCAAGTTGCAAAAAAGTTTGCAAAACGGCGTAAAACTCATTTTTTGGCCTTTAAAGGATATAACCACGAAAACGCGAATAATCACCAACAAACACAACATAATATATATAACCATCTTTGCTTATTATTGGTGAGGGTCCCCATAGATCGAAATGGACAAGATCAAGGGGATTTGACGCGCATTTTTCATTCAAAGTAAATGGCAACTTATGTGCCTTAGCAAGTTGACAAGGTGAACAAAGATCAGGTTCAGGCAAAATGTAACGCCCAGCGTTTCTCGAATAATATAATAATAACATTTTATTTATAAAAACGATTTTAATTCGTTAACAATAATATCCCGTTAACAAGTAATACATTTTAATTCATTACTAAACTAAATTTATTTAGTTGCGCTTTTATAGTGTCGAAAATAATAATAACTTGTTACAATAATAACGTGCCAAATAACTGACACTTATGAAATTCTTATAAATCTTAAAGCGACAATGAATATATATGTATATATATATAAATATAGTTAATATATGGTCCTACCACTCGTTTCAAGAAGGATTATATAAATAAATTTAAAAAAATAACTATGCTAGCGGTTAAGAAGTTATGTAATTTAAACGAGACCGAGTCAGTAACTGGCCCGTATACGCGCTACCCAACCACTTAACCCACACTAAATACCCTAACTATATAAACACATTACCCTCTTCCCATCCTTCATTCTTTGCCAACTCAAAGCCTAGTCACCAAAACATTCAAACCCTAACTTCCAACTCTAAATCTCTTATCGTTCCTTGCTGCCTCCTCTGTACATCATATCAGTCCCACTCTCTCATCCTCCCTCCTTTAAGCAGCTACACACCACCACCACCCGAGCCGCCATAATCTGCCACCAAACTCCCCCTCTCTTGAGCCACCAACAACAGCAGCGGCGGCGACGACCGCCCATACCTACCCTATACCCGTCATCATTCAACCACCACCATTAAACCACCCCTTAATCTCTCACGTCTCTGCCCCCCTCATCTCGTGCTCCTCCTCTCTTCTCTAACATCAACAGCCGGCCACCACCACAGGTAGTGGGCCTTGGCAGCAGCTCAATGGTCACGTTTGAGGGCTTGTCTTCTTGTTACACGACTGTTGTGGTGTAGGTGGTGACGAGGGATGATGGTTCGCTCATTGCGCAGTCCGATGGTGGTTGTTTGGTTCAAGAGGGAGGTGGCGGTGGTGTTCTTGGGTGATGGTTTGGTCCAATTGGGTACAGGAGTTGTTTGGGGTTCGGCTCGTGGAGGCCGATGGTTGATGTTTTGGGTCGCGTCTGGGATTTGAGTTGTTGCTGGGTCTGGTCTCTGTGTTTGTCGGGTCCGATTTTGGTTGTGCAACAACAAGGTTGGTAGTCTTGATTGTGGCTCGTCTTCAACTCGATTCCAAGCCACGGTCAAACACGATTTGACCAGGTCAAACCTGGTCAACGACGGTCAAACCTGGTCAAAATGGTCAGCTAGTCAGCGAGGGTTACGAAGCGAGTACGCGAGGATTCATGAGTGGTTCGGGTAGTCGAGACATGAGTCAACAGGTCAACTTTGTTCAGGCTTGGTCAAGGCCCGGTTTGGTCAACACAGTCAGATTCATAAGCGAGTACACGTCAGTTCGCGAGTATAACTAACAGTAAGGTATAACGCACACCACGACTCTAGTTTATTTATTTCATGTGTATTGTATATAAATATTTATTCTAAAGTTTTAACGAATCGAACCGAGTTGTAACAAAAACTATTTTTATTGTTAACTTAAATGAACTGAGTCGACTAATAATGAAGATAATTATTCTTGTTAAGCTTGGACGAGTCGAGTAATGACTACCCTACATCAATATATATTTTACAAGTATCTAAATGGCGAACTATATAAATATATATATGTATTAATTGTCGAAGCGTATGTTTTACTTCATTTTTTAGCTTTAGAAGGTTAATCACTTGTCACGTGTAAAAGCTTAGTTAGGTCTTGTTTCGTGTTGCGAAATTAGACTATTGGTTATTGAGATAAAAATGGACGACTTGCGTTGTCGGTTTGATACAAAAACAGAGGAGACTCTGCACAAATTTTATCAAATATAGGGAACGAACCAGGTAAATCCAATCTATAACTTTGTGAAAACGAAAACTATATATTTACAAAAATGTTGGCTTCCAAACTGTACATCGTCGAGATATATATATATATATATATATATATATATATATATATATATACACTACCCGAACTACGAAAAGAATTAACGTCCAAGTTGAGTTGCAAACATTATATTTTTATTAATCAAAATATTGCTTTAACAATAATTTCAAAATACAACTTCGTATACTATAATGAAGTATTTATTCAAATAACCATGCACACGCATATATTTTCAAGAATCCAAACCAAGTTACTAACGGTTCGTTAAGTCATACACACTTTAAGACGCGCATTCATTCAATGCGAGTCTAGGTAGTTGAATAAACTATCTATACAATCAATAAATGAAACAAACTTATTTGCATTAGAATTTAAGGCATCATTTATTTGTAATAGGATACCAGAGTTCAATTAATCCAAGTTCAGACTTGTTGCTACTTGCTAGCACTTACACAGTGAATTTCAGGTGAGTTTACGTAACCTTGTTTATGCAAATTCTTTATACTTGAAACTTTATACATAAGCAATTCTACATACATGTCTAGTTGTAAACTTTAATGCCTCATGACTTAGACAATGACTATTAGACTTAAACTTCAACTTACATAATCATTAACCCTGATCAAGTCGGCGGTATACAATGATAGATCTATTGGATTGACAACCCCACCTAGATTCGTTGACCATTTCTATGGGGAGCGCAGGTGATTGTTATCGTTCCAAACTTTATAAGGAGAACCGTGAATGCGGGATGGACCTAAACTTTATAAGGAGAACCGTGAATGCGGGATGGACCTAAAATTTATAAGGAGAACCGTGAATGCGGGATGGACCTAAACTTTATAAAGAGAACTGTGAATGCGGGATGGACCTAAACTTTATAAGGAGAACCGTGAATGCAGGATGGACCTAAACTTTATAAGGAGAACCGTGGGTGCGGGATGAACCTAAACTTTATAAGGTGAACCGTGGATGCGGGATGGACCTAAACTTTGTCGGAGGATTGATTATGTGCATACTATACTTATTGTTTATTCATGTAGACTTAAACTTACATTAGACATATGAATTGCTAAACTTTTATTCTTTTAAAACTTATATGCTTGACTTGGCTTATGTATTCTCACCAACTTTTAGTTGACCCCCCCCCCCCCCATTTTTCCAAACTCAACAGGAAATACTGATGCTTGAAGTCTAGAGCTAGCATGCGAAGATATTTGAAGTTTTAAGCTTTGTTTTGATTATTGGATGTATTAGATTTCATTCAAGACATTTAATGTAATTCAATAAAGGATTATTTAAACATATGTATTACCATGAGCTACTGAACAATCATTCATACGTGGCACCTCGATGTTTCTGCCATCGATTGGGGTGTTACACAAAATAGATGTAAAAGATAAATAACCAAGTTTTTTGTAAACTAGAAATAGTATCAAATGCAACATGCCCCAAACGATTGTGCCACAATTCGAATGAAGCTTTATTTGACGAAATAGAAGCAACAAAAACAAATGATTTATCCCGGATCACATAGAGTCCATTCTCACGTCGTCCTTCAGCGAGCGGTTTGCTTGTTTTCCGATCCTGAATAATAAAAAACGATTCTGAGAAGAGAACATCAACGGGATAATCTTTGGTCAACTTGCTAACGGAAAGAAGATTTCGGGTTATATTGGGAACGACCAAAACATCTTTCAGAGGAATGGTGTTGTTTAGAGTTGTGTTACCCTTATGAGTAATCGGCAAGGACAACCCATTGCCAAAAACAACCGAGTTAGAACCACGATATGGAGAAAAAGTATGAAGCTTACCAGTTTCATCAGTCATGTGGAGATCGGCTCCACTGTCCGCAGTCCAATCCGGAGTATCATCTGTCACATGACACTTAGAATGAAAGGCACGAGCAAGTCCTTCATCCGAAGAGGCAGAGGCAACGAAAGAAGCGAGTTTGGGACATTTGTTGGCATAATGGCCGTTTGTCCTACATAATTGGCAATGTGGTGGGTGACGAGAGCCTTTGGAAGGGACGGATGAGGACTGCCCTCGAGAGGAACCAGAAGTACTTCTAGACCGATTTGAGTAAGAGCCCGAGGACCGATGAGAGGACTGGTTAGCATTAAAAGCAACTGGAGCAGGAGTTGGTGGGTGAAGAGCGACAAGAAATTGTTCTTGACTCTCGGCCTTGGTGAGCAATTCACGAAAGGGTAACGGGTCACGAGTGGTTCGCATAGCCGTTGACCAGCTTTCGAAAGTGGGTCCTAAACCACATAAGAACCAATGAGTTTTATCCGAGTCATTAACCGGATGGCCTATGGCTGACAGTTGATCGCAAATGGTTTTGAATTTGCGGCCGAATTCTGCCACAGTGGAGGACCCTTTTGTTAACTGACGAAGGCTATCGCGAAGAAGATGCATACGTTCAAGGGACGTGTTGCTGTAAGCCGCTTCAAGGGTAGTCCAGATCTGCCGAGCAGTGGATATACCAATAATCTCATCGATAGCTTCTTCGGTGAGGGAGGCATTTAGAATAAGGATTGCTTGCTGATCGTGAAGGGACCATGAAGCAAAATAAGGGTTTGGCTGGGTTTTGTTTTCGATCAGAATGGTGGGAGCAGGAGTAGGAAGGGACCCATCGATGTGGTGGAGAAGTCCTTGATTAGAAAGGAGGGGAATGATTTGATGTTGCCAAGATGGGTAGTTAGGGGAAGAAAGTTTAACAGTAATCATGTGGAGGATGGCGACAATAGGGAGTAATGATTCGAAGGAGGAGGAAGAAGAGGCAGCGGGTGTGGTGGCTGCCATGAGAAGAGATCGAAGACAAGGAAAAGGAGATCAAAAAATGGGTACCAAACTAGCTGATACCATGTGAATTATGCAATCTCTGTAATTGCAGAGATTATGAAACTCTATTATATAATGTTAATTTACAATACATATATGGAAGGAATTAAATTACAATCTATATATATATTGCAAAGGGATTAATCATACATGCCATACTCTTATGCAATCTCTCTTTTAAGAGATGCCACATAGAATGTGATGTGGCAACTCTAAACCAATTAAAAAAAAAGAAATAAATATGATTTAACCTAATCTATTAAATACCTAATCTACTAAATCTAAATATTAAAACTTTATTATTTTATCTCTCGTGTTTCCTCCCATAACTTTTAAACGTTAATATATTTTATATACGAGATTTTTTAAAGAAAAAAATTACACCAAATTTACAAGCGTTTTATTATCTTTCCAACGAGTACCATAGTGCTATATAAAAATCGGAGAAAAAAATGACTATTTTTTGTAACCCGACAGGTATTGTGTCGGGTTTGGGATTAGTTTAAAAAAAATTGTGGGTTTGAGTCGAGTCTGGGATTAGGTGATACCCGACCCGATTACCCGAAACAACATACCCAAATACCCGAACTACATACCCAATCATATACCCATGAATTTTTTAACGCATCACATAACCCTTAGACTAATGCATTCAATATTTCAATAATTAACTTTTTTTTTCTTATTTCATATTAGTTCTTTTTAGAATGATCGATTACAAACTTCCGAATTCATTTGTAATGGCACTAGATTTATACTCCAGCGCAGAGATTCGTTTTTTTTTTTTTTCATATTTGAATATGATAACTTATGGCAGAGATTTGTTTAAAATAATAATAATAATAATAATAAATTTTATTATGTTATATTAGATATTTCAACCCGGAACGCTTCCGGGATAAAAACTAGTTAATTATAAAATAAGAGTAAATATCAAATAAAAAGTGTTTTTCGGTAAGAACTGTGAGAATCAAAGGAGGTAAAAAAAAAATTTTAGAATCTTTTTCCCATGTGCTTAAACATTCTTTCTAGATGAATAATACAAAAAAAATTAAAAAATTTTTTAGTGTAATTACTCTACACGTAATTACTCTACACCAAAAAAATGTTTTTATTTTTTATTTTTTTAGTTTTCAATACTATAATACATGTTTAACAATATGGGAAAAAAAAATTTGAAAAAAAATACCCTCCTTTAATTCTCACAGTTCTTACCGAAAAAACAATTTGTACCAAATCTTTCCCCTACAAAATAATAACAATAAAGAAGAGGAGATAATTGAGGAGAGGAATAATGAAATTAGTTGATTATTATCATTTACCCTCCCAGCTAAATAATTGCTCTTCGCCGGAACCCAACTATTCCATTTATACTTCCAAACCTGCTGCCCAGAATCGGATGTACTATGCTATGCCACAATCTTCTAATATGTTTGACTGAAAATCCTAAACCATCATCATTTGGCCAGGCCCAAACGTCTCCACCCATACTCCTGGAGAAGCTATTTAAGCGATCCATAAGATCAGCCAAGGCTGTCCGATCTTGTCCAATTTATGAAACTCCCTTCCTTCTTTTCACATATTTATGTGAGAAAATGTGTTCATTCTCGATGTTTTATTTTTGTAACATGTAAAATGGTTGAAATAAAAAAAAAAAATCGGTTTTAAAAGGTATAGAAGAAGTCGAAATCATACTAAAGTGTTAACGTTTGATAATAGTTTTTTAACAACCATCCATGTACAATTTATTATTGGATTTATCTGTTTTGAATTTTATTTCACAAAAATATGGAAATGGTATGTCATCTGCGTGAGTCGTGACCATAGATTCGTATAAATTGTACAAAATCTAACACGAGTCACTTATCTTTCATGTGATATCTATATATATATATATATATATATATATATATATATATATATATATATATATATATATATATATATATATATATATATCTATACATATAATAAACCAAAGCCATTTTAATGACATGTCATTCAAAAAGAGCATTCTCTTCATTGAGTGTGCCATGTGTCATCTCATGTGGCAAGGGCTTTATTTTAGGAAAATAATAATATAAAATTTAAAAACAAAATTAGATTTTTATCTCTAATGTTTTCTCCCATAACTTTTAAATGTTAATATCCTTTATTTACGAGATTTTTTAAAGAAAAAAATTACACCAAATTAACGAGCGTTTTATTATTTTTTCAACGGGTACCATAGTGCTATATAAAAAACGGATAATAAAACGACTATTTTTTTTGTGTGATTTTGTTCATACAGGAAAAAAACACAAAGTGTTCAGGTTATTCATTAATCTTGTATAGGCAAGTCATTAGTTATGTTCAAACCAATAAATATGATTTTTATTTACAACATGTGTTTGCATTGGAGTTGTACATTGTTTTAGGTTAGGTTTTAATATTAGAGTTATACATTGTTTAAGGTTATGCACTAACATTGAAGATACATTGTTAATTGTTTTAGGTTAAATGCTACCCGAAACTTTCCTGCATGTAACTGTAAAACGCATCAGTCTATTTCAGGTGTAAAATTGATATTTCAAATTAGATTTCTCAACCCGGGACGCTCACGGGATATATTAGTTTAAAAAAATTGTGGGTTTGGGTTGGGCCTGGATTAGGTGATACCCGACCGAATTACCTTTTTTTTATATTAGAATATGATAACTTATGGCAGATATTTTTTTAAAATAATAATAATAATAATAATAATAATAATAATAATATTCATTAATCATATATTGGCAAGTCATTAATTATGTTGTCATATTAGGTATTTTATTATGTCTTATTAGATATTTCAACCCGGGACGCTCTCCAACAAGTAATTGCTATATTTTCTTTTTCTACCATATTCTGAAATAGCTCAAATCTTATTGTATGCAGTTAAAGACCTTTGACTGAATGTATTGGTGCTAAACAATCTTTGTCCCCTTGAAGTGCTTGGGATCTTAATATTCTGTTTTAGGTGTTGATGTTGTAAGGTGAAATGGATCTTTTGGTATATTTTTTTTAAAAAAGTATCTAATGTAAGTTGATACATAGATGTCATTTTTATAGTTTAGATACTTCTAATTTTATTCACTTTATTTAGATTTCTCAACCCGGGACGCTCCCGGGGTATAAGCTAGTATATATAATAAACCAAAGCATTTTTAATGACATGTCATAATATTATGCAATCTCTCTTTTGAGAGATGCCACATATGATGTGATGTGGCAACTCTAGACCAATTAAAAAAAAGGAATAAATATGGTTTAAATATGATTTAACATAATCTATTAAATACCTAATCTACTAAATGTAAATATTAAAACTTTATTATTTTCTCTCTCATGTTTCCTCTCATAACTTTTAAATGTTAATATCTTTTATATACGAGATTTTTTAAAGAAAAAAATTACACCAAATTAACGAGCGTTTTATTATCTTTCCGACTAGTACCATAGTGCTATATAAAAAACGGAGAAAAAAAACGACTATTTTTTGTAACCCAACAGATATTGTGTCAGGTTTGAAATTAGTTTAAAAAAAATTGTGGGTTTGTGTCGGGCCTGGGATTAGGTGATACCCGACCCAATTACCCTTTTTTTTTATATTAGAATATGATAACTTATGGCGGAGATTTGATTAAAATAATAATAATAATAATAATAATAATATTCATTAATCATATATTGGCAGATGCCATTTTTATAGTTTAGATTCTTCTAATTTTATTCACTTTACTTAGATTTCTCAACCCGGGACGCTCCCGGGGTATAAACTAGTATATTTATAAAACATAAAATGGTTTTATGAATTATGATAAAGTTTTTCTTTACAATTTTAATCTTAATAAAAATCACTAGACTCAAAACTTAAGCATCATTCGAGAACCGACTATTTTACTCATATAGATGTGTCTATATAGACGTGTCTATATAGACGTGTCTATTCAGTGACGGACCTTGGGAAAAAAATTCCCAGGTGGTCATGAGACCCTTAAACGGAAAAGGCCGGACTCAATATGCATAAAAATCTTGGATGAAAACGCATAATTTACACTGCTGAGAAGAAAAGCTGGGACTGGGACACCCCTAGCCCCTAAGGCGGATCTAGAGTGTAAGCAGGGGTAACGTCCATTACCTCTTAACTTTTTTGGCGTAGTGTATTTTTAATTTTTTTTACGTGTTTTGTACTACGTTACCCGTGAAAATTATGTAACGCTACCCCTGAAATCTTGGTCTAGATCCGCCACTGCCTGGCCCCTAAGGTAGCGTTTGGTACGCATGAATGAGAGGTGGAATGGAATGGAGCATTACGATGGAATGAAAAAAAAGGTGTTTGGTTGGTCAAGGTAATGGAATCACCCATTACCTCCTCCATTCCATTCCCTCTAAAAAATCTCATATTCATTCCATCCAACCCCCTGTTTTTTTTCCATTTCATTCCCTCTGTCACCCTTCATCACCACTGACCACCACAACCACCCACCTCTACCACTACCACCCATCGCCACCATCACCACAGACCACCGTTATCACCACCCACCGACCACCGCCGCCACTCTCCGTCACCGACCACCACCACCACCACCGTCGACCACCGCCCCCACCACCAATCGCCACCCCACCTCCTACCACCGAGCACCGACTGCCACCATTAACACTCTCCGTCACCGACCATCGCCACCCATCGACCGCCACCGCCACTACTCATTGTCGCCGTCACTCCTTGTTGCGACCTGCCGCCACCGACCACCGTCACCGCTACTATCACCACTAGACGTCGCCACCCACAACCACCGACCAACACCACCACCCATCGTCGTCTTCGCCACTGACAACCACCACCACCGTCGGCGCTTCCGCCACCACCTACCGCCGTCACCCACCGACCGCCACTACCTCTGCCATCATCAACCACCGTCGCCGGCACCCGCTGCCAACAGCCATTGCCACCACTCACCATCGCCGATTTTATTCCTTTGTCTTTTCCTTCTTACCAAACAATAAAAAGTAATGATTCATTCCATTCTTACGTGTAACCAAACAAGACCATAGAATGGTAATCATCCATTTCATTCCCTTGTCCATTCCATTACCTTCTGCTTTCCATTCCCTCGTCCATTCCATTACCCCATACTAAACAGACTGTAATAAGTTTCGCCCATCAGTCCACTTGAACCATCTCGTGTCGTTTTTCTTAGGTTTGGTATGTAATATGTATAGGAAGCAAAAGTTAGTTGGGCCTATGGTTGTACATGTGCAAGTCCAACAATTGTATGGGCTTATTATATTTAAGGCGTATAGCTAGCTATATTTGTGTGATTCGCATTATCTCTTCACCGCCATTGCCCTCCTGATCACAATCGACGGCCATGACGCTGCTTGATATGGTTTGTCAATGGAGAATGAGGTTTAGATATGATATAAGGATAGATAAAAGGAAATTGGCGGGAAACTTTATTATAGATTTGGCGGGAAAACAAAATACAATAATATTCCAGGGCTAAGCCCTCTCTCACTGCAAGCAGGAGCCTAACAAGTAACAACTTTAACCAATCTCAATCCTTATCATTTCTAGCTTATTACAAAGTTATTTATACTAATACCAACACATTCTAGAACATTCCTATTATACCCCTTCTTAAAACAATAAAACATATAACTATTGATATAGAATCGTATCACTACTTCGCCCTTCAATTAAGTCTTGACCTCAAGACTTGAAATGGAACTGTGATGACCATGAAAACCCCCTGTCTGCATGCAGTCCTGTGTAACCTGCGTGTCCAACAGATAATTGGTCCCTTCATCAGCATCATACTCATCTTCTCCTAAGAGCAAAACCCGAAGTTTCCCTTCAGGACACTTATGTGCCGGACCATATTGTTGACCACACCTGTAGCAAAGGCCTTTCTTCCGGCGCTCTTCCCACTCCGTACGAGACAGAGATCGTACGCCTCTATCACGGTGAAACACCTGCCCGGTATCGGAAGGAGAAGCCACAACCGATTTAGGAGAGGAAACAGGTGGAACCGAGTCAGAACGAATAAAGGATCCCTGGTCTGGTGGTTTAATGGGAAATGACTGTTTGAACTCAGATTGTTTCATGTTGCTAAGCCCAGCAGGCAACCCAGACATTGGAGACCCAAACTGATGAAGATATCGGAAACGGGACAGTGACGGGGTACCAGAATTAGGGCGTAACATCAACTCAACATCCTTGGCCAAATACATGGCGTCCAAACGAGATTGGGGACGATGTAAACGCACCCACTGCTTGACATCAGCCTTCAAACCTGCTACAAAATACCCTAACGCTTGCGATTCCGGCAACCGGGGAACCAACGACAAAAGATACTCAAAATCGTCAATATAATCATAGATGGAATCCGATTGTTGAATAGTTGCTAATTGTTCATACGGATTCTGAATCTCAAGGCCACTAAACCGTTGCAACAATTCAGATTGAAAATCGAACCACGAGATAGATGGTCGAACCTGTGTTATAATGGTGAACCAATGTTGAGCGACTCCAACCATGCTCAATTGAGCCAAACGCAAGCGCACATCATCAGGAGTATGATTGATATCAAAATAGAGAGAAGCCTTTTGAATCCAACCCTGTGGATCGAAACCACAAAATTCAGGCAGTTTTACCTTCTTCACCGCCCAAGGTAAACTAGAAGGAGCATCAGTTGAAGCAGATTTAGGGCCTGGAGTGGTGAAAACCACACCAGAAAACCCCGATCCAGAAGAATCCCCAGCAGGTTTCTTCTCCTGTGATTTCATCCACGCTAAGACAACTTTACGGAATTCCTCAGATGCCGAACGATCTTCATTCAGAGCCTTAAGAGAATCCTTAATCTCTGCAACATCAGATTGCAATTGTTGAATTTGTTGTTCATGAACATCCAAGCGAGATGACTGATTCACCATGATTGAATCAGCAATCAGAAGAATAAAAACAGGAAAAGAAAGGAATCAGAAGAGATATCAGATCTGGATAAGAACTGGATTGAGATCTGTAACAGTAATGGAAACTGATTGGAAAGAGCAGAGGGATCCGGCAGGTCGGACCAATGATATGGTTTGTCAATGGAGAATGAGGCTTAGATATGATATAAGGATAGATAAAAGGAAATTGGCGGGAAACTTTATTATAGATTTGGCGGGAAAACAAAATACAATAATATTCCAGGGCTAAGCCCTCTCTCACTGCAAGCAGGAGCCTAACAAGTAACAACTTTAACCAATCTCAATCCTTATCATTTCTAGCTTATTACAAAGTTATTTATACTAATACCAACACATTCTAGAACATTCCTATTATACCCCTTCTTAAAACAATAAAACATATAACTATTGATATAGAATCGTATCACTACTTCGCCCTTCAATTAAGTCTTGACCTCAAGACTTGAAATGGAACTGTGATGACCATGAAAACCCCCTGTCTGCATGCAGTCCTGTGTAACCTGCGTGTCCAACAGATAATTGGTCCCTTCATCAGCATCATACTCATCTTCTCCTAAGAGCAAAACCCGAAGTTTCCCTTCAGGACACTTATGTGCCGGACCATATTGTTGACCACACCTGTAGCAAAGGCCTTTCTTCCGGCGCTCTTCCCACTCCGTACGAGACAGAGATCGTACGCCTCTATCACGGTGAAACACCTGCCCGGTATCGGAAGGAGAAGCCACAACCGATTTAGGAGAGGAAACAGGTGGAACCGAGTCAGAACGAATAAAGGATCCCTGGTCTGGTGGTTTAATGGGAAATGACTGTTTGAACTCAGATTGTTTCATGTTGCTAAGCCCAGCAGGCAACCCAGACATTGGAGACCCAAACTGATGAAGATATCGGAAACGGGACAGTGACGGGGTACCAGAATTAGGGCGTAACATCAACTCAACATCCTTGGCCAAATACATGGCGTCCAAACGAGATTGGGGACGATGTAAACGCACCCACTGCTTGACATCAGCCTTCAAACCTGCTACAAAATACCCTAACGCTTGCGATTCCGGCAACCGGGGAACCAACGACAAAAGATACTCAAAATCGTCAATATAATCATAGATGGAATCCGATTGTTGAATAGTTGCTAATTGTTCATACGGATTCTGAATCTCAAGGCCACTAAACCGTTGCAACAATTCAGATTGAAAATCGAACCACGAGATAGATGGTCGAACCTGTGTTATAATGGTGAACCAATGTTGAGCGACTCCAACCATGCTCAATTGAGCCAAACGCAAGCGCACATCATCAGGAGTATGATTGATATCAAAATAGAGAGAAGCCTTTTGAATCCAACCCTGTGGATCGAAACCACAAAATTCAGGCAGTTTTACCTTCTTCACCGCCCAAGGTAAACTAGAAGGAGCATCAGTTGAAGCAGATTTAGGGCCTGGAGTGGTGAAAACCACACCAGAAAACCCCGATCCAGAAGAATCCCCAGCAGGTTTCTTCTCCTGTGATTTCATCCACGCTAAGACAACTTTACGGAATTCCTCAGATGCCGAACGATCTTCATTCAGAGCCTTAAGAGAATCCTTAATCTCTGCAACATCAGATTGCAATTGTTGAATTTGTTGTTCATGAACATCCAAGCGAGATGACTGATTCACCATGATTGAATCAGCAATCAGAAGAATAAAAACAGGAAAAGAAAGGAATCAGAAGAGATATCAGATCTGGATAAGAACTGGATTGAGATCTGTAACAGTAATGGAAACTGATTGGAAAGAGCAGAGGGATCCGGCAGGTCGGACCAATGATATGGTTTGTCAATGGAGAATGAGGCTTAGATATGATATAAGGATAGATAAAAGGAAATTGGCGGGAAACTTTATTATAGATTTGGCGGGAAAACAAAATACAATAATATTCCAGGGCTAAGCCCTCTCTCACTGCAAGCAGGAGCCTAACAAGTAACAACTTTAACCAATCTCAATCCTTATCATTTCTAGCTTATTACAAAGTTATTTATACTAATACCAACACATTCTAGAACATTCCTATTATACCCCTTCTTAAAACAATAAAACATATAACTATTGATATAGAATCGTATCACTGCTGCTGTTGAAGAAATCAGTCAAGAGCTTAATGACTCTAGTACCAAAGCATGAAAGACCATTCCCTCGTTGTTTTCCTTCAAGAGGTATCTCTGCATGTACAATGTTAACCTAATCCTTTTTTTCATACTAATATGTAATCTTGGTTCTTACGTGTTTTTCTAAATTAAACCTAACTGCATGCATGTTCGATTGTTCATACAAATTTATTCTCTTTAATTAGCCTTCTCCACCACGGCCGACGACGAAGAAGAAGAAAACCTCAAGGCCATGTACAATGCATACCTCATTCACATGAAGAAATTCTACACCCCTGAAGTGAAAGATATGAGGTTTCAGATATTTAAAAAAACTCTCAAGCGCGTTGATCACCTCAACTCCACCTCTAGTAATCCTTTCTTCAGGGCAGGACTCACCTGCTTTGCAGATCGTCCTAGGGATTTACAGTTTTCCGGTTTAGCCATAACCCGACCTTCTGTAGAAGTTGATCAGCCCTCCATGGGAAGTGAAAGCAGCAGTACTTCTCGTACCGAGCAGTCCATGGCCTCTAATAAGGGCATGGGCCTTTATGATTTCTGGCGCTCTTGCCCTCCCCCCGTACATCAAGGTTACTTTTCAAATTCTATGAATGCAGCAAAGAAAATTTATTTATATTTTGTTGTTGATTATTATTCATTTCATATGATTATTATAGCATAGATAGATAGGTATGTGTGTGTATATTTTGTAGTCTTGTGACCTATTTACCTACGTGACACTTGTAATTGTTGGCTGTTTTTTATTGAAATAACAGACAAAAGATCAAATACAAACAACTTTTTCGTATGAACTGTACGAATTAAAGGAAAAACATGGAAAAACACGCGGGCCGTATATAACTAGAGTAATTATATAATTACTCTAGTTATACACGACCCCGCGTGTTTTTTCCTTTGATTCGTACAGTTCGTACGAAAAAGGTGTTTGTACGTGAACCTAACCCGAAATAATACATTTTATAAAAAAAAAAAAAAAAAAAAAAAAATCCTTCATTCCTTGTAATTCTTGTTCGCTTCGTGATGAAGTTTGTAAATTTTAATTTTTTGTTTAGACATCACTCCGCCAGACGAAGAAGGAGTCAAGGCTATGTACGAGTCATTTCTCATTGAACATAAGAAGGTCTACACCCCTGAAGAGAAGGAGAAGAGGTTTAAGCTTTTTAAAGGTACCCTTAGGTTCATTGATCACCATAACTACACCTTTCTTTGTCCTGGCAACAAGATAGGGCTCACCCACCTAGCAGATGTGACCGTGGATGAGCTTACCGAGCCGCCCTTCAAAGTCTTCGAAGATGAAGAGGAAGATGGATCGTATTATTAACAAATGTAGTTTGGTTTTTGTCACTGCTGTAGGAAGGACTAGGCAATTTGCAGTTCATGTAATTTAATATTTCAAAACTTTCTGTTTAATTTATATCGTGTTAGTGCATTTGGCATCAACTTATAAGAAATGTATCATCACCATAAAGGTATTGACTATCGTCTTAAAGATATTGACTAAGACTTTGTCCAAGACTTGACCAAGACTTTGCATAATCTTAGCTCAATCAATTCTAATTGTAATTATGTAATAAAAGGTATTGACACTTTTGGCGTGCGAGGATAATCAACATGCTTTTGTCCCTCTGGCTTTTGACACTTTTGGCTCATTGGCACCGGAAGCGATCAGGTTTCTGACGAGAGTCCAGCGGGTGGTCCACAGCAACTTCTCGACTCCCCAGGGGCAAGGATTTGTATTCTCTAGATTAGGGTTCTCTATTCAGAAGGGGGTGGCGGCGCAGCTTGTTACCCGACTACCTTCTATTCTTATGTAATTTGCCCCTTTTGTTGAAATAAAAAGCCTTTTATATCAAAAAAAAAAAAATTATGTAATTAAGTGTATCCCTTAGTATTAGCCTTTTCCTTATTGTAAATCCTCTATATAAGAGTCTTGTAATTCTCCATTGATGAATACAATTTCAATACAAAAACAACTTTGTTTATATGGTATCAAGAGCTTAAAAGCTCCCTTGAGCCATCTTCGATCCCAACCTACTCGACAGACACCTTCTGTTTGCATTCTACCTTTTTTTTCGATTCACCATGGCCAAACAAATCACCCACATTACCGCCGCCACAACCCGAAACCAAGGGCCACCTCGAACTACCAATACCAACACTCGCCCGACTCGCAACAATAACACCTATTGCTACTATTGTAACATTCCCGGACATGACACTAAAGATTGTCGCAAACTTAGTCGCTTCCTAAGAGAACACAATGTCTCGCCTCAAAATACCAACACCCCGATGGTTAACTACACCACCCCTCACCCAACGGCTACAACCTCATCTTGGATGTGGGACACCGATGCGTCCAACAACACCGCGAACAACAACCAACAATTTTCCGTTCTTTCCGAATATGGAGGACCCGATAAGATCGTGCTAGGTGATGGTAAAACTCTCCCTATAACTCATATTCCTCAAACAACTATTCCAACAAATTCTCGCCCACTTCTTTTAAATAACATTTTAATTGTTCCTAATCTTCGAAATAATCTTATTTCCGTTGCCAAAGTTTGTCGTACTAATCGTGTCCCTTTACTAAGCTCGTTGCCATTCGCACTGTTCTCTCTATTGCTCTTTCAAAAGGATGGTCTTTACGTCAACTAGATGTTAATAATGCGTTTCTTCATGGGACTCTTCACGAAGATGTCTTTATGGTGCAACCTCCTGGGTTCACCAATACGAAATTCCCACGTCACATTTGCAAACTCAAAAAATCCCTCTAACCAACTTTCTCACTTGTTTTGGCTTTAAAAAATGCAATTCTGATCCCTCTCTCTTTGTATACAATCTCAACAATATCACTTGCTACCTCCTTGTGTATGTTGACGACATTGTCCTCACCGGCAATCACACTCCATTTATGGATTCCTTTGTTCAAGCCCTAAGCAACCAATTCTCTATCAAAGACTTAGGCCCTTTCCATCATTTTCTAGGAATCGAAGTCATTCCTACGCCTCATGGTCTATTTCTTTCCCAACATCGCCACATTCAAGATATTCTTATCACCTTTAAAATGGATGGTGCAAAAGAGGTTCTCACTCCTTTAAGCACTTCCGACTCTCTTTCTTCCCTTGACTCCACTCCCCCAGTCGATCCCACCCCCTACCGCCAACTTGTAGGCACTTTGCAGTATCTTGCCTTCACACGTCCCGACATCTCCTTTGCCGTAAATAAATTATCTCAATTCATGCACTCACCTAAACAATCACACTGACAAGCTCTCAAACGGGTACTCCGCTATTTGAAAGGAACGGTCCATCATGGGTTGTTCTTGAAACGCAATACTAACCTAAACTTGCAGGCTTTTTCGGACTCGGACTGGGGCGGTATTAATGATGGGGGACGGTCCACTACAGCATATCTCATATATCTTGGGTCCAATATCATCTCTTGGAAATCTGCTAGACAAAAAACTGTCTCTAGATCATCTATCGAAGCTGAGTACAAAGCACTCGCTAATGCTGCGACTGAACTCTCATGGGTTAAAAATTTACTTGGTGAACTCGGGCTCCCAATTAAGAGCATCTCATCGCTTTACTGTGACAACACCGGAGCTACTTATGTATGTGCAAATCCTGTATGCCATTCCCGCATGAAACACGTCTCTCTGAACTATCACTTTGTGCGGGAAAAAGTCAATTCCGGGCAACTCAAAGTTCTTCATGTCAGCTCCAAGGATCAACTCGCGGATGTGCTCACCAAACCGCTTGCACGTGCACCCTTCCTATATTTTTGATCCAAGATTGGAGTCTCCAACGGATCCTCCATTTTGCGGGGGCGTATAAGGAATGTATCATCACCATAAATGCATTGACCATCATCTTAAAGATATTGACCAAGACTTTGTCCAAGACTTGACCAAGACTTTGCATAATCTTAGCCTAGTCAATTCTAATTGTAATTATGTAATTAAGTGTATCCCTTAGTATTAGCCTTTTTCTTATTATAAATCCTCTATATATATATATAAGAGTCTTGTAATTCTCTATTGATTAATACAATTTCAATAGAAAAACAACTTTGTTTATACAACTAACGAGCAACAATTTTGATTTTGTACTTTGTTTTTAGGAAAGCATTTATGCAACTGAGGAGGCAAAGCAGATCGAGCTGATGATGGTTAATTAATTAATTTTCATGGGTTATTAATTCTTAATTTATAATCTTTTGACTTTTGTTACTTTTTATTCGAAGCATGCTATTGAATTTTGGTACTTTAATCCATAAAATAGAATTTTGATCCTTTAAATTGTTTAGTACACTATTCACTTTAAGACTGTGTGTTGTGGGTTGCGAGTGATTAGGCGCGAGCGGCCACATCCTCCACATGTCCGCGAGTGATCAGGTTGTGTTTGTGTTGTTGAGTTTGAGTCAAATTCGACCGTTGCTAAAGGTTAGCCATATCACATAGTTTAATCTACAACCCAGTTCTATGTTGCCTCGCACTATTCTGTATTTTTTTTTTCTTATGAAATAAGTGACATTTTGTGTATCAAAATTTAGGGTTGTGTGTCAATTTTAAAGTTATGATTTATGTATTAAATTTAAGATATGTGCATTATTCATGCTCATCAAATACTATCAAAATTTAGGTAAGTCTCATATCAATTTTTTGAATGTTATATGGTTTTTAAATGAATTACATGCAAAACTAGTTAAAAAAAAAAAGCAACATGATTCCGTATAAATAAACGGAAACAAGATTTTGGATGGATGAAATGAATGGAAGGGGTTCCTTTTGATAAATAACTAGATTATTGGCCGTGTGGATACATGATTAAATAAATTTTAGTGCTTTGAGGGATAAAATTAGTTAAACTTAAAAAATGGTAAAAATATATCTGACAAACTGTTAGCAAGCAAAGGCAAGAACGAATGACTTGAGTTATTATTATTATTATTTTTTTGCCATAACATAACTCTAGTTGTTACGTGCATCATTATATTATTTACAAATTACAATTGTTAGAAACGGTACATGGGAGTTAGTTCCTCGTGCCCCTAACATGAATATTATCCGTTTAATGTGGTTGTTTAAACATAAATTCAGGTCGGACGGGACATTGGAGCGATACAAAGCACGACTTGTGTGTGATGGTCGCTCCCAACAGGTTGGCATAGATTGTGGTGAGACCTTCAGTCCGGTTGTTAAACCGGCTATGATCCGTACTGTCCTATCACTCGCCCTCTCAAAGGGCTGGGCTGTGCACCAGTTAGACGTTATAAATGCATTCTTACATGGTAATTTACATGAGACCGTCTACATGCATCAACCAATGGGGTTCAGGGACAAAAACTTTCCGGATCATGTATGTTTGTTACGCAGGTCACTCTATGGGCTCAAACAAGCCACACGGGCGTGGTATCAACGGTTCACATATTACATCTTATATTTGGGTTTCTTACATAGCAGGTGTGATGCTTCTCTCTTCACCTTTCGACAGGGTCGCGACATGACATTTTTACTACTTTATGTCGATGACATTCTCTTGGTCACCTCATCTGACAGTCTTCGTCAGCGTCTCATGGCAAATCTTGCTACTGAATTTGCCATGAAAGGTTTAGGCCTTCTCAGTTATTTCTTGGGCATCTCTGTGACTTGACAGAAGAACTCCATGTTTCTTTCACAGCAATCCTATGCCACAGATATTATTGCTCGATCAGAAATGCAGTCCTGTAACCCAGTGCACACCCCAGTTGACTCGAATGCTAAGCTAGGTGCTTCAATAGATGAACCATTCTCGGACCCCACGCTATATCGAAGCTTAGCAGGTGCTCTACAGTACCTCACTTTCACTCACCCTGACATTACTTATGCAATTCAGCAAATCTGCATGCACATGCACGCCCCTTGCTTAGCTCACTGGAACGCTTTGAAGCGCATTATCATGTACATTATGGGCACGGTCACTTTTGGATTATCATTGGGCCCTTCTACCGCGACATCATTAGTAGCCTACACTGACGCTGATTGGGTCGGGTGCCCTGACACCCACCGCTCCACAAGCGGTTACTGCATTTATTTTGGTGAAAACTTAATTTCTTGGTCCTCTAAGCGTCAGCCCACAGTCTCTCGCTCCAGTGCCGAGGCCGAATACCGCGGCGTAGCCAATGTCGTTGCTGAAATTTGTTGGTTACGAAACCTTTTACTTGAACTGTCCATTCCGATATCTCGTGCGACCATGATCTATTGTGACAATGTCATTGCCATTTACTTATCAGGAAACCCAGTACAACACCAGCGAACTAAACACATCGAGCTAGACATTCACTTTGTTCGAGAACAAGTTCTACGGGGTAACGTTCGCATTCTCCACGTCCCATCCAGATACCAGATTACAGATATCTTCACAAAAGGACTGCCACGTATCTTGTTTGAAGACTTCAGATCCAGTCTCAGCATCCGGTCTCCTCCTGCTTCGACTGCGGGGGTGTAATAGACCGTATAGTTAGCAATGTTATTATGTGTAATTATTTGTAATTATCGCTTTCCATAGTTACCAGATATTGTTGTATTATTTATACCCGAGTCAATTAATGAGAAAGGTACGGGTTGTATTCTATCAATATAGCAGTCATCTTCTTGTTTTATGTTGATCTTTCTTCTGATCATGGTCTAATGTTGTAGGTTTGTTAGCCTAGAGTTTGAGAGTTTTTGATTGTATGATTCGTTGAATCTTTTGTATTTTGAATCTAGAGTTTCTGGACTTTGTTCTTTAATAAAACTTTGAGTAATTTAGTTTTACCAAGATTTCTCACATATTGGTTGTAAAAATCATGCTGAGGCTTCGTTACTCGACGAGTCATCTTCGAGTACTCCTCGATTATGACCGAGTACTCGTAACTCTCCAGTCAACCGAGTTGGCACAGACTAGCGACTTTTGCAATTCTTGAGTACATCCCTAAATTAAAAATCTTAAGTTGCTCACTTTATTGTAACACTTTTTTTTTATCATATACTATGAACATGTTACATGTTAACATTATACAATGTCAAGGTTAGGGCTGTTCAAAACGCTCGGCGCTCGCCGATTGCTCGCCGCTCATTCGGAAATTGCTCGCTCGATTTTCTGCTCGGTTGTAAATGAGCTGATCGGCTCGGTTCGGTTTGTAAACGAGCCAAGCACGAGCAAAGGAAGCACGAGCAAAGGTCCGCTCGGCTCGGTTCGGCTCGATATAATTTTTATTAATTTATTATATATATATATATATATATATAATTATATGTATACACATTAATTACATTTATATTTATGTTTATAGTTTTATACATGCCACTCTATTAGGTTTTGGCTCAATATATACATATATACAATTATATTTATATGGCCCAGTCAACCTAATGATAACTTAACACTAAGTTTAATTATAAAACCCTAATTCGTGAAAAAACATGTCTGACTTCATATTCCCTTTAGTTGTCCACCATCAATCATCTCCGGCTATCAACCTACGCGACAATTGTTATATGTAGTATGTTCATCACCTCATGGCCTCAACTAGAGCCTCATTCTTGAACGGTTGAACCTCAGTCATCACTAGGCAGCAAGAATATTAAAAGAAACATCCCAAATTTATGGCTGTCCGAAAACACTCGCCGCTCATCGCTCGCTCGAAAAGTGCTCGAACAATGCTCGCTCGGTTTCCGGATCGATCGTAAATAAGCCGATCGGCTCGGTTCGGCTCGTAAACAGCCCTAGTCAAGGTGGTGTGAAAATAACAAATATTCCAATATTGTTTTGATCCAATTTTGAATTAATTTATATATAACAGTAAATAGTTACTAGTCCTTGCTCTGTTGCCATAAATTGACTACACAACTCATAGAACTCTGTTCAGTATTTCTTTGTCATAAAATCTTTTTGTTCACCAAAATAAAAGAAACATGTCTCCATCACATTATCTGGATCCCAAGAGCCATAAAAGCTAAAACTTTTGAAATATTTTGTTCTTTGACCAGTCAAAAACCAACCTTCATCCTCATTGGCCATAAATACTGGGGCCCACTTTCAAGCATCAAAATAAAATAAAGACAAACACATGTTGTAAAAAAAGGTTAAATGACTTTATCCAACTGGTTTTTCTACATCAAAGAAAAGGTTACAAATTCATCAAAGAATACAATTGTTTACAAGGCCTACAAAGAACATTAAAAGCTAGAAAAAAAATAGAAGAAATGCATATTTTGTCTCCTTGGTGTTGACTTTTATTAGTCAAAGCTAATCGACCGATAAATTGAAGCTTAAAAACGGAAATGACTTGGGTGTTCTAAACATTTTTGTGTAACGACTTACATGTTCTAAACATTTTTGTGTGATCTCGGTGATCTAGTTGAAAGACACCTTCCGCAAGACATGAATCTCAGCAAAGCCCGGGGCTTCCTTGGTCTAAATTTTAATCGAGAAATCTGCATACACGAGATTCATATTAAGTTATTATGTAAAGGTGGCAAGATGACATGGTTGGGAACATGTTGCTAGGTTGGGGTCGGTTGACACAAAACACTTGTCCGCTCTTTTGGACTTTATAAAACAATTAGTGCCTATATTTTGATCATAGAATCAAAGACTGGTGTAACAATACTCTAAATATAAGAAGTTGTACGCGTATAAAATATTAAAATGCAAAAAAAAAAAAAAAAAAAAAAAAAACCAATATGATTGGAGTAATATTACAAATCTTTAAACACAACCCCAACCTCTTAAATTGGGTTGCAAGTCCCCTAAATGTAACAATACTCTGGACCTATTCCAGTTTTAGCCGAAAAAAAAAGGTTTTTTAACCTGTATAATATTAAACACAACCCGTTTGACGAAAAATAAAATAAGCAGACCAAAATTGCCACTTCTAATATTGATCAAATATGAAAGATCAACAAAATAAGGTAACAGCCATATTAAACAAGCGTTGCTTATTACCTTGCGACGAGCAACTCTGGATGCCTTCCAGCACAGCAAGCTTCTTGATCTCGGTTCCATTCTCCTATAAATTTAACAACAATCATATTAAACAAATTTTGCTCTATCGTGTTATCGTATATTGACTTTGAATGTCAAACAAACTACTTTCATTTTCGTAATTCATTCAAGTATGCTTGATTTCTAAGAAAATATATACAACTAAAACGCGTATAAAATGAACCACGTAGAACACATATAACAGTAACATATAGAAGTTTGACTTTCATGGTCAAAAAATGAAAAGCCAGTAGTTGCATGGAGGGAAGGAAGCTTACAGATTCTCTTGTTCAAGTTTTTCAGCAATGGAAACAGCTTTGCGTGTTGACCAACCATTCCGATGTGATTCTGCTTGCTGAATTACATTTGCAAGAGACACTTTACCTTTGACTAAACTCAAAGACTGACTTTGTTCCCCTAATCGTCTTTGAAAACCGATATTTGAATTGTTATGAGATGTGGTAGCTTCCGTATTATCAATATTATTATTATTATTATTATTATTATTATTATTATCGATACGCAACTTAGCTTTTGGTTCTTCTATTTCAATGATCTCACTTCTATTTGCATACAACAAGTCTTCTTGAGATTCTCCTCTTTCTTTTCTTGATTCACTTCTGATTTCGATTGTAACGGGTGATCCAAGAACATGCTCAAACGCTTTTAAAATGTGGGTTTTGAATTTCTCCGCCTTTGACTTTGTCACGTGTGAACTAAAGTTAAGCTGGACGGTTGGAGCTGCAAAATGAATAAAGTAGTCATTTTTCCGTACTTCTAAACGTACACGGAAACAGAGTTAAGGTAGCGTTGGACGTTCCTTAATAGCCCAACATTTCTCCTATCCACGACTGATGTGGGATTTGCCTAGGGTGTTACATTAATTTTTATAGAAACGTTTATTAATGAAAAATAAAAAATGCCATCTATGACTGATTTTATATGCAAACACACATTGATCCACGACCGGAATTAACGACGTATAACGTACTAATAATTTAACACGTACCTGCACCGAAACTAACTGATGTCAGCTTTCCTTCATGATACAAGAACTCTTTGATGCTATTTATCGGAATATTCTCAAGCACCGCAAACCAAATTTCTTCAATTTCTTGCTGATATAATCTTTCTTTCATTTTTGTAGAATTTCCAACATTTTTGAAAATGTTTCTTTGAACGCCCGTTGTCTCACCATGCTCAAAGTTACTTTTGCGGGGACCGTCTCTTCGACCGCCATTACTTAATCCCATTGGACTGTGATGAGTGCTAGTATCAACAGAAGATGTGGGTAATACATACTGCTGATCCGGTGCAAGCTGCAACAAAGCTGCAGTCAACCAAGTCAACTTATCGTTCGACGTTCTGAGCTGTTTTTCTGCTTCAGATAACGTCTTCAATGCTAACCTCAGCCTCTCCATATCGTCTTTAGATACTGAAAAAAAAACGAGAAAATAAATATGTTATACAAGGCGATAAGAGTTGACTTTTTTTTTAAATGTTAAAAAGTCAAACTTACAAGCTTGTTGTCTAAAGAACTTCCTTTTTGACCTTTCTTTCACGAAATCGTAACTACCAGCAAGAATATCAGTTATTACGGTTGCAAGTTGCGACATCAAAGCTAAGGGCTCGACACCGGATTCCATAATTTCTCTTAAATGTTTCACAGTATTCACCGTATCGGCTGATAATGCTAAATCGAGTAGGTCAACTAATTTGTCATCAGATACAAGTCCAACCTGTTTAGTGAAGTGCATACATAATAAGTTAGTGATTGCAAAGAAGAAAACTGCAATAAATTATTTATTTTTGTCAATATGTCTAAAATAGGATGATTTGGCGGGTTGGTTAACATGTCAAAACAGGTCGAGTTATATTTTTGTTCCTTAAAAATATGAAACATATACTATTTTAAAACCTATATCATGACAAAATAATACTACTATTTGTAATAAAATGATTCATGAGTTTTATATGCATTTCAACCATTTTGACCCGTTTTCTTTTTAGTTAAATCCTGTAGCTAAATCCGCTTGACGGTTGACCCATTAGAAAAAACAGGCCCAAATCTACACATTTACAGCTAAACGAATCGAAAGGAATTGAATAAAATAAATACCAGTTCTTGAACAAGAGAGACGGATATTCTTTGACCGAGTAAACTCAGCTGCTCGAGTGTCATTTCAGCATCCCTCAACGATCCATCGGATCTTGAAGCAATAAGCTTCAATGCATCTTTATCAATTTCAAAATCTTCTTTGGTTGCAATCCATTGTAAAGTATAAATAATATCTGCATCTTTTAACTTAGGAAAGAAAAACTTTTGACACCTAGAGATTATTATATGCGGCAAAACATCAAGACTCGAGTTGACTAACAGAAAAACCATACGCCTTGGAGCACGATCAATAACCTTCGATATAGCACTCCAACAATTAGGAGGCAAAGAATCACAATCGTCGATTATGAAAACTCGATATTGTGAAGGTATATGAGAAACAATCATATTTTCTATGAGTTCCATGATTCTCTTGTATCCAAGATTGTTCATGGGACCCACTTCGCGAACACTCCGGTTCTTACCCATGTCATGCGCTACACAAGAATTGCAATACCCACATGGTTTTGGGTGATCCAAAGATTGACAAGTTAAAGCCCGAGCAAATATGCGTGCACACGAGGTCTTTCCGGTGCCGTGGGGCCCGTAAAAGACGTAAAGCAGCCCAACTTTCTTTTTTGCAATTGCATTTGAGAGAGCTTGTACTGCCAGATTCTGTCCAACTAGGTCCCGAAACGTTCTTGGGACGTATTTTTGAGTGATATTTTGGTGTCGAGCATTGTCACGAGATCGTTTTTGGTGACCCGAACGGGCTTCTGAAGCAAGATCTGAATCAATTCCGCCGTTTAATAAATTATCTGCGTAAATTCCCAATTCACCAGAATAATCATGCACCCATGCGGCGGTATTTTCTCGACTTTCTTGAGAACCATCCAATAATAAAGGCAGTGATTCGCCATTTGTAGATGAAGTAGAGTCATCAGACAAAACGGGCATTTGACCCGATTCCCGTTGACCACCTCTCTTTGACCTTGAGTCTGATAAACCGCACGAGAGACTCTTTCCTGCTATATCAAGAAACGATTTCCCCCGATCGTGAATTCTTGACCAATTAAAAGGAATCCCACAACCATTTTTCGGAGCCCCGGAAACATTTTGTTGACCATCAAAGTCAACATGTGGTACAAAATTAGAAGCCATTGACACCTCGTTTTTGGGTGCGCGAGAAGCCCGCCTTCCACCTTTAAACTTCCGCCTTTTCACCCGATTAACACCATGGCTATGCAGGTTTGATTCAACCTCAACACCACCATGAAAATGATTGTGTGATGAAGCTACATTATCGCTATCAATCGGGCCATCGTTCAATTGTTGTAAAAGAGTCTTCACATGATCATCTTGCTTACTCTTGATACTTTTTCGCCCTTTTTGTTTCCCTTTGCTATCCGAACTCCCAGGATAAATATCACGAGCCAAATTTGCAGCATCTAACGGAGAATCATCTTTAAAACTCCTCCTGCTCGATTCTTCTTTCTTGATCCTTCTATGAATCACATCACCCGTGCCCACATTGGATGAAGAGTTACCCGACAAACCAACAGACCGCCTTCCACCACCATCTCCACCACCACCACCGCCGCCAGAAGGGGACTGAAACGGAGGCGGGCTCATGGAAGGATCCCTTAAAGATCTTGACCTTTGAAGCACAACAAGGTCCCTAATAAGCGATCTATCGGTGGTTATCGGGCTATTCTTGTGCATATGGTTTTTCAAGTGAATACAATTAGTCAAATGAATATGGTTGCGCAAATGATCACTAATATCACCGTTCGCATCTTTAAGTATCCTATCACGAACAACTCGGGTCATGATCCGATTCTGCAAGATACCAAATACACCATTTTCTTCCTCAAAATCTTGAAATACAAAACAATGCCCCCTAATCTAATCCATTTCAACATAAACATTGAACAAACAAACAAACACCCTTATAAACAAATCAAGATTCAAACAACATAAACCACTCCACACACAATAAACACACACATTTCAAGACTTCAACATTCTACACTTCAACCAACCAAACCCAATTGAATAACCCTTAAAGAACCAAACTTTAAACTAACCCAATATCAAAAAATTAAAATTAACAAAACCCCATTACAAGAAACACTTAAAAATACAATCTTTAAAGCTCCCAATATCAAAAAAACTAAAATTAACAAAACCCCATTTCAAGACACACATAAAAATCCAGTCTTTAAAGCTCCCAATATCAAAAAAAACTACAATTAACAAAACCCCATTTCAAGAAACACATAAAAATCCAATCTTTAAAGCTCCCAATATCAAAAAACTAAAATTAACTAAACCCCATTTCAAGAAACACATAAAAATCCAATCTTTAAAGCTTCAAATATCATAAACTTAATATTAACCAAACCCCATTTCAAGAAACACTTAAAAATACAATCTTTAAAACACCTAATATCATAAACATAATATTAACCAAACCCCATGTCAAGAAACACATAAAAATACAATCTTTAAAGCTTCCAACACTCACCCATATCACAAGAATCAACAAACAATAAATCTGTGACTAAATTGAATTGGGTATTGCTTTATGATCAATATTAAACTATAAAACTATGTACTTCACAAGAATTCACCTGAATTAGAGGCAAAGATGCAAGTGACCCGTTTCCTTCATTAAATCTATAAGATCTTTTACATCAACTTCACGAGTGTGTTTTTCTTTGACGGTGGCAGCTCTTATTAATAATGTGGGTTCGTTAGAAACAGAGACTGAAGATGGTGGTCTAGAGAGAGAGAGAGAGAGAGAGAGAGAGAGAGAGAGAGGTGAAGGTGATGTAATATTATTGATGCTGACAATAGTGCCTAGGAACTTGACACTTAGATAATAAAACAGGCAGCTATTGTGTGTGTGAATCAATTATTTGAATCTAATAATATTTGAAATCTAATGATTTTAGGATTTTTGAATCTAACAATAAATTCACTTAATATTTTTTTGTTGTGTAATAATTGGAATGTATTTCATTTATCATTTAAGGTTTTCTTATTAAAGTAGATGTTAGTTTCTCAAATGGAGTAAATGTATCAAGGCGAGGTCGAAGAATCAATCACTGTTTTGGAATTCATGGTGTAAGTTTAATTTTTCAGATATAGGTTGGTGAAAGCAATATGTATCGTCTAGTTTGAGTAGTATTGGTGTTATTTGTACGTTGTAAGGTGTACGCTAGTATCCCGCTAGCTTGGTGAAATAAAAATCTTTGTTGATCGTTCAAAAAAAAAAAGTTTCTCAAATGGAGTAAATGTATTTTGCATATGTACTTTTTTTATAATTTAAGATTTGTGTTGGTAATATATTTTATGTAAAACTATTTTTGTTTTTTTTGAGTTAATATTTAGTAATTGCATATTATATGCTATTAGTTTTTTGAAACGTTCATGAATAATAGTTATACAAGTTTATGAATGTATAAAGATGAGTATATAAAATAAGAAATATACTATTCAAAATAGTTAAAATGAAAGCTTTAGAAATTTGATGCAAAATGGCAAGTGTAGAATGTTGCATCAATATTGATGATCTAGCAAGTCCAACGATTTTAAATAATCATTGAAGTTGGTACCTTTTTATTTTGCAAGGTACCATCAATCCAAAAATGGCCACTCAAATCTAAAAACTCCTCTATATTCAAATTTTCAATCCTTGACTTCTTGTCTAGACATTTTTTATTCTTATATTTTTTTTTACAAACTTTTAATAATATAATAGTTTCTTACCTAACAACTCTCTTGAAATAGAGATACACAATGCGAGTTAAGTGTGAAATCATTTTTTTTAAAGGAGATTGACTCCAACAGTCGAAAGAATCGCACCCATGAAGATTGAGTAGGACAAGTGGGCCCAGAAGCCCCCCTTAGGTGAGGAATCTGAGGTTGGCTAGGTGCTCCGCGAAAAAATTTCCAATCGTCCGCCTACCCAAAGGGAGCTTGACGTTGCAGCCTCCACATCAAAGCCGGAGTAACCGCACTGTAATAGAAAACTCGAGTATGCTCCAGGATTCAAACTTGAGACAAGTCTCTTTACTTATAACCCATCATCGCATGACCACTGAGCTATAGCCCAAGGTCTGAAATCAAGTTAGTTAATGTGTTGAGTTTGAGTTTGAGTTTGAGATTGTCTTATTTTAAACTCTATGTATAAGCTCAAGTTTAACTTGTAAATAATTTTACAACTTCAAGTTTGACTTGAATTCATCATATATATATTATTTATTTGTTTTAAGTCAATTCGAGTTTTTTCATTTACTTGCACCATATTGAACAAATGTATCTACAACATAATTAAAAAGAACATGATCAGTGTGGAGCACTCAACCTCTTTACTATCACCTAGTTGATTTCTTTCTTATTCAACAATTCTTCTTGATTATTGCTTAAAATACCAACATCCTTAAAAGGATCATTTCATCCATGTACATCATTACAGTGTATAATTGCAGACATAAGTTGGAGCTAGAGTTGTGAGCTCTACTTAAAAAGAACACATGTAGTCGTTCACGCTTAAAAATGGGTGTTTTTCATCACGTCATCGCCAACTCACCCCATTCTTTTTAGCCAAAAATATGCGTAATGGTTTCACGCCCCTCAGTGTCTCTAGTAGGAATGTCCGCGTGTTGCTGCGAGTACTTATGTTTTTTTGGCACACGTCGTGTGCCAGAGTTTACGCAATTTATCTTTATTACCAATTTGCTAAGAGAACTAATATATCAATTCACAAAGAGCAAGAGAATATAAAGCAAAGAAGTGACAGTAATATCAACAATATAAGAGATGGTAGACAACATTATGGACAAATCAACTCGAACATAACTATATGGACATGTATTGCAGATTATCACCTCCATAAAAAACCCATATCTCATGTACAACAAATGTTAAGAACCCAATTTGAGGAAAATACATAAGTGATATATTTAACTAGCATAATCATAAAGCAAAGAAAATATGATACGTGCAGGCATATACAACTAAAGTGGAATTGGATCTTGATGAAACCTTATGAAACGGTTTTTAAAAAATAAAATCCATGTAGTTCATTTGCAACAAATATGACACATCACCATAGGTACGCAAACATATTATTAGTTCTGAAAAAAAAACGTGTTTGAACAAATAATTAATTAAAGAAAAAATAGTTAAACAACAAGAACGGTTGATTGGAACTATTTTATGTTGAAAGAGAAGGGGGAAAAAATAGAAACTATTTTATGCTGAAAATGAATTTGAACTCAGCATTGCTTGCCCACCTACAAAACCATTGTCTCAAAACCCGACTGGTGGGGACACACTCGTCAGGTCCACGCAAGCGTGTTTCCCACCCGACCAACCAAACACAAGCATGTCCGATGGGCGTAAAGTAGACCTCTCTTCTGTCGGATCCGTAAGAAAGTTAACAGGCACCTCCTTCTTGTCGATATCCCGGTTCACCTAAGAATATCCCACAAGGCATCCCGAACCAGATCATGGCGATATTTGAACCCCGACAACTCTTTGCAGTGGACTACATGTTCCCCATACTTATCTAGGCAGGCCTTATGACAAACCGGGCATGGCTCGTCATCAGGGAACATGGTAATCATTAATTGGTATTTAAGAATCACATTGTACTCAATTGCTAACATATGTTGCCCAAAACCTTCGATAGGGATGACAGTTAGGAAATCCTGGGCGTGTGGTCCTTGCAAGAATTCGACCACTGCTTTCTAGTGGGGGACAAACCAAAATCTTCTCCCATGTTTTGTGCGATTTTACTAAAAAAAGGCATTCGCCAAAGATTTATGAGGCTTTGGGGGTGTCCTTGTTAGAGAAACCATCAAGATTAAAATCAGGGAGGGATTCATGCAAGCATTCCAAAGCCTACGCGTAGTCTGAGTCAAGGTCAACAACCTCGCTGTTTTATAGGATGTGGTCCTGCAACTTCCACGACTGGGCTCTGGAAGCCACGAAGGCATAAACAGCAACATCTTGGGCTGAAAGAAGGCCTAGCCCTCCAAGACGCATCGGCAGGGACGCCAATCGCCACTAGAAGTCATTAAAAAACTACCCCTGCACACCACAATGTCTTCAATTGCTTCCCAGCGTCCTTTGTCAAATCTGGATAGCGCATCCTTCATTATGAGAGGTTGACATGTCCGTAACCCACACAATAACTTAGCAACCCCATGCAGGACCGAAGCAAGGGGAGCTCGCTTTGAGGATCCCGTAGGCAAGGGAGGTGCCCCATAAGGTCAATTGCACACGATCGAGACTCTCCTCACGGCCAACTCACTGATAAAGCTGGCATAATAACATACATGCATGACTATTTATATTTATATAATGCATTTATATAGTGATATATAATGTATATGTATGTACGATTGTACATATATAATAGGCTTTAACACAATTGCCCTATCCACGACATTCAAAACAAAAAACTCAAAAGTGCTTAGCTTCATTAGTTAAAGCTGCATATGTAATAAACATATTTGATATTTGTGTATATATTCAAACATAGTAGGCTAATAGTTGGTTATGGGTTCACATTCTTTTTAACAGGGGTTTAGAATCAACAAACGTTATAAAAATTTACTCTTGGTAGTTAGGGGTTGTTTGGCAACACCTGAGCCGTTATGTGCTGCACCCGTATGTCCTAACCCAATTCAAGGTACTAATAATGGTTGAAAATGATTTGGATGAAGTTAGTAATGTGAATGGTTTGATGAGTTAGCATGCATGGATGGATGGATGGGTAGTGTTAGATATGCATGTTGGTGTATCAAGAACACAACCATGTGCTTGTAGTTAAGAGAATGAAACATTACACAAAATGTTCAAATAAGAAAATGAAAAATATGGTCTATGAAACAGAATTCAAATTTGATTTTAAAATGGTGTATTTGAATTATAACACATCTACTAAAAATATATCTTAACATGACAACCGTTCCTTTTTTGGTTTCTTTTGTCATGGTTTTCTCTTTATTTGTTTTAACCTAAAGATGTACAAATCAACCATTTAATTGTGCTTGATAAGAAAAGTGCAAACTAATGAATATGCGTGGTAAGCAAAAATAATTTAGCATAGGTTTCATAGATAATGGGTATATTTGGCAAGGAGCTTTTATGAGCTTTTTTACGAGCTTCAAGCTTTAATAAAAAAAATCTTATTTGGTTAAAAAAGCATAAAGCTTTTAGGTTAGAGAAAAAGTTCTATATTGAAAAACTACTAGTACTAGCGTTTAAGAAAAAACTCCTACTAGCTGCAAACTTTTAATGAGTAAATAACACAAATACTCATTTTATTATAAAAAAACATGCATACAAGCTTTTAGTTAATGCCTATTTTAGTCATTTTATACATTTTATTAAAAGCTCCAGCTACTCTGTCAAACACCAAATTTATTTAAAAAGCTACAACTACCAGCCACCAGCTAGTTTTGCCAAACATACCCAATATTTGTTCGTTGTTGATCTTATTTGATAAATTTAAAAGTACATTTTGATTACATCTTGTTAATCATTTAATAGGCTAATCGCCATATAGACTACTTGTATCATCTCAAGTATACCGTGTCAGTATATTATCCGCTTTATTACCTATCTATGAACTCACAGTTTTGATTTCATCCGCCGAATTGCTCTTTCGGACAAAGTGTCTTGATAGAGAAGATTTTCATCCCTTATAAGGAAGTCTTTGTTCTCTCACTCACTTAACTGATACCAATTATAACAACTCAAGTAAATCGGGCAATGGTATTATCTGCTTTGCTCAAGTAAATCGGCCCCTAGAACCAACATCATGACATTTTTGTCTGGCCTATAGAATACAATACATGAGAGTCGAAATTCAATACATATATAATCAAGGCAAACATTATTTGTACTGACCTAGCAGCCACGTTTGTTAGAAGAGAAGACGTCAAATCTTGGTATTATCTCATATTCTCATGTAGGGGTGTTCATCTTGAATAACGAATGTTCGAATTTTTTGAATAATTTATTTTTTTACTGAATTCGAATTTGATTAAAAGCTGACCAATTCAATTCGTACTCGAATAAAAAAACTCAATTCGAATTCGTATTAGAAACTAGAATTTGAAGCGAATTCGAATAAATTTTTTTAAGGTTAAGACTTAATTTATGGGCTTTTTTTAAGCTTGGGCTTGGTAATGGGCTAGTTTATGACTTAGGCCAGATGCATAGATAAGGATTAGTTCATGTTCTAAAGTTGTTGGTATGTATATAATTATATATATAATATATATATATAATAAATATGTATTATTTTTATTTGAATTTCGAATCGAATCGAATTTAAAATCATGAATTCGTATTCGATTTACTAAACTCGAATTGAATCGAATTCCAATTCCTAATCATCGAATCAAATTCTTGATAATCGAATTAAATCGAATTATGAACTCCCCTATTCTCGTGGATCATGACAGGAAATTATGTATTTTGGACAATATAATTATTATATTTGTGGAAAATATAATTATTCTTTAATGTTTTTGTGTTCCACTATGTGAAATAATCACATAAGAACCAAACCATGTCCAAAATAAATAAGAAATGAATAAGATATCGAAAGTGTATGTTGTGTTGTTGAAACTTTAATGTTGTGGGAAAATGAGCTTGTCCCACATTGGTGTAGAAACATATCTTGTATTGATTTATAAGTAAGATTCTTTAGAAGAATGTATTAATATGCATCAAGATACACCTAGTGGCAACCAGCTGGGAATGAAGCACCTGACGTGCCCAGGCACAGGACTAGCACAAGGGTGATAGGCATAATGTGGCATTTTGATGGCGCATGTTGCACTTCGTACACTCGCATCATGGCGAGCCACCTTTACTATTTTGACATGTTGTAGACTTGGTGTGGCTCAAGTAAGTGGCGTGTGGCTCAGCTTTTGCTGTGGTCAATGGGAGACTTCTCAAACATTGAAGTATAAATTCAATTGAATTGCATATTCAGTTCAGTATCTTCCTCTGATTTTGTTCTTGTGAATATGTACAAGATATGAGAGTCTTGCTCAACACACACGGAAACACAACAACTTCACTTACGCGTTCTTATTTCATGTTGTCTTTTAGGTGCTAGGCAAACCCCAATAATACAATCTGCTTAGGTTGTTGTATCCTAGCATACAGACGGATTCACCTGGGTGGCCCGAAATCTGTTTTAAGGGACCTTTGTTTAACAAAAAGCCTCATCCACCTCTTGTCTTTATTTTCCTATTTTCTGTTTATTTTCCTTTAGCTTTTGTCTTCTGTTTATTGCCTTCATAACTTGTTTGTATGATTCTTTATTTATTGTAGTATTGCTGCTGTTTGAATTGTAATCCGTATTCGTATCATTAATAGAATTGATATTTTATTTCTTTTCTAAACAGTTGTCCTACAATGACAATCACTCGTGCAAAACACTTCACATTGCTATAGTTAACAATATTAATCGTCTGATCTTTCATTCTTATTTCTTTCAGCCTATCAATCCTCCCCTCTGAAGAAAAGTGACCATTTATCATACTCACATGCAATACCGATTCTTGCTCTATACGCACACATCTAAAACTCTTTACATATTCTCACTTCAAAGTTTGAACATGACTTTATGAGTTCTATCGCTTGTGAAGAGACACACGTTGTCGCTCAACGTCCCAATCTCATATCAGATGACAAACTATCGAGGAAAATAGAAGTTGGGGTGCTTGGTGCGGCCATTATAAATCTAGTAAAACAGAGAATAATTTTTGTGAATTGTTGTACAACTTTACATACAAGATGAGGGTATAGATACATTGTTACGGTCAATTGTTAAAATAAGAACATAATTACAGTCAATGGTCAAGGAGATGAATTTGGGGTAATCAATTAGTAGCTTGACCAGGACTTTGACTTGACTTGGTGTTGACAGTCAATGGTCAAGGAACTGAATAAGGGCTAATTAATTAGTAGCATTGACCAAGACTTTGACTTGACTTGTTGTTTGTGATAGCATCCTTAATACACCCCCGCAAGATGAAGGATCCGTCGGAGACTCCAATCTTGGAACGAAATGAGAGAAATGATAATTGGGGTAACGGTTTGGTGAGGACATCGGCTAGTTGATCCTTTGAACTAATATGAAAAACCTTTAGTTGACCGGCATTGACTTGTTCATGAACAAAGTGGTAGTCGAGAGCTACATGTTTCATACGTGAGTGGTAGACCAGGTTAGCACATAGGTAAGTAGCACCGGTGTTATCACAAAATAGAGTTGGGGTGTGCATCGTGAAGGCCAAGTTCTTGGAGAAGATTTTTAACCCATGAGATTTCAGCTGCGGAATTTGCGAGTGCTTTGTATTTGCTTCAGTTGAAGAGCGGGAGACCATTTTTTGTTTAGAGGAACGCCAATAGATGATGTTAGATCCAAGATATAATAGATAAGCAGTAGTAGATCTCCCTCCATCATGTATGCCTCCCCAATCTGAATCTGAAAAGGCTTGTAAATCAAGTGAGGACATTTTATTTAAAAATAACCCATGGTGTACCGTTCCTTTTAAATAGCGGAGAACCCATTTGAGAGTTTGCTAGTGTGACTGTTTTAGGTTGAGCATGAATTGAGAAAGTTTGTTGACTACGAAGGAAATATCTGGCCGAGTGAAAGCAAGATATTGAAGAGTGCCAACAAGTTGGCGGTAAGGGGTTGGGTCAACGGATGTAGAGGTATCTGAGGGGGTAAGAAGGTCGGAAATGCTTATGGGGGTGAGGACCTACTTGGAACCGTCCATTTTGAAGTTGGTTAAGATGTCATGAATGTGTCTGTGTTGTGAAAGAAATAAGCCTTGAGGTGTTGGGATGACCTCAATGCCCAAGAAGTGATGAAGTGGACCAATATCTTTGATGGGGAATTTATCACTTGAAGCTTGAACGAAGGTGTTCAAAAAGTGATCATGGATACCCGTAAGAATAATGTCATCTACATAGACAAAAAGGTAGGAAGTGATTCCATGCTTAATGTAGATGAAAAGGGATGGATCGGATAGGGACTTCTGAAAACCGAATTTTAGAAAGAAAAAAAAGCAGTGAGTTCATTATACCATGCCCTTGGATCTTGTTTGAGCCCGTAAAGTGATTTTTTGAGTTTGCAAATGTGTGTAGGGAACTCCGAGTTTGTGAAACCGGTCGATTGAATCATGAATACATCTTCATTAAGAGTACCATAAAGGAATGCGTTATTGACATCGAGTTGACGTAACGACCAGCCATGAGAGAGGGCAATGTAAAGGACTGTGAGAATAGTGACTGGTTTGGTGACTGGGCTAAAGGTTTCAAAATAGTCCTTACCATATTGTCGGTGGAAGCCCTTAGCAACTAGACGTGCTTTGTACTTTTCAATTGTGTCATCGGGTTTTCGTTTGATGCGGAAGACCCATTTGCAACCAATTGGATGTTGGTTGGTTTGTGGTACAAGTTCGCATGTTTGATTTTGGAGAAGGGCATTATACTCAAGGTCCATGGCTTGTCTAGTTGTCTCCATGCAGGAACTCGCATGGCTTGAGTGTGAGTGGAGGGTTCCAAGGTGTTTGGAATGGGGTGGCAAGTAGTAGAGTTAACAAAGTTTGGGTTGAAATACTTTGGGTTAGGTTTCAGTTGGCGGCGAGTCAGTGTGGCAAGAGTGGGTTCGGTTTCAGTGGATGGTATGGGATCGGGGGTGGATGGTAATGAGGATGAGAGTAATGGTGATGTATCTATGGAAGGAGTGGTGGCGTATGAGTGATTGTTTGGTTGTGGTGAAGATTCAGTCACGGAGGAGGGAGGTGGGATGGTTACGGGTGTAGGTATGGTAATAGGTGTATGTGGGGTTACGGGTATGGGATGGTTTTCGGGTGAAGGTGGGGTAATGGCTGGAGGCTAATGTAAGAGTGTGGGTGGTGTGTCGGCGGAAATGAGGTTGGGTGTTGAAACAATAGTTGATGTAGGACTGGGTGAGGTGGGTGAAATAGTATGTGATGAAGTTTTAAGGTTTAGGAAAGATTCAAAGGTGATGGCAGTGGGTGTGGAGATTGTGTCATGAAGAGGGAAAAGGTGTGGAATGAACTCAACATGTCGTGAGTGATATAATTTGTTGGTAGCCGGATCAAAGCATTTGTAGGCGGATTTGGAAGAGGAATAACCAAGAAAAATGCATGAGGCGGAACGTGATTATAATTTGGAGGTGGTGTATGGGGGTAGCCAAAGGTAACAAAGACATCCAAACGGTTTTAGTTTGGAGTAGGTGGGAGCAACATTGAACAACATGTCATAAGTGATTTGTTATTCAAGATGGTTGTGGGTAGATGATTTATTAGATAAGTAGCGGTTTGGAAGGCATGTGACCAAAAATGTGATGGAAGGTGGGCATAGTGGAGTTGGGCAAGGCCCGTTTCAACAACATGTCGGTGGCATCGTTCGTCTACTCCATTTTGTTCGGGTGTATGAGGGGGTGTGGTGTAATGAGAAATTCCATGGGTGGTGAGAAATGGTTTAAGACCCATGTATTCACCGCCATTGTCGGTAAATAGAGAGATAAGAGGTCACTACAAAAAAATGCCATTTAGTGACACACATTTTTAATGGCATTTAGGGTATGTGACACTAATAAGGTTTTTAGTGACACTTTTTGTGTGCCATACTTGCTTAACACGTACTTTTAGTGGCATTTAAATGTTATGCCACTAATTTTGATTTTTAGTGACACTTTAAGTATGCCATAATTGTTTGATACGTACTTTAGCGGCATTTATTTTTGTGCCACTAATTTAGTGACACACATTTTTAATGGCATTTAGCGTATGTGACACTAATAAGGTTTTTAGTGACACTTTTTGTGTGCCATAGTTGCTTAACACGTACTTTTAGTGGCATTTAAATGTTATGCCACTAATTTTGATTTTTAGTGACACTTTAAGTATGCCATAATTGTTTGATACGTACTTTAGTGGCATTTATTTTTGTGCCACTAATATCATTTTGTTAATGGTACCACTAGGTGCGACAAATGTTGACACGAACTGTACTCGACACGAAAAAGACAGTTTTTGGGTCGACAAATACGACCCGTTTAAAAATTGGGTTGGGTTCAGGTTGACTCATATTAAAAACAAGCGTAGTTCGGGTTGACTCGTATAAATGTGACCAACTGCCATATTGGTATTTGTTTGAATTTATACGTGGCCAAAAGTGATAAATGGTCACAGTAAAATGTTTTACGTGTGGCTAAAAGTAATAAATGGAGACGTTTAAAATTTTTATATGTGGCTCAAAGTAATAAATAAACACATTTAAAATTTGTATGTATGGCTAAAGTAATAATGATTAATTCTCACTTCCCCACCAAATTGAATCCAGAGATGAAAGGTGTGCCCAAATATTTGTTTGATGGTATGGATAAAAGTTAATACATATATCATCACCATGACCAACATCGCAAGCCAGGAACAAGGCGGTTTTTGATAACAGATTCGTTCCGGTTCGGTTATCAGTGGACTTGATCAAAGACGATACTTTCGTGTGGATTCGACATAGGGCGAAACTTCCAGCTATTACATGGGATGACTGGTCTTCATTTGATGTTTCTGTACTAGTCTAGCGATTTGTTTGGTCTGTTTTCAGCGCCTGCCTTTTGTTTTGGGGCTGCGGCTGTGTTTCTTGTTGTGTATTTTGTCCGTTTTTCCGCCAGTTCCTTGCTGGATTCTATATATATATATATATATATATATATATATATATATATATAGAAGCTTCGCCGTTTAAAAAAAAAGTAACTGTATACCACACAAATTAATGATCAATAGACCAATTAATGAAAACCAAATCTAATGAAAGAATGATTACCAAAACAATAGGAACAAAGGGGTCGAGCAAATACAAAAGTGACGATTGTCCCTACAATGAATTTCGGAGAATGATTATGCACATGGGATTATGTTTGCTGCAATCAGTTTTAAGAAAAAATAGTAGCAGGTATCAACATTCATCAACGATAATTGGAGATTCATAAGGAGATAAAATAAAAAAAATAAATGATTTAAGTTTGGAAGTAAATAGAATTCATTTAATGTCTTATTAAGTTTGCTAATTAATTCCACCCCAAATAATTGTTGACTTTATTAATTTTTTTAGCTACAAGTGCTAGTGGACGGGGCGTCACCAGAATTGGTCACGGGTACCCCACTACCAGTACGGTACCACCGTCGCCACCCATGCTGGTAGTGGTCCTGTCCCCCCTTATAACTTTTGTTTATTTAGTAAAAAAATGGTTTACATTGGTTTGGGTTTAGTCTAAACATGTTAGTTGTAGGGGTGTGAATTTCTGACACGACCCGAAACCTGACATGAACCTAACACAAAATTCGCGGTTTGGGTTTAGTCTAAATAGGTTTTGGTCAGTTTTAGGTGAACCCGCGAAGCCGTTTAGCTAGACGAGCCAGGCTCAGGTCAACCCCGATCGGGTTGGCAGGTTAACCCCTTCAACCCATTTATATGATTTTTTATTCTTTCTACAATGTTTTATGACCTAAATTCCATTTGTTTTGGTATTTTATGTCATACTTATAACTTAAAAAATGATTTTATAACTAAAACGTAAATGTTTTATATACGTTTGTGTTTTTTATTAATACTTTAACTTTAATATATTAATTTGCAAAAAAAAAAATAAAAAATTAACAAAAATTGAAAATTAGGCTCAATGACAATCAATTAGACCCATTAAGGGTCTATTAGGCTCAATGGAGGTAAATTAAGTTTGTTAATGCTTAATGATGGTCAGTTAGGCTCAATAATGGTTAAATGGACCTAATGATGGCCACTTAGGCCTAATAACGGGCAATTAGACCCAATGATGGTCACATAGGCCTAATGATGGTCCATTAGGCCCAACAATTGTCACTTAAAGCAACAATTGTGCTAATTAACCATCATTGGCCCTCTACAGGCCTTATTGACGATCTTTGAGTCTAAACAACCCTGATTGACCGTCATTAGCCTTTAACAACCCTTATTGATCATCAATGAGTTTAAACAACCATGACTAGCCATCGTTGGGCCTAAACGATCCTAATTTTACCTTCATGGCATAACTACCCATCATTTAACCTAAATAAGCTTGTTTGATAAATGGGAATGAGCTGGTTATAATAACTATTATTATATTTAAAATAATGGTTAAAAATACTAAATATTATATGTTATGACTAATTGATTTTTTTCATCAATTAAAATTATGATTATGAATAAAAGGAGGGTTATTGGTTTAAAAAAAATACTAAACGATCATTGGGCCACTTCCATTTTATAACTATTTGATCTTTTCATCAATTAATTTTATAATTATTTGATCTTATAACATGGTTCGAATTTTAGGGCTAGCAAAAATACACCACTTGACGTTGAAAGGGCTTATGCCCTCAGGGACAATGCGGAAAGGGGATTCGAAACGGGGTACCGAGGTGATGTCCTTAGCCGATCCAAAAATAAAATAAAAAATAACAACCTTTTATATCTTTATCTCAATGATTTTAATCTTTCATTTACACAAAAAAAAATGGCGGTACTAATTAAAATGAATAGGGTGCAATTTTTGGCTGAAAAGTTTAAGTTTCCCTCTTTAATCATTCCAAAATAAAACATGCCCTAATTTATGCTGAAGATAACTAGAAAGCTTCAATCTCCCAATTGAAGAGGACAACTGTCACACCACGCCTATGGCGGAAACACGTGGCGCGACGGTTCAAGAGGATTAAGCCAAGATTAATGCAAATCACAAATTAATTAAAGAAACGGGCATTTATTCAAACGTTGGAAATCACGTCAAATTATTCATACATAATTTAAAATTGTTTTTAATATAAATAGGGAGGCTCCTCCCTATATCCCGAATTCCTTGGGATAGAGAGACGAGACCCCTTCACAACATCCAACGCCCAAATTGGAGATTCCCCCGACCCTGCTTGCCATGTCATCCTTCATCTGTCAATTACCTGAAAGATATGTTTAAAAATCGTCAATATATAAATATTGGTGAGTTCACAGGTTTTGGTTTAATAAAACTTTATCTCATGGGAATATCCTTGTTATGACAATTTATAGGAGTTGCAAGTTCCTACAATTTTACTTGAGCCTATAACCAAACCAAGACAATTAATAATAATGCCCCGCTCCAAGTCGTTACTCGGTATTCCTACGACTTGATTTCAGAATACATGCACCCCAGGCATACGCCAATGCATAATCGATGCTATCGATTAGGGGTGGGCCTTGTCAGGCACCAATAGTACTATCCAAATATTCCTTCGGTTTCACTTTCCTGAATTAATGATTATAGTAGAGAGGTCTCAACCCCGAGTGGCGATCACAACTCAAGTATCCAACCCGTCAAACAAATCCCAACATATCTTTCCCCCGTAAAAACGTTAAATAGTTTAGAAATGGGGCCGTGAGACTCACCTGTAACTGTGCTCGGCTCAAAGAACAAAATGGCAAATTTTACGGTCTCGCACCTACAAATGTCCTAGATGTATAAGTCACTTACACCTATAGTGCATGTGCCTTGGCAAGTTGTACACCCAACTTCCCGACCACGTTTTATCCCAATTCCCGTTTAATAGTCTCGTATCCTAGGTTCATTGGCGATGGATTACCCTTTTCTTACAAGTCATGTATTATTCTTGTTAATATTCTTTGTGACTTGTATACTATTATTTTCGACACGACTCTACCCAATGTATAATTATTTTCCCATTTAAATAATTATACCTAGGATCGTTTCGCTCGATATAATATGATTTCTTATTACTCGATCCGACTTACTTTGCCACATATTTATTTTCCCATTTAAATAAATATGCTAAGTTCTTGTCGTTTGGTAATATATTCTTAACGCCCGACTTGACTCACCATGCCGTACATTTATTTTCCCATTTAAATAAATGTACTAGGATCTTGTCGGTATTCACATGTTCGTAGATATACTTCACCTACTCGTCTCGGTTTTCCTTCTCGCATATCTACTTTCCCATTCAAATAGATATACTAGAATTTCGTTGAAACGAGCATGTGTACATATACCAATGCGTGAATTCTACTTGTTAAGTTCATGTGTCATTTAGCGTTTTTAATTCGTTACGTTATGTCTTCTCCCACGAATATTCTTTCTACACTTAGGAAAGTGTTACGCGAGTTTCACCCTTGTTATATATTTTTTATTACTTAATATATATATATATATATATATATATATTTTCATCTTGCCGTAATGGCATTTTTCTCATATGTCCGTTTATCCGTTTTTCGCTAGTACATGTAACTAAGTCTGTTAGTTAGCTTTTTCCACATTTTCTTCCAATATGCGTTCTATGGAAATATTATTCGTACTTCCAATTCCGAACGCATATTTCTTGGAAAAATATACTTTTGTATTTTTAGCCCAACTCGTTTAACTTGTATTCCAAAAATGTTTCCGATACTTTTATATTCTCATTTATATAAAAGTATCCATTTTTATACAAGTTTTCCCAAGTCTTTACTAATATTTTATAAAACCATTATTTTTATAAAATCCTTATGTTAACTTATCCTCTTATTTTTATAAAACTTCTATTTTTATAAAAATACCTCTTTTACTTTATACATAAGTAGGTTTCTCATGTTTATCAAAACTACACTTGGAAAAACTATTATTTACGTTTTTGACACCGAACTTTCTGTTAATGCATTTTTGGACCAAAGTTTCTAAAATACATATTTTAGTCCCTCAACTTTCTAAGTTACAATATTAGTCCCTTAACTTATACTTGTTGCATTTTTCATCTCATCTTTCAAGGTTAGCATTTTTCCTTCCAAATTAGTGGACTTTGAAGAATCATTTTCTTAATGCTTGATTATTTTTACTTCATTCCACTTCTAATAATCTTATAATCCATCCTAGATGCTATTAACATGTGCGTTTCATGTTTTTATTCAAAATATCAAATTTTCACTCATCCAAGTGAGTAAACTTTGAACATGGAACTTTTTCATCCATGATCATCTAACACATTTTAATATATTTTTGACATTAACTAGTCATCTTTATGATGACAAAAATCATCTTTTATCATATTCAAGTCCTTTTCCAAAAATCATGTTCTAATCATCGTCCAACTCAAGTGTATGTTCATATTCTTACATTTTCTTGAAATATCATATTATTAATATCATTTCCATGTTTTATCCCTATTATTATTCCTTCATTTTTATTCTAGTAAGACACATTATTTCAAAACCATATTTCCCATCAATGTACAACTTGCTCATACAAGCACATAATATGAACATTAACAATCAAAACAAGGTAAAACTTACTACTAGCTCAAGGCTAGGGAAGACAAGAACCTTGGATTGGATGGGGTTTAGTGTGTTCTTCCAAAGGGTTAAGCTCCAAGCTCTTGAAACACACAATGGGGTTTTGAAAGATAATGATCTAGAGGTGATTTGGAAGTGTAAAAATTGTAAGAATAATGTTTATGTGGGGGTGTAATGCCACGGCCACAAGAAGAAGAAGAAGAAGAAGAAGAAGTTTTTGGGATTTTTGTTTCAAGTATCTTCTCAAGTGGCTTATAACACTCTTTTTCAAATCTTCCAAAGATCACTCAATATCTTTGTCTTGGATTATGGGAGATTGCAAGGGATTATGTGAGATCACAAATAAAATCCATGGAAGATTATAGAGGGTGTTTGGAGCCGTGAGTTAGAGAGAGAGAGTGGAGGATTTGGTGATTTTTGTTGCCCAATACTAATCCATGCAAGACCATGATTAATATCCATCCTAATGATTAACTTTAGATAACACAAGTAATCTCCACTTGGGTGGGCCATAGGCCGGCCCCAAGGGGGTGTTGGTGGGGTCCACTTTGCTAAATAATACCCTTAATTAGTTAAGTTAATCTTGTGCGGGTACCGTCCGGGTATTCTCGGGTTTTTAATCGGGTGTCACCCGAATATTAAAATACCCTTAATATTCCTTAAACATAGTCCCGTTTAATTACTGATTTTTGCCGGGTGAAATTACGTGCTACGCGCGTATCGGGTGCGGTACGCGCACTTTATTCGTTACCGGGAGATTTGTACAATAAGTTTTCACGTATGGCTTTGGGGTTCCAAAACTCATTATATTTTGTGAAATTATCTTTTATTTTATATTCCGGGTGTCCGGGGTTCGTTTCGCTTATTAAATATTTACCGGGTAATCGCCAGTGTCCATACCGGATAGATTTGCTTGCACATGATCCTATCATGTTTTGTCATTAAACATATGCATTCCTATGCATCATTTGGGATTTGCTATCTTTCTAAGGCCTCCATTAAATAATCATACATAATTGTATTTAATTACGTTAATCGCGTTTAATTAATTAGTACGGAATTACCTTAATTTTGCCGGTTGTTACAACAACCAGAAGAGTTACATCGCAGCTTTAACCCACCTTCAAATCTTCAATCCTAGGTCAGTATCCCAGCTTCAACTTTGGGTTCTATCATAAGAAATCGTATTGTATGCTCTGTTATGTTTGAGTTTTCATCGAGTTTTTTTAGGTTTTTGTTTGAAAGCTATCAGATTTAAATGATTTTTGTCGATTTATTTTGTTAGATTGTGTTTATAGGTTGTATATCATATTAAAGTTTGCACTGAATTAGCCATGGTCTATTATTCATTGTTGTCTATAATTTGTTTTGCTTTACAAAGGATGACTTGTTTCATTGCATTGATGATGTTAATGGCCATAAATGGGGAATTAGAGGGACGAAGATTATTGACTTTTGGCTGGTCAACTTTTATTTTACTGTAATAGTATGGTCTGGTTATGTTGTGCAGCAGTTTGAGGGAGATGGAGGGTGTACCTAGTTTTTGGGTACTGGTAAATGGCAACAGATTAATTTGTCTAGTTTCACTAAACACTCTATGGTTGATTTTTTATGAGCCATGGTCCTAATAAGCAGTGGCAACTTTTGAATCCTTTGGGCCTAAACTCGATTTAAAATTCAGCCTTCACAGCAAATTCATAACAAAAATAAAGGGTGTTGAGTTTTAACATGATATGAATCTAATATAATTTTCATGAGTTTGGGTTTAGTCTAAATGGTCCATATTAGTTCTTGGCTAATTCCGGGAACACATTTAGTTAAACAGGTCGTTTCTATGTCAACTTGGTGGGTTTGTGATTTCATTGTTTGATCCATTCAACCCATTTGTTCAGCCCCAATAAAAGGTTGCACTAGACATATTGTAACCTTTTCAAGGCCTAATGCAACATTTTAGTGGTGCTGCAATAGCTTCATTTTCTTGTAGTGTTTAAACAATTATCGCATTGGTTTGGGTATAATCATTGAGACTAATTTTGAAGTTTCTTAGTATCCTCCAACTATTTTGATTATATATATATGTGTGTTTTAAAAAAGCCTTCTACATCCAACACCACTATATATATTTAATAAAGTTATATTGATTTTATATTGCATGTTTTTTAATACAGAGTATGGGTACGCGCAAGGGACTACGTATAACTTCCACCGACTTTAATGAGCCTTCTGAAGACATTGTTGAAGACCATGGCGACTATGAGACTGAAAATCACCATACGGGTAAAATGGAAGGTTGTCATTTCATGGTGCTCCTAAGATAATTTGACCATCCTAATTTGCTACTTTTTGACTTTGATCAGGTCCAATGGCAAACAAAAGCAAGAAAAATAAAACTTTAGCAGTAGAAGGCAATGAATATGAGAAGATTAGACAGTTGACAATTCAGAAGAACCAAAAAAAACTACAAGAACTTGGAATTAAAGACATTGTAAGGTCTTGTACAAGTTTATCAGAAAGTCAAAAAACGAAGAAAAACAAAGTGAATCATAACACTCATGCTGGGGAAATAAATTTTGTAGAGCAACACCGTCCACAATTTATTGCACCAATGTCCATGAATAGAGTTGCTAATCTCACGAAGTTACGCCGCGTGGTTGCTTCAAATGTCTCTCAAAAGGTTTCACCTACTTCAAATGAAACACAACCGAATAAACTGTGACACCCGGCAAATTCTGGTTAACAACGTTGTCTAGATGAAAGTCTACCTTAGCGAGTCACGCGTATATTATACTTAACTGGGTTAGTTAACGTTGTCTAGATGAAAGTCTACCTTAGCGAGTCACGCGTATATTATACTTAACTGGGTTAGTTAAGTCGTGTTATGGTTCGGGAACTATCGGTTTAGTATAGAAGATCATTGGATGTTGGTCTAGAGGTTCATTAGATGTCAGTCCTTAACCAAGTGTACAAATGGTGACGATTCGTAGAATCGTCAGGTCATACGGAACATACAAATCTCGAGTCCCGGAATTTGGTGAACGAGTGTGAATATGTTTGTTTGCAAGTGTTATGTGTTTACAATCATTATGTGACTTGTCGGTATGTGAAAATGTGTTAACATATGTTAAAACGGGGTTTAACCCGCAAAATACATCGAACCAACCCCTATAGGCGATTAGGGAGGCTAATCGCCTATAGGGCATGCATTTGGGGAAACATTACATGCGATTGGGGGGCTACTCGCATGTAATGACATGCGATTAGGCCCAATTGCATGTAATGTCATGCGATTAGCATCCCTAATCGCATGTAACTGCTGCACAATCGCGTGTTACGGGCTGGACGACTAAAAACGACTATAAATACAATGCTTGACCTCCTAAACTTCATAATACAAACCCTAGTCATCCCATAACCCGCCCCAACACACACACAACCTCTGGAACGCGATTTTTGATCAAAACACAAGGTTTCAAGCTTGTTTCATCAATCTTTCACAAATCTAAGGTGTGGTTTCCATCCATGCAATCTTATTAACGTTTTTATTAAATCCCTAATGGTCCAGACCTGTTCTAAAACGTTTAAGCTTTCTGAAAATCGTTAATAAGTGTTATTAATCGGATTCTAACTATCATACATGTGTTATGTGTGTTTATGACTAAAAGCTAGGGTTTTTATGATCTAAAGATGGATGATTTCATGTTATTAGATTAGTATCAGATTAATAATAAAGGCATGATGATAGAATCTGATTTATTGTTCATTAGGGTTAAGGTTCTTGCATGATAATGTGATGTTCATGTTGTATGTATTGTTTGAGATGCTTGGTTACATTCAGGGCTGTTAGATCGAGGCTAAACGAAGGATTTTGGTTTACACATGTTTGGTATAGTTATTAGATTGATATTTGATGTTTACACACGTTCCGGATCTGATTTGGAGTGTTAAACGCGCGAAAAACCGGAACAGCTGGGTTACAGGCGATTAGCAACCCTAATCGCCTATGTTAGAGGCGATTAGGAAGCCAATCGCCAGTATGGACTCCCCAATCGCATGAAGTACATGCATTTGGGGGCTAATTGCCTCTGTTACATGCAATTGTGATCCTAAATGCTAGTTAAGTCCTGAAATACATGTCTTATGACCCTAATCGCCTATAAACTCAAGATTTACATGTCTTATGACCCTAATCGCCTATAAACTCAAGATTTACATGTCTTATGACCCTAATCGCCTATAAACTCAAGATTTACATGTCTTATGACCCTAAATGCCTATATTACATGCGATTAGCCTTCCTAAATGCCTGTTGACCAACCTAAATGCTAGTTGACTTTTCCTAATCGCGTGTACTGCTGCTGTAAGTGTAAATTAGCATTCCGGGACCCGATTTGATATCTAGGAACATGCTAGGAACCCCGTAACATATCTAATAACCTGGTAACATATGTTTGGATGTAATTACGTGATACGTGAACTATGTGCTATAAGTTGTTGGACGTTAACGTATGTTAAGTGTGATTGCATGATTGTTTGTTTGGGAGCGTAAACATAACACGGGGAGTCTCGGGTCACTAATGGGATGTCGAGTCTTGTACATTGGGTCAGTTAAACAGTCACGGTGTTTTCAAACGAACTTGGTTATGGTCTGGACATCTAGGGACTGACTAACCTGCGGGTTATTAGTCTAAGTACTTGTAACTGTCATATGTTAGGTCGCCGCTTTACGGGACTAGCATAGCTGCTGAGTTTATTCGTGTTACGGAATAACGCAACTTAAGGTGAGTTTACGGCCCCTCTTTTAACTGGTTTCACTTTTCGGGGGAGAAAACATGTGTTAAAACTTATGTTTGGTAACTACTGTCATACTATGGGTTTTCTATGGTTTACTATACGATCTTTGGAAGTCCCGGGGGGAACCATGAATGTGCGGGTTTGCACAACGGGGAAATGTGAATAGCGCTATTGGGAGTGACCAACCCCGCTCGTCGACTTGGAGGGTCTGCGGGTGCATATTGTCTCAAACAGGAACAACAGGTTACTACATCGGGCACGACATTTGGTTTGCGAGTTAGTAATGGTTTTCCAATCGTGATAGTATCAAAACATGCGCCTAGCTAGCGTACTATGGTTTTCGATTTGTTATAGTATGGACAGGTTGAACTTGGTACTTGGATTACAAAACCTGTAAACTCACCAGCATTTTGTGCTGACGTAAACTTTTACATGTTTTCTCAGGTCGCTAAGGTAGCACAATGGAACTAGGGCGCACGCGTCTGCACGGTGTCTAGTTAGAGTTGCATGGTTTTTCAAACGTTGAACACTTGGTTTATTTTGGATTATGTTTTGAATAAGCTTCCGCTGTAGTTGGGAATTTTAAACTATGTTTTCTTAAATTGCATATGTTCATTTAGACTTGTTTATTGTGATCGTTGGTTTGGATCCTGGTTTGTCATACGCCTCGCGGTAAAACTCCGCAAGTGGATTTTGAGGGTGTGACATAAACAACCACAAACAGTTACCATGAGTGAAACAATTGAATGTAATAAAAGAGGATCAATTGGAAGGATGGTTCTTGTTGATGAGGATGATGATGATGAAATATCTCAAGGTATTATTTTGTTAATCTTAAAGTTTTGTTCAATAAAAATACATTTTATATTAATCTACTCTTTTATGCTTGAAGAAGGTAACAAAGAGGATATGGAAGTAGGTGATGTTGGTCAAAATGATGAGTATATGGGTGATACATTACATGAAGATGGAGGCAATGTTCAAAAACAACTACAAGGCCCTGAAAAACGAAAAGCAACTACATCTTATTCAAAAGGTAGTAGTATAGGTAGGCGCAAGAGGCTAAATATAACTTCTACCGTCTCCAATGAGTGTATTGAAAACCATGTTGATGACGAACCTGTTGAATACAATTTTGAAGACCACCAAGTTTTTGAAACTCAAGGTCATCAAGCTAGTGAAATACAAGGTAAAACTTTAGACAAATTGTAATGATGTTTAAGAAATAAAATGATAGAAGATATGTTCAAACTGTATTATAATTTGTAAATTGTTTTTCTACTTGTTTTCTTTCTTTCTTTTTTTTTTTTTTTAATTTCTTAGGTGCTCCTAAAAAGGTTAGAGGCTATACACAGAAAGCTGAAACTTGGAAGATGGATAGTAAAAAAAATAGTTGTCACATTCAACAAATTAGGAAAGCCTGTAGGGGATGAAGGTACTGAACTAGTTCAATTCCTTGGGACGCTTGTGAGGAATCCTGATCATGTATCCATAGAATATTCTGACTGGAGAAAGGTTCCCAAACAAAAGAAAGAGGACATGTATTCACTCGTTAAGGTATATTTCTTTATTAAGTTTCAAAATGTATCTACTAGATAAAGTAAGAGGTGTATCCTTAATATATATAATTTTTGTGTGTAGTCAAAATTTGTTATTTATCCAAATGAAACAAACAAGATTAAAAATTGGATCTTCCAAAGCATGGGAACAAAATGGAGATCGTGGAAAGGTTCGTTAAAGGAAACATGCTATGATCCAAGCCTTACTGTTGATGAAATCGTGGCGCAACATGTTAAGAATGACGACAGATTGAATCCAACTCAATTTAAAGAACTTGTTACTCGTTGGTTCACTCCGGAATTTCAGGTAACAATAATCTGGAACTTTGATTTCTTTTACAATATTTACAATTATCTAATTATATCAAAGAATTCTTATCATGTATTATTTTATCATTTACCATAGAGTATATGTGATGTTAAAAGAATGAGCCGCTCAAAGATGAAGGAGCCGCATGTGAGTGGGACAAAGTCATTTGCTAGACTTGCTCATGAAATGGTATTATTCTAGCTATTTTTTACATTTATTATATTTTAGGGTTTTTATTTCCCTTACTAACCATCAAACATCAATTATAGACAATGAATAATAATGGTGTATATCCAACACGAGGAGAAATGTATATCGCAACTCGCACTCGTAAAGATGGAAGCATCGTTAATGATAAAGCTGCTCATGTTGTGGTAATATATTTTTAATGTCCCTATATATCATGGGTGTGTTTAATTTTTTTATGATTACGTATTTTATTACGTGTTCAGGCTTCATTAAAAGATATTGCCAATGAGTCTACAACCACACCCGGTGATCCAGAAGATTTTACAAATGATGACTACTCAAAAGTCAAAGGCCCTGAGAAAAGAGGATATGTTCGGTTAGTGGGAAGTATGCCAGCCGAAAAAACTAGTGGTACATCTTTGAAAGATTCACAAACTATTGATCAGCTAACGAGTGTTGTTAATGCTATGGCTGTTATCATCCAAGAACATATCCCAAATGCAAACCTATCTTCGATTCTTAGCAATAAGAACATACAGGTAATTACATGCATGAACCATTGTTTGTTCTTTTACCATTACATATTTATGTACTATTATTTATTTAATTTATATGTTTTAGGTCCCTGGTATTGGTTCTTTGGTACGTAACAACTCTTTACCAGTTAACGAAATATCGTCTTCAAGAAGTCATGATGATAATGGTAATTACAATTAACTTTTTACTTTTAACTATTTCGTAATATTAAATGAGCGTGCTTCTTAGTTTGAAATTGATTAGCCAAAACTTTCCATTTTACAGGGCTAGAAACACGTGTGGACAATTGATCTATAACTCTTTTTGTTGACATTGCAGTTAAGGTAATATGTTGATTTTTTGTATACTTGTTATGTGTTTGGACAAATTATAAATGGCTGCCTATTAATTATATGTTGGTTTTTTCTCTAATTGTTAGTTGTTCGATCATATTTGTTTATACTGGATTTTCCTTTGAATAGGAACAATGAGTTTCATAAATTAAAGAACTTTTAGATTTCATTGAATAAATACTAATACTTATTTATATGGTTTATGATTGCAGGATATATATCATTGGAAATTTTGGAGCTTAGTTCTATGAAAGTTGAATTCTCTCTTAAAATAATGTTTAGATTCGTCGTGCAAGCATTTGGAATATGTTATTTATTACATAATGTTTTGCTAACATTTGAAATATGTTTCGGATTGAATTTTTATTGAAGTATATTATGATAATTTTTACATATACAATTTTACTGAACATTTATTTATAATTTATATTGTATATCATTTGATTTGTGGCAAAATTATGTGCCACTACAAATAGTACATATATATATATATATAACTAGAAATGGTTTTTACCAACATAAAATTTGTACCACAAAAGTTTTTATATTCTGGCAAAAAAAAAGTGTCATTAAAACTAGTATAAATATGTAATTAGGATTACTTTTTAAAGACACAAAATATGTGTCACAAAAGTCTTTTTTTATATTGTGGCAAAAAAAAAGTGTCATTAAAACTAGTATAAATATGTAATTAGGATTACTTTTTAAAGACACAAAATATGTGTCACAAAAGTCTTTTTTTATATTGTGGCAAAAAAAAAGTGTCATTAAAACTAGTATAAATATGTAAATAGGATTACTTTTTAATGGCACAAAATATGTGTCACAAAAGTCTTTTTTTATATTGTGGCAAAAAACAAGTGTCACTAAAAGCCAACAAAACTTTGTGTGATAGAATAAAAATGTGTCACTAAAAGGCTTTAGCGTCAGCACTTCTAGTGACACTTTTTTTGTGTGCCGCACATTCCTTCAAGTCCCTTTAGTAGCACTTTTTTTTTTGTAACACTTTTTGTATGTCACTAAATGGCATTTTTTTTGTAGTGGGTGTTTGAAAAAAAAAATCCACTAGTGATTTGAATTGTGGAAAAAGGGTGAAAACATCGAATTTTCTTTTTATTAGATATAACCAAATGTAATTAGAAAAATAATCGACAAATATGACATAGTACTTGAAGCTGTCAATGGATGTTTGGACTGGTCCCTATACATCTAATAAACGAGTTGTAATGGTTTGTTGGCAATAAATGAGATTTTACCAAAAGGAATTTTGTGGCTTTTGTTTGACGAACAAGATTTACAATGAAAAGATTCGGGTGACACTTTATTACCAATAAGTCCTAATTTAGAAATTAAGGACTTGAAAACTTGAAAAGAAGGATGTCCAAGGATATGGTGCTACGCGAGTAGAGATCTTGTTGTTGTTGTTGCATTGATTTGAGGAGAGAGTGAGGTTGGTCCGTAGTAAACGTCATTGACGTTCACGCCCCGCATGAGATGTGCCCACGTGCGTAGATCCTTAACCAAGAAATGATATGGAAAAAATTCAACAAAAACTTGGTTAGTACGACTAAGTTTTGCAACTGAAATAAGATTATTGCGAAAATTAGGTGCAATTAAAACATTATTTAAGAATAGTGGTCATGAGTTTGTTTGAAGAGTTGTGTGACTAGCATGTGTGATAGGAAGCGATTTACCGTCACCCAAAACAATCTCATCTGGGCCACCGTATTTGGAAAGAACGTGCACTGAGTTTGGATTAATGGCAGTGTGATCGGATGCCCCGGTGTCCCACATCCATGGAGGGTTTGAAGCCACGGCATGAGGAGAGGTATGATTCACAATCGGATTTGCGAATGATGATCCTTGAGTAGAGACTTGATGATCGCGTAGGAAGCGACTAAGTTTGCGACGGTCCTTTGTTTCATGGCCAAGAATGTTGCAGTAGTGGCAAAAGGTATTGCTTCGGGTGGTGCGGTTGTTCGGATTTGGGGATGTAGGTTTGCTTGACCAGGAGGAGGGGCGGTTGTGGGATGGTGGGTTTGAGGTCGAGGAGCGATAATTACGGGTATCATTGCTATACCAATTGTAGTTTTGGGTGTGAACGAGTGGGGATGCCATAGGAAGTTAAGTTTTGGTTGGAAAAAGAAAAAAAAATAAAGGATGCAAGGTCGGATCGGTGGAGTACTCGTTAGAGTGTATGTAGTTGTGATACCATATAAATCCAGTAAACACAAAGGATGATTTTTGTGAATTGTTGTACAACTTTACATACAAGATGAGGGTATAAATACATTGTTACAGCCAATGATCAAGGTAAGAACATAATTACAGTTAATGGTCAAGGAGATGAATTTGGGGTAATCAATTAGTAGCTTGACCAGGACTTTGACTCGACTTGGTGTTGACAGTCAATGGTCAAGGAGCTGAATATGGGGTAATTAATTAGTAGCATTGGCCAGACTTTGACTTGACTTGTTGTTTATGATAGCATCCTTAATAGTTATCATGGTTGGTTTTATCACACCCAATTAGATTGTGTCACCTCAATTTTTCTTATCATTTTATCTCACCCATCACTAAATACATGAGGTGGTATATCACATCATCATACCTCATCCCCAAACAAACAACCCCCTTTATTACCGTGATACACATCACGAAATGTGGCATCACATCATCATATTTTGTGAGGGTCGGTATTTGCAGGCTTTACATCCATCACGATGGTTCCTTCACGAATCATCCCGCCCACCTTTATTGACCATGCACCATAAAAACCCTGGTTGCATGGGTCTTCATGATATAGAGATTTTGTTTATGTTTTTTATGTTTATTTCAATTACTCTACGGAAAACAACTTAAAAATCAAACTATAATAAAACTACCCATGTTGATGTGAGGAACCTTTGTTAAGTGGACAATGCAAAAGTGTATACTTCTTTGTTATAAAAAAAAACCCACCATGGCACGTGCCTAAATGCCTACATAACACACCCTTTTAGTTTAGATTATATATTTTCAAAATTACCAAACTCTCCCTTGATATAGAAAAGGGTACGTATTTGTAATCAAGGGTGTATATATAATAATACCACCAATTAACTCCTTTAATGCACGTGACAATTATCTAGAGATTTGTAACTTTATAAAAAGAATTAAAATATTGGCGATATGCGCTCACAATGTAATGTTTTTCTTGCCAACTTTCATGTGTAGCCGCAAGTGAACTACACACAAAAAGCAAAAGCCTTTGCTCTCGATGCTCGATATAGGTACGTGAGTGAGAGATTTGAAAAGGGTAATAAAATATGCTATTGTTCAAGAACCTAAGTGATTGTTCCTTTGGAACTAGACAATGTAAACCTTTTCCAATGTAAATGAATCATATTACCATATGTATAACCCAAACCTTTTTAGTTAAACGACTATCTAATCTTTTATTTGTTTTTAATGGGACATTATGATGGTTAGGCGATGTTCTTCACAATTAAAATGTTGAGAATTCAAATTTCATAATCTGCATGTACTTACATATTTATCCTAGGAAATCTAAAAATTGTTAAAAAAAATCTAATATATTATACAACTATACAATACATATGGATCAGTAAAACTTTAGGCTTGTTTAGTACATAACTAATAATATGTTAACAACTATTAGAAGTCCATAACCATGTGTGCATAACACTTAAATTGAAAGATTGATAATTTCTCTCTCCCTCACATGTGTATATACGCTATATATGCAAATGTTTTATAGACATTAAACTACAACACAAAACATGTATTTAGACAAAATAAATCTCAAACATCTTCATACTGACATATGCAAAAAGTGTATATATATCTGGTCAATATTAAGGATGAGCAAACCTTAACTGGTAACTAAAATTAGTCCATAATCAGACCGTCAGTGAACCGAATTAACCATAACCATAATTAACTGAATGTTATGATTAAGGTTATTTGATTAACCGATTACTTGTATACGGTTGTGAATAAGGATATCACATGTTGAACGTTAACCGAACCAAATGAAAAAGATTAAGACATGCTTACGTTACGTATAGATGAATATGTGTACATATGTATTTACAGCTATATGTGAATTGAGTATATGTGTCATGTTGCAAATAAAAGACCTTGAGCATTTAGAATGCAATTGAACCGAGTAGCTTCAAATTTGTTTTAGCGTTAAAGTATAAAGTCATAGACCTAAATACCGATTATCAATTAACGATTAAGGTTTACTCACCCCTAAATGCTTGATATATTAGAAACTTGGACAGGAGGGTTTAGGTATTGAACATATATACGCGGGATATTAGAAACTTGATTAAGGATAAAGAACTAGTTGAGTAAAAAGTATAATGAATGGTATTATTTTGTTTATAAACTAACCAAATGATTAAAGAAAATATCTATTTAAAAAATGTCATAGATCTTCCATGAGCAATGAGTAAAAAGTATACTTCATTGGTAGAATTCACAAACAGCTTTCAAGCCATAAAAAAGTTACGGCTGTGAATATTTATAATTGGTAAGCAAACTTTCGGTCAAAAGTCGCTTTCAAAACATGGCTTTTGTTGACAGTTTTATCAGTTTATAACCAAAATTTAATAATATTTTAATAAACTGATTTTATTATAGCCCACAACCTTATAAAGAAAAAAAAAACAGGATTTATAGCTATACTTGATTGTGTCATATGTAAGAGAATCCGTTGAAGGAGTTCAAGTAGTGAAAGTCAAGTTTAGCGGTCGACTTCGCTTAAAAGACTGATATAGAGTCTTGATTATGCTAGGGTTGTCAAGCCCTTATGACACTCATGAGGGCAACCTGCTTTTTATTAGGCTATGAGGTGAGATTATTATCTTCTCTTTTTTTTTTCAAGTCCACGTCGACGTCACCTTATTTTCTCCTTTTCTTTTATTTCCTCAAGGAAATGATCTCTCATTATCCCCCCTTCCCCCTTCTATTATTTTATTTTATTTTTAAAAAATGAAGCAACCAATTGCAATAGAGATATGAACCTGCTTCTTAATTTTCTCCTATTTATATATAGGTAAAGGATTCTCTGGAATATTGGTTTGTGTGAGAAGTGTGGGAAGGATTAAAAATTGATATGTATGCATATTTTTTTTTTGGAGTTAATAGCCAAAATCGTCCCTGAGGTTTGGTCACTTTTGCCACTTTAGTCCAAAACCCAAACCTTTTACATCTGGGTCCTTCAGTTTTTTTTTTTTTTTTTTTTTTTTTTTTTTTGCCAAATTCATTCCTGAAAAGGTTTGGGTTTTGCTAAATTCGTCCCTGAGGTTTGGTAACTTTTGCCACTTCAGTCCAAAACCCAAACCTTGTCAGGGACGAATTTGGCAAGAAAAATAAAACTGAATGACCCAGATGTAAAAGGTTTGGGTTTTGGACTGAAGTGGCAAAAGTGACCAAACCTCAGGGACGATTTTGGCTATCAACTCTTTTTTTGACATATTCATGATGATTTTGATTGTTTTGCTTAGAAAAACACCAAACATAACAAATTAATAACCGAAAACAATGTATTTTAAGCAGAGTGTTTTAAGTAATTACTAGGGTGTTTTAAGCAGAGTGTTTTAAGTAATTACTAGGGTGTTTTATCTGTAAATTAAATTTAATGACTATAATACATTGGATTATGTTTTAAATTTGTGTATATTGTTGTGTTAAGTGTTTTTCAAGCCAAAAAAACCCAATACATCATTCCAAAATTAAAAAAAAAAACATGATGCCTACATGTCAATTCTTAAAATCCTTCCTACACTTCTCACACAAAACAATATTCCTACAGAAACCCTACCATATATATATACCTTAGAAACCCACTTAAGTTGTGCAAACTCTAGAAACCCATCAAGTGGCTCACATACATCCACGTCACTTTTATTACATGCAAAGATCAGGGGCAAAATTGAAAGATTACAACATAACTTTTTCTTATATAATATTAATTGTCATGGAGAGAGAGATTGACCCTCTGCTCATCTCATTCTCCTCTCTACCAATGTAACGACCCTGGCTGACGTAGCCGAGTCGTCGGGTCGGGTTATCGGAGTTACGCAGCGGAATCCAGGGTAATAACAGTCTTTAGTCTTCCAGGATCCACGTCATCATATCTGTTGGGTTACCTGAACACATGCCAAAAATAGTTTCTGTCAACATAAAGTTGGTGAGGTCGTGTATTTTATAAAGTGAATGGTCAGTTCATTTATTGATAATTCTTTTATTTAAAATATTCTTTTATAAACATGCTTTACACTTATAACTTCTGGAGGGGAAAATATATTCTATTATATCAATTCGATTATATGTCTATTATTCCGATTATATTCTATTGGTTGCCATTCCTATCTATGGTATCACTCTGCTTGTGATAAATATAATTATTTCTACCCTCTACTCGGGTAAAACTGGTTCTTGTCCTCTAGTTGGACAAGAAAGGAAATGGCGATACCGTCCAGTACTGTCCTTGTCGTTTCTATTACCCCCTTTATATAACTTTTATTAGTAATCATTCTTTTATGTAAAGCATTATTATGTTTTCTTATAAATGACATGTATTCCCCCGAAAACACTTAATAAAACAGTAAAAGTGGAGAGTTCACGATACTCACAGGTTTGCGTTAATCTTTAGCTAATCTTCTTATTACAATTATATGTCATATATATATAGATACGTTTTACGCGTGGGACTTGTTAGATTGTAATACTTAAGATATATATCATATATACAATTTATACATATAGAATTCGGTATATATTAGATAGTCCTAAACTCGGGGTTTGGGCATCCTAAATCTAGGCAAAAAGAAATAAAGCTGGCCTTTACAGCTTGGCACACGAACCTAAAGAACTCTAGACACGAACTTACCCGAGTCTAGTATATCGTTTTATATATCGAATCTTATATATATATATATAAACAGGGTAAGGTTCCTGTAGGAAAATAGTTTTTTGTAGGAAGTGTAGGAAGTGTTTTGATCCATTGGATCTAGACATTGATGATTGAGATTAAACCTATAAAAAATTTTAGATTCTAATTAATTCTTATAATTGATGGGGTTAAATTTGTCCATTAAGTGTTTTAATTGAGGGCAAAATTGACATTCTATTATTTTAATTAAAGAAACTATTTAACATCTCCTAAAATCATGCTTAACATGTTATCTCCCTTCTCTTTCTTTCTCAAATACATATCAAAAACAAAATAACAAAAGATCCTTAACCTTATTAATATAATTTTTTTAAAGAAGCAGGGTAGTTGTTGTGGTGGATTAAAAAAAACAAAGCAGTGTGTTGTTATAAAAACATTGTAACATGAGAAGTGTTTTATTGTAGCGTGAGAAGTGTTTTATATATCATTGTTTGTGTTAAGGGTCAAACATCATACTGTAACATAAGGAGTGTTATCCTTACACTTATTAATATAATTTTTTTTAAAGAAGCAGGGTAGTTGTTGTGGTGGATTAAAAAAACAAAACAGTGTGTTGTTATAAAAACATTGTAACATGAGAAGTGTTTTATTGTAGTGTGAGAAGTGTTTTATATATCATTGTATGTGTTAAGGGTCAAACATCATACTGTAACATAAGGAGTGTTTTGTTTGTTATAACAGTGCAACATCAGAAGTGTTTTGTTGGCATTTGAACACATTTATCATTCAGTTATATAAAACACTTATGTTGTTAAAAAATTTATATAAAACACTTATGATGTTATAAAAACACTGTTTGTTATTTCTTTTATGTGATTGAGATCGTACGAATTGATATGATTGAAGATCTGAAAAAAGTGATATGATAATCGTGGGTTTGTGGTATAATTGAGCAATTGATTTATAAATTAGTAGTATTCAGTTATTTTGGTGTGGTGATCTTTGAAATTAAGTTGGAATAACAAGATAATTGATTTGAATTGTGAATCAATTTTGCTAAATTAGTGGGATTTGGGAGATTTAAAATAGATAGAAAAGTCTTAAATGCCCTTAATCTCAATATTTGATCTAAGGGCCATAACTCTTTCCTACACTTCCTACACAAAACAATTTTCCTACCGGATCCTCTACCTATATAAACATATAAATTTTATATATGTTTATTATTCTCTTATTATTATTATCAAGTCCGTACGTTATTCGTATTATATATATTCGTATAATTCTAATAATATTCCTCGTCTAGCTATTGAACCGGGTTCTATTCCGGGTGTTGACCGAGTCACTGAGTTAACTCGGTATCGGTTCAAGCTCTCCAAAGCTTTATTGGTACCTCATACAATAATCACAAAGATATGTTAATAATCATAAGATTATATGACTAATAATCAATTGATAATTCTATCTTTCATACCATTAATATACAACTTATGTATATGGGACAAGGATGCTCGGATTAGTAACCGGAGACTCGCCGGAACACAGTTGGGGATTGACCGGAAGTTCACCGGATCTCCAATCGGTCCCTTAACAATATCAACCTTATCTTTGGCCCCAAATTCCTGGTTATAGACACACAAGACATATCGGTCAGTATCACTAGTCAGAGGATAACTAACCCCTAATCACTTCATATAGGAAAACCCGATCAATTATATGGCTGTGGGTTCCATACCACACACACACATTGATGTGTGTGTGGGTTATAATATCATCAAGTGGGTTTAATGGTTAACTGAATTCACGACAACAGTTACCATAACCGGTGACTGTTTGCTTCCTTCAATCAAGAACTAAGGAAAGAACGAGGTGGGTTATCGGGATTTAGCGGAACAGAGGGTTGTTTCAAGGGTGGTTACCGGTGACTCGAATAGAAAGGAAAGATTATCGGGTTTAGCTATATTATCGGGAGAAGAAAAGGAACGCCGGTACCGGTCACCATCTCCAGTGGCCGGTTGATACTCTTATCGCACACACACATACCGTGTGTTGTGCGGGTGTGTTATGCAGAAAATAAGGGAAGAAGAGGGATGGTGTTGATCAGATAAAGCTGAGGAGGCTTACCGGAGTAGCAGTGCGGCGGCCGGCGGTGGCGGCGCCGGTGATGGTGGTCCGGCTGAGATCTTTTGTTAAGACACACACAAAGTGTGTGTACATATGAATGCAGAGGGAGAGAGTGTAGCGAGAGACAAGAGAGGTGGTTTTAAATAGGGAATTAAAATTAGAGGGTGTTTGGCAACAGGGATAATAACTGGGACTCGCGATGTTTGGTAACGAGTATAACTATAAAATAAGGAGCGTTTGACAACGAGTTATTAGCAGATAAGGAGCGTTTAACCGCGATAATAAAAATTCAATAATTATTATCTATATATTCGGTTGAAACAGTTTGTCGCGAGATTCGAACTTGAATATTTTATTGGATAATCGGGTGGTCGGGTACGACCCGACCCGTTTAAGAGACCCGTAACACCTCGGGTGTTACATTCTCCCCCCCTTAGGAAATTTCGTCCCCGAAATTTGAGTGATCTTGTCCTTTACACCCTTAATCTACAAGGATGTTACCATTTAAACCAGGATACTTGTCAACGAGACATGATCGGTTCTTATGGTTTGCGAAGAAATCGTTCTCTCATCAATCCAATTTTATAATTAATTAGAAATGTCAATCTGTAAGACTACAGCTTGATCATATTTCTAATTACGTTTTAACCTTTCTTGCTATAGTCATGTTATTCCAGATATATGGATTATCTGTACTATTTCGATATGACTATTAAAGGTTCTCGTATTGAGACTATATTTTCATCGTTTGATATTCGGATTCATTTACAATGATGGATTCTAGATAGTTCTTAAGAGATAGAAACGGAAGTCCCTTCATTATCACGACTTGAACGGGATCCGAGCTACTACCTCTTTTATTCGAACTTTAGAATTTACCATCATTGTAATTTCGATTCTTACAGAGTAGGAATAACCTTTGGTAACTGTCGGATTATTTCTTACAAATTCTATCTTTTAAGTTCTATCTATATCGATGTAATATAGTTGATCTCTAGGTTATCTCTATTTGTGGATATACTTAGGAGGTTTCTCAGATTATTAGACGTATCATATTTGAAATCTAAAGGTACTGGAAAAGACTAATTGAACTTGTTGAATTACACGGTTTCAACAATTTCTTTTCATTATCTTGATTTATTAGTCATTGAGATTTCTCTTAAGTCATCTATAATAATCTTACTGACTATTTCATTGATGATTGACTGCATTGTATCTAATACATATTATTTGACTTTTCTTAGTGTATTATCGTGAATGAGGTCTTTCACAATTCTACAGTCAATATATGTAACTTTATCTTTATAGTCTCGGAATCTACTGGTAACAGTCGTTGTTACGATTCTTTTGACTTAAGATTCTTATGGCAATGCATCAATTATTCTTTCTCAAAATCATGATTATCATTCGTGGTTAATATACTTATTGTATTAACTATTTCCATAAAATTCTTTCTTAATTCTAGTTCGGGATTCGTTGACACTCTCGATAAAATTTCTAGTTGTTTTCGTACAACTTATATTTTTATCTGATAATTTCTTTTAATGTTTATATTCTTATAATATTTTCTTTTGGCATATCGGATGCCTTTTTAATATTATTTGGCATTTCAATTGCCTTCTCGTGATATATGGCATTTCCCATGCCTTTTTATTATTTAGACATATCGGATGTCTTTTCAAATTATAATTCTTCTTATGGTCGATTTATATTCTTTTATATCCAACTTATTATAAGCGAGGCTTATTTCATCGGGATATTTGTATAGATAGTTCTTGCCATAACAGTGATTTCTTAAATGATCCCTCACAGCCTTTAACTCAGAATAGGAATTCCGTCATTCTTTGGCCAGAGAGTTTCACTGGAAAAATGAGCATAATTCTTATTCATTTTTCGTTTTCACTTTGATTATACCTTGCGAATCTCTACGCGATTCCGCTTGGTATTTAATTATATTTCGATATATTCATTATAATTATTTCTTTTGATAATTAGTTGGATTCTACTATTCCCAGTTTCCGAATCCATATAAATTTCTATCTGTTATATTTTTGGAATTTTAACAATTCTTTCATCACTTTGTAAATTTCAACTTGGTAACACTTGACCGTTTTACCAATTTGATTGTACTGTAACTCACGTGAGTTTTTATACAGAAGTGACTGCGAAGATTTTGTTCATAATATCATATATCCTTATAAAGAATCCTGTGACTTAGTGGCAAATGTCCGGATATGCCTTCTGTAAGGGTCCGGATATCCTTTGCCATAGGGATTCCACATAGGACATATAACTAACTTTGGTTGGCAATCAAAAATCAATATGTCGATTTCTTTGATTCATAGAATTTAACCAATCGATGGTTTTTATTCTGCGAATATATTCTTAGTCGTATTCACGAAGGAATTTCAACTATATTGCCAAATTTTGTGGTCGTATTCTCCACATATGATACGCTGATAATTTAGATTTATTTTTCTTCTTATTATTTATTTTCTTATTATTTCTCTTAATATGTTCGTGACTCAAACATACTGTGATCTTGATAAACTCCTACTCGAATGTTCCTGTGCCTGTGGCATTCATAATTATGTTTGCAACCATAATTACTATTCCACCTCACCTAACATTCCAGTATTCGTTTATCTTAATCACAATAGGTATTTGTCCCTTATCTATTATTTCGATATTCTGTTCTTTATTTTCTCTGGAGTTTGAAATTATATTATTCGGGATAAAACTTGTTGATCTAAGTCTAACGAAATAGACTGTCAATCGTTCAAGAATTTGTTCGTGTCAGAAGTTATTTAATATAACAATCCAATCTTTTTAATATCCCTGACTTGTTCGAATCATAGGATTAAGATGGTAGTTATATTTTAGTATAATCGAGCGAGTAAGAATTCGGTTTTGTCCGACAGATTCCAAAGTATTTCGGTTACGGAATTTTGAGAATAATATTTTTGTCCAAATATTATTTGATTCTGGAAAGGATTGAGGAGGACATATAACTAGGATTTTTATATAAATACAAAGATGGGTTTAGATTATAAGACGGAATATATATAATATTTATCGTTTGTATTGGAATAATATCAAGGAATCATACAATCGAACATAGATATAAAATTATACGGAAAAAGGTTCTTAATATTTATATATACGAATACGAATTTGATTAATAAATCTTCATGAAAATACTGTTAAATGCGATATGAAATGTGTTTCGGTAAAATAATACGGTTGTGGTTCTTTTGTATAAAAACTTTTAGGAATAATTTATAATGACAATACTGATTCGGGTTTCATAATAATATTCGTTTTCAAAAATAAACTTAACGATTCAAAAGAGTCATGGTAAAAGTTTTTCTAAATGTCGGAATTCTTAATTTTTAATAAATAAATTTCTTATTATTGATTGATAAAACTAACGTAGATTTCTCAAAATATTGAGATCAAAACTTTAAGGTTAAACGGATAAATTTGGATAAAACCTGAGATAGATTCTGGGGTTTTTCAAAGATTATCAGTACTTGATTTGATAAAAATATTAATCGGATTTTCTCAATCTTTTGAATAAATCGTTATTTAAAAATCGGGGTATATATTTTTACTAAAATCGAAATACTGGTTTAGTATAAAAATAATAATGACTAAGTATAAAATTAATAAATTTCATAATTATACTGAAAAGATTTGAAACATTTTAAATAATCGCGGAATATATTGGATCTTTATTTAAATAATCGAGGAAAATTCTTTAGAAACACAATATTTATATGTTTCTAGCATATCGGATTTTATAAAAATTTCGGAATTTACGGAGTAAACATATATTCTTGGAAACTTGATCATAGGAATGTTCAAGTTGGAGCATAATATTCGTATTCTGTTTATAATTATTGGAATATTCATAAGATTAATGATCTGGAATCGGATATAATTAGCCACTGGGACTGGAATAATTCAATAAACTTATATGAAGTTTCTTGAATCAACGTGGATGATTTATGTTTTATGATATATATATTTTTGTATATAACCATATATACTTTTCATAACTTTATTCATTTCTTATTTATATCGGAATTTATTTTCTGATTTCTTTTAATATATCTGGTTTCTATTCTGTATTATTTCTTATTTCATATGGCCTTAATATCCTGTAAGATTTCCCAGAAATTAAATGTGCATATAAATTCACAATTGTATACATAATTGTCAATTTACCTCACAAAATCATTCTAGTGATATCCTGTAGTGGATTCGTTTTAATTTCTAATATACTATTATGGTTCTCACCAACTTTATAATGGTTTGACATTTAGGTACCCAAAAATTTAATAACCTGATATTTTCTTAAATAATTCTGATATTATAATTATTTTTCTAAACAAAATCTCTTTTTAGAAAATATTCTGGTATATCCTGGATTAATAAAGACTTCAAAACTGTTATTAAGCGCCGCTCTGATACCACCTGTAACGACCCTGGCTGACGTAGCCAGGTCGTCGGGTCGGGTTATCGGAGTTACGCAGCGGAATCCAGGGTAACAACAGTCTTTAGTCTTCCAGGATCCACGTTATCATATCTGTTGGGTTACCTGAACACATGCCAAAAATAGTTTCTGTCAACATAAAGTTGGTGAGGTCGTGTATTTTATAAAGTGAATGGCCAGTTCATTTATTGATAATTCTTTTATTTAAAATATTCTTTTATAAACATGCTTTACAGTTATAACTTCTGGAGGGGAAAATATATTCTATTATATCAATTCGATTATATGTCTATTATTCCGATTATATTCTATTGGTTGCCATTCCTATCTATGGTATCACTCTGCTTGTGATAAATATAATTATTTCTACCCTCTACTCGGGTAAAACTGGTTTTTGTCCTCTAGTTGGACAAGAAAGAAAATGGCGATACCGTCCAGTACTGTCCTTGTCGTTTCTATTACCCCCTTTATATAACTTTTATTAGTAATCATTCTTTTATGTAAAGCATTATTATGTTTTCTTATAAATGACATGTATTCCCCCGAAAACACTTAATAAAACAGTAAAAGTGGGGAGTTCACGATACTCACAGGTTTGCGTTAATCTTTAGCTAATCTTCTTATTACAATTATATGTCATATATATATATATAGATACGTTTTACGCGTGGGACTTGTTAGATTGTAATACTTAAGATATATATCATATATACAATTTATACATATAGAATTCGGTATATATTAGATAGTCTTAAACTCGGGGTTTGGGCATCCTAAATCTAGGCAAAAAGAAATAAAGCTGGCCTTTACAGCTTGGCACACGAACCTAAAGAACTCTAGACACGAACTTACCCGAGTCTAGTATATTGTTTTATATATCGAATCTTATATATATATAAACGTATATATTTTATATATGTTTATTATTCTCTTATTATTATTATTATCAAGTCCGTACGTTATTCGTATTATATATATATTCGTATAATTCTAATAATATTCCTCGTCTAGCTATTGGACCGGGTTCTATTCCGGGTGTTGACCGAGTCACTGAGTTAACTCGGTATCGGTTCAAGCTCTCCAAAGCTTTATTGGTATCTCATACAATAATCACAAAGATATGTTAATAATCATAAGATTATATGACTAATAATCAATTGATAATTGTATCTTTCATACCATTAATATACAACTTATGTATATGGGAAAAGGATGCTCGGATTAGTAACCGGAGACTCGCCAGTACACAGTCGGGGATTGACCGGAAGTTCACCGGATCTCCAATCGGTTCCTTAACAATATCAACCTTATCTTTGGCCCCAAATTCCTGGTTATAAACACACAAGACATATCGGTCAGTATCACTAGTCAGAGGATAACTAACCCCTAATCACTTCATACAGGAAAACCCGATCAGTTATATGGCTGTGGGTTCCATACCACACACACACATCGATGTGTGTGTGGATTATAATATCATCAAGTGGGTTTAATGGTTAACTGAATTCACGACAACAGTTACCATAACCGGTGACTGTTTGCTTCCTTCAATCAAGAACTAAGGAAAGAACGAGGTGGGTTATCGGGATTTAGCGGAACAGAGGGTTGTTTCAAGGGTGGTTACCGGTGACTCGAATAGAAAGGAAAGATTATCGGGTTTAGCTATATTATCGGCAGAAGAAAAGGAACGCCGGTACCGGTCACCATCTCCGGTGACCGGTTGATACTCTTATTGCACACACACATACCGTGTGTTGTGCGGGTGTGTTATGCAGAAAATAAGGGAAGAAGAGGGATGGTGTTGATCGGATAAAGCTGAGGAGGCTTACCGGAGTAGCAGTGCGGCAGCTGGCGGTGGCGGCGCCGGTGATGGTGGTCCGGCTGAGATCTTTTGTCAAGACACACACAAAGTGTGTGTACATATGAATGCAGAGGGAGAGAGTGTAGCGAGAGACAAGAGAGGTGGTTTTAAATAGGGAATTAAAATTAGAGGGTGTTTGGCAACAGGGATAATAACTGGGACTCGCGATGTTTGGTAACGAGTATAACAATAAAATAAGGAGCGTTTGACAACGAGTTATTAGCAGATAAGGAGCGTTTAACCGCGATAATAAAAATTCAATAATTATTATCTATATATTCGGTTGAAACAGTTTGTCGCGAGATTCGAACTTGAATATTTTATTGGATAATCGGGTGGTCGGGTACGACCCGACCCGTTTAAGAGACCCGTAACATCTCGGGTGTTACAACCAAGCCTTTCATCTTCTCCATGACTCCCTCTCTCTCACTTTCTCTCTCGAAATCAAAGGCCACAAGACCCGGGCGTCGGTACTCGTGACTCGTTGGTGCTGGTGATGTTGATGATGGTGAGGACGACGATGGGGTTCGTTGGGGGTGGTCTTCGATGTTTTTTAATATAAGTGCGCCTGCTAGCACCACCATGAAACCACCACTATTTATCTTTTTATCACCTTCTCTCTCTAAACCTGCCGATACCACTACCCCTATCTCTTTTCTCAATGTTTCAAATCTGAAACCCAGATACCCTTCTCTTAGATCTGCGGCAACACGTGTTCAGATCTTTGTTCGTCTTTTGTTCAGATTTGCGGTAACACTTGTTTATGCTGTTGCTGCTACTGCTTGAAAAGACATGATTTTTAGTCAGAAGATTGAACTCGAGATTTTGACAAGACATGATTTTTAGTTTCTTTGAATGGTTTTTATGTTTAGAATGCTTTGGAATCACTTTCATCTAGAGATCGGATCAGTGGTGGGGCTCTGCCATTTTCCATCAACAATTTGTGCTTTGTTTGGCTCAAAATGCAAGAGTGAGTATAAAGATATCTACTTTTTAATAATTTATAATAATTTATGTTTCTTTTTATTAATAATTTATGATACAAAATCTTTTGCAAAATCGACGTTGATTTTGAATGGGTAATAACATTGTGTGATTATGTTATTTGTTGCAACTAACTGCTCTTAATTTTAGGCACTGGCTTCATTTTATGTAGATGGTGATTATACATTTCCAAATATTGTTGTATGTGTTATGTCTTTTGTAGATTGTGAATCTATAAATGGGTCAACATTTAGAGTTGGATTTTGAGAAGTATTGTGTGGTACAAGTGAATAGAGTGCATTTTATTGAAGTTAAATTGGGTTTTCTTATGTAACTTGTGTTGTTACAACGTGATATATGTTTTTTTTTAATGAAAGATGCAGGTTTTTGTATGTAACAAAACTTGTTACAATGTAAAAATTATCAACATTGCTCTTTACAAACAAAGTGGTTTTGTATATATTGTAACATTTATACAATATATAAGTTTATTAAAATATTAATCATAATATTTCCTAAGTTCACTTTTATTAGTTATATTATTTTTTACTTATACATTTTTTGTTTAAATGTTTTTGTTAGAATAGATGGGCTGATGCTGAGATGTTCTGGGCTGTTGATTGGATCAAGGATTGCTGATGGACTGGCTTGCTGAATAATTGATGGACTGGGCTCTAGGATAAATAGAAGAGTGCTGGGCTTTGGTGTTTCACCAGCCCAACTCATAAGGTCTGCCATGTCATCAATCCAAGTGAAAGGTTATAAAGTAATCTTAGCCACACGTTAAAGAAACACAAACTCATCACAACCGTTCGATGTATGTTTCTTGATCAAGTTTACAAGCAGCTATAAATAGCTTTCTCTTTTTCCCAGATACAACTTTTGCTCATTCTGTTTTTCACATTCGTAGTCTTTCTCTTTCTCTCAGTTAGGGTTTCGTCTCCTTGATACTTTGTCCAAATCTTGAGTTGTATTTGTTATTCACGTCTGTTTAGCTCTTTGTTAAGATCTAAGAGTTGTGTGTATCTGATCATCTAGTTGATGATCTAGGAGTAGTCTGAGTGATTTGTAGTGAGGTTATTTTGTAATCTTTTATGTTATCAAAGTTCTTGTTATTGATCAGTATTTTTGGTCATAAGTTCTGATAATATTACAGTTTCTGACAAAGTTGTAACATTTATAGATACTAACAAAGTTGTAACTAATAGAACTAAAAGTTGTAACATAATAACAAAAACTGTAACATACTAAAGTACATGTTGTAACACAATAATACAAATTTGTAACTTATGAAAAATGAAATTAATATATCTCTAGTTCACTTGTAAGATGTAATAGATGATTATAAAAAAATGTTAAAAAATTGAGGACCACCATTTATTTCGAGCACTAGCAAAATCTCGTTCATTGTCAATTTACAACTCAATTTTTATGAATTATTTATTTAATTTTATTAAACAAAATAGATTATTTGATTTGATGATGATAGAGAAAATTATAAATTGTCACCTAACAACTTTTGGAAAAGCATGTACTATGTCAGAAGAAAAAGAGAGAACCAATTTTGATTTTACATCTTTACCCTTTATGTACCTTTTATTAACAAGGCCAACCAATATAATAATAAAACAATTCAGATCTAATCTTGTCCATGCATTCAACTTGATTAATTGTCATAAATGGGTTTCTAGAGTTTACACAACTCATAGAGTTTTTATTTTAGTCAAACCGTATATATATACACACACACACACACTTACCAATGTCGGGTGCACTCACATAATAACTGTTGCAAACGACCGCCCAAAATAATCAATACCCAAATACGCCCAAAAAAAGATGTTGCCCAACCCCCCACAAAAATTATTAAACCGCCCAAAAAATGAGTATAAAACTGCCTAAAAAATTGCCAAAACCGCCTTTGCACCTCGCAAGGGCAGAGCGATCAGTGTAGAAGGATGAAAGTGGTTTTGTGGGCTGTTGTGTTTCGTCGGTGGTGGTAGAAACGGTGCAGCGACGGTTGTAGATTAACAGTAAATCGGTGACAACGACTCCTAAGCTGGTCGATGACGATGGTGTGTAATGGTTATAGGCTTATCAAGGCGTGAGAGAGCGTTTTTTGGGTCGGCTTTGAATTTTTTGGTTGGGAAACGGTGGTGTTGGATACCTCCCGGTGCGTAGCGCGGGGTAAAAAACTAGTTAAGCTATATATAGTAAATAATTTATTATATTACTTTAACACTCTAAAACTCAAGTGACTTTCAAAATAATATTTGTATATACATTTTGAAGGAGCAACGCCCCATCAACGACATCACTACCCCGAAGCCCGACTTCAAACCATATTCACCTCCGAAGCTCACGACTTGTTATGATGCTACATATTGATCGTTGTGTATAATATCTTCACTCTCAGTAGTTGCATACAAGTCTTTAGAACATTAATTAAAAAAATAGGATGTCTATGACGTGTACGCGTCGAATAAACAAAATCCTCTTTAAATTTTATTTTTCCATTAGAAGGGGCTCACACATGTTCTACAGTACCCACTATAAAATACTCCGAAAGTATGAAAAGCTCTTTATGTTATAAGTTATTCTCATCTAGAGCTCTCCTTCCAAAATCCAAATAACTCTTTTCTTTTTAGAGCTCAGGCCCTAGACAACGTGATATCTTATGTAGCTCATGCTTAGATGATATATCCCTCTCTTGAGCTCCGAAATGGCTTATTTCTGAATGGTGCTCCAACTTTATGTGACTTATACTTTTCTAGAGTTTAGGTTATATATATCAAAACATAAATCTAGGATAACTATCCATCATAGACTGTGACAACAGTCAACGTAACAGGTCAACGTCCGTACATGTTTCAGTTATAACTTCATTATATGTGCATATTTAGACAATTTGCATACATTATACCCCCCAGGCTAGTAGAGCATGAGTTAAACAGAAAACTCAACATAATACACTTGTTTAGTCATACAACACCCGGATACACCATCAAAACAAGCATTTCAAGAGGTTATGCCCTCTAACACATGCTAATGCACCTCTAACACACGGTTGTGAACACAGAGATCATCCTGGTATATCAATCAACAAACCCATGACACATGTGAAACAAAATACATGTTAATGTCGTCATCAAGAGGCATGGAATTTAACAACCTCTTACTCTTATGAGACCGGATGATATTCCTATATCAAAGGTATACTAGAGGCTATACAACGAACAATCACAACACTATTAACATGAATAGGCCGATTTATTTAACATAACATGTTAAGTATTGGATCATAGCCAAGCTTAATGAATTAGAGCTATACAAACATATGTATACACACACACGACATACATACACACACATGACAACTACTCATTCTTGAATTAGTCACCTATCTACCTTGTCTAGTTCCTTAAATATATGAACACATATATGATCAAACACTTAGACATCTACACAACACATGAATGACAAGTCTTTTCCCTTATTTCGGCTGATCCATCACCTACATGCCTAAGAAACATCTTATCAATCCAACACTACTCCATGTGGATCCTAAACCTAAGGTTTCTAACCTATCATAGCCGATCTATAAGTCATGAGCATACACTATCACCTTAAGTTTATATTTAATTAGTTAAACAAAAGTTCATGACACTATCCAAGGCCCTACCCCTTTCCACTTCTAGTATAGAACAAACATCCCTATCATACTTAGATTTGCAGCTACCATAGGACACATAGAAACAAAACTTGCACTAAGGAGATGTCACTATCCAAGAGCACACCTTCATACAAGGTGGCGGCCGAAAAATCAATTCCCAAGGCACCATTGTGTAGATAGAGCATTGGTTGAGCATCACCCACCTTGGAACTTGTAGAAACAACTTAGATATGATCCATCACCATCAAAAACTAAGCTACACTCCTACTCCTTGTCTCACATCAGCCGAAGATCAAGAAGGCACATGCCTTGTGCTTAATTGTGAACTATTACCAAAAAAGGGAACAAGACAAACCTAGAACTTAATACACCTAGCTAACCACCTTCTACATATATCCACATCTAGAAATCGGCTCATATAGGGAAGAAACAAGTGAAGAGTTGACTTGTCAAGCACTTACACCAAAATAAGTAGCTTCCAAAGCCTTAACATACTTCTACTCAAGTCAACATTTCCTTTTTGTTTTGTCTAACCTATCGCCTAAAGCCCCTAGCCACTAAGCACATGTTTTTCACCAATTAAGGAATAAGACACATGAACAATACACAAACATATGCAAAAACAACACCTACTTTTGTGTACATCCTCATCCAATCGGCCATGGACAAGAACACCTCACAACTTACACTAAACTAGTAAGAAACTTTATACATGAGCTTCAATCCATAGAGGATAGTTTGCCATCCAAACTAGTATAAATAGACCTCTCCATTCACTTCATTCCTTGCACCAAATCACACCTCTCTCTCATTCTAAAAACTTACGGCTCAAGTGGTCAAGAACACAAGGATTAGAAGCTTCAATCTATCGGCTCAAGGCTTGGCATAGGAAGCTCTCTAAGTCTAAGGATCACTAGCATTTACAAACACTCAAGGTAAAATCCATTACACGTTAAGCTCTTTCGTTCGATGTACCCTCTTGTAGATCCAATACTCGGCCTTATAACGTCATGTTTAGGCACACAACACTTCACAAGAGAATAGATTTTCAAAACAATAAACTTTGATATAAATCTTAGGCACATTGTCTTAATACTAGTGTTTGTTCATATAATATTGTCTTAGCATCACTATACTCGACATTGTTACAATCACAAGTAGTCGAATTATGCTTTTGAAACCATGCACAACTTGGATCACTATGAAATGAGTCGGATTTCATAAGTGCAAGCTCACCTCGCTTAAGCTTTAAGCTAAGGCTATCCACATTGTGATCAAGACTTAAAAATGATGCAAAACTCACAGGTATATCATGTAATAACACTACAAGGCTTGAATAAGCTTAGAAATGGATAAGATGATTCATTAACCAATCGGCATTTGCTTTTGTACAAAGAACACAAATCGGTCACATTGAACTAACACATGTTAATAAGAGCCGAATCATGTGTTAACTATAAACGGACCTAAAAAGGGTTCCACACATATGTTAAGCAATGTTTTCTCAAAAACCAACCACACATGGTGATTCAGTGCTGAAATACGGCCCAAATACCCCATGTGAGGCCTAATATGGTTCACCATGGACATTACATTTCGAAACAACAAAGTTTTGAACTATATGTTTGTTAGAACATTAACAAGTATCATGAACAACGAAACACACTAAACACAATAGTCCACAAGTGTCGGGTGAACAATTTGTATGATAAACAACATCCGGATGACTTACCGTGTCCATAATGATCATAGGGTGTCATTTGTCAGGACAGTGATCATCTGCTAGCTCACTAGACCACACACGACTCAAACAGGTGACTTTTCTATGGCCACATTTTACTATTTTACATTTTTTGGGGAAATACATGCATCAATACTTGTGTCAATTTCAAGTGTGTGTACATTCTAGCATGACTACCATGTGGAACATGAGACATTTTGGTTCATGAGCTCACTAGTCCTCGTACATCGTTCACTGTAACCATTAGCTAGACATTTAGCCATGGAACACTTTAATAGATCTATTGGGTTGACACCCCCACTCTTGGTTAGTCGCTCTAACCGGCCACATGCAAAAGAGTGTTAGTATTCTACTATACATACATTGTCTTTAGTGTACAATGCACGAGGCACCACAGTCACGAGGTTTGGTTACAGGACTCATGGTTCTCACAGCGATCATTTGCTTAGCTAGCTCATGATTGGTCAAACACGGATGACACGTTCATTTCACAGTACATTCAAAACCCATAGACTCACCAACATTATTGTTGACAAAACCCTTTATGCATGTGTTTCAGGTAACTAATGGAGGGCCACCGAGGATTGAGGGAAGGGTTCGAGCATGCACACCGTGGTATTACTTTGATGGCTTTTGTCAACTTCAAAAGGCTATGTTGTTAATTTCCATAAAACAATGTTTATGCGCTATCACTATGGATAATATTTAAATAAATTCATGACAAATTCCATCTTCTATGGTGGTACTATTTTGAGTAAATGTGTATTGCTTGAACCTTGTGCTTGAAAACTTTTCAATCGTTGCATTCCCGTGTTTCCACCTAAGCGGGGTGTGACATAGACACTCATAACAGAGAGAACCCCCATTTTCATCATGACAATGCCACTGCATTATTTTGTTCAAACACTATATTTGTGCTTGTCACGAACAGTGGTGTGAATCACGATTACAGTTCATTTTTGTAATGAACAACAAAAAAAAAGGCTATCTGGGGTAACCCATTGGCAAAAGGCAACCACATACACCCGCGATTGCAGACATCACTGGGTAGCCCGAGCCACCATCTTCAGTTCCGAGGAAAACTCACTGCCAGAAAGCCTACTACTGGAGTAAAACTTGGTTAGGATAGGATTCGAACTTGAGACTTATGGTCTTCAACCCATAATTTCAATTTATTCTCTATTGCTAGTTGAGCTAAAGCTAATTATATTACAAGGCCATTTTTAACGGTTTAACTTAAACTAAAATAGATTGTCTTGTATATTTTTATTTTCACTTTTTTTAACAACAAAGGCCTAGTCACATGATCACTCTGATAAATGGATCGTCATTCCGTCTAAAGTATAAAATGTAGTGACCTGGCCTATCACAGTCACACCAAGAGAAAACCAAAATTGGGAGAACTTGTTGGCTCTACCCAAAGCAAGTTGTTTTAGGCGAAACTCCAACCCACGATCTCTTGTAAGGAAAGTTATAGGATTATTGCTAGAACATTTGCCTTTGGTTTATTTTATTCCTATTAATTTATAATTTATTCTACTAACAATGTATGTTTTTAACATTCTATATAATGCCGAGAAAATTGCCAAACATCCTATCAACATCTTACATAGTTTAGGAACATATCTACAAATATGTTTTTCTTAAACAAATCCTCGCTAAAAGCTAAAGTAGTTAAAATATACAGTATATCTTTTGAACATTTGGACTTTGGAGTAAGATCTATATTTTATTTTATTTTTATCACACATGGTTCTGACATGCAAAACACAATAACGTTTAAAAACTTTAGATTCCCTCCACATTTAGTACACCTCCAAAAATATAAAAATAAAACCTTCCCAAACCCAATGCCCCCTTTAACTCTACTGCTTGCTTTGTACTTATAGGTACACCTATAAATTTTGCAAAATTAAATTTTATAAACATTTAAAATGTAACTAACATTTTTGGTCAAACATATAAATTATGTTTTATTAATCTTTTCGAATGCCAAATTTTGACCAATGTTGGTTGATCATTCTTTTACTTTATACATTCTTTCTTTCTTTTTTTTATCCAACTTCCAATAAAGCGTCAAAGCCGACCTTGGGATATACGAGTCGCACCCTTAGCTGAAGCCCAATTTTCCGTGAGGCCAATATGTGTGTATATGTGTGTGTGCATGCGTTTATGATAATCCAATTGGGTCGTTTATGATTTATCTAAAACTTAAGGCTTATATCGAGACCAATTCAATCCAAAAATGATAATCCAATATTCAATCATCTACTTATCTAATATAATCTAAATATTAATATAACAATATTTTAGTACTATTTTATGCTATTATGGTATTGAGTCGTTTTCATTATTCAGTCTGTGTATTCAAAGAAGTATTTATAGTAGTTATGGAAATTCTAATACTATATTTTTGCTATGTTTATTGCTATAACGATAATCATCGTTGAAAAAATTGGTTCTCTTATATAATTCGTTAGGGTCTAAGGGTCTTTTTTCGGCTTGGCCGATGCCTTGAATCATCAGGGCCGGCTCTGATTGGGTTACTATAGGCAAATGCACGCCCGCGATGGAAGGCAACCCAGGTAACCCAGCCTGTCGCCAATTCTAGGGGTGCCATCGCCTGAAGACCCACTATGGTGCACATGACATTTTTCATGAAACTGATTTCAACCAACTACGTACTTAGAGAAAATCATTTGGATACCGCTAAAGCATTGCCCCTGTAATAAAATGCCATATATATATCCTGTTTCAACTATACCAAAAGAATTATTTAATGTTTATTATTAGTTTGATTTCATGTAGTGTAAAAATTGCGTATCTATCATTTTTTCGTTGTTTTATTTTGTGCCGACGGTCGGGTTTGGGACTTGGGGGGGGGGGGGGGGGGGGGGTCCTCGTTTTCTCCGAGAACCAATGGTTTCAAAGGATGGTTGTAGAGTAGACTTTGTATAATATTTTAAACACACAAGGGCGTCCACATGTGTACAAGTACAACGGCTTTCACCCTAATCATTTAATAATGTCATATTCCTCACCTTTCAAAAGGGTGGTGGTAATTGTACACTTCTAAAATTGTTTCCACACCTCTTTATACGCGGCGTATTGCTCTATATGTCCCGTATACAGGGTGACACAACCTTCCACGCGTCACTAATGCACATCAGTTAAAGTCATGTCATGGCCTTATGTTGCGTATAGGTCTATATGCGACATATAGGCCTACACGTGACTCACTTATAGTGGGGCCACAAACATTCTCATTGTCAGACCATCAGACGTCGCATATAAGTGTGTCGGGGTGTGTATTTACAAGTGGGCCGGGGATGTGCCAACATGAGGACCAAATGTGTTTGTAATAAAAAAATATATATATATTTTGTAAGGTTATATGTTTGTTATACACATAGTAGGAGTGAAAAATCTAACCGGTTTGAGAACCGAAATGGGGATGTGAACCGAAACATACATACATAGAAACTAGTTTCGAATTGATACAACCCTTGGGTTTCTAACATGTTTATAATCCTCTTCTTTGAAACCGATTAAACATCATCGATTCGGGCCGATAAAAAAACCCGAAACACCACACCACCTGATCTGATACGTGAGCGGTGAGTGTGTGACTATACTCAACTCGTGAGTTGTGGGGAAAAAAGTGTGACATTCAATGAAACAAAACCACATTCACAGTTTCTCTAAACGTTCCGCTATAATATATTTGATCTTTTAATTGTATTAAAATGTTTCCAAAAAATCATTCGCTCTCACACTCACATGGTTCTTCTCTATGCGTGTGTGGTTGGGGGGAGCTCTCATACTTACGCGACGCTTATGTGACTGACTTGTTAAAAAAAATCTATTAATATGTTAGTTTTGTATATTTTTTTACTTATTTATCTTGTGCTTTTAGTTAGTTTTAGCTTGTACTTAGTGTGAGTTGTAGGTGTTCGTGTGCTAAATAAGTAGAAAACGAGGTCAAATCATGAAGATAGGAGCACACGAGAGGAATCAGGAAGTTAAAAGGAGAAAATGGGTTTTTATTATCTTTGCGTTACGCGAAGAGTACGTGCACTGTTGATTGCGACGCGCAAATAAAAGGAAAAAATAGGCTCGATTATTTTGTCCTTAACGCTATGCGGTGGACCTCCTTGTTGAGCGTTGCGTTACGCAAAGATTTGCTTAAGTTGGCAAAAATTTGCTTTTTTCTAATTAAATGTTTGGAAACCCTCTCATTTTAAAAGGACACCTTCCAGACACAAAAGGACGAGTGAAAAGGCGATTGTCTACGAAAGAACGCCATCCCACTTTAATCTTTCATGCAATGAAGGTCAAAATCAATCATTGAAGGTTCCATAATGAACATATGCGGCTAAATCACGTGTAACTTCCTCCGTGTGAGTAGTTTGTTCGGTTAAGCTTAGACTTTGGTTGATTATGTATTTGGATCTGTTTTGTTTAAAATATTGTGAAACAGCTTGACCTGTTTTGTTCGCATACGGTTTTCTTGCATCATGAGTGGTTTGAGTAAAGGCTTGTAATTGGGTAATTGAATTGTGTGGGTTGATATTAGGAACTTGTCTTCGACGGTCACTTTAACTAACTTTTCAAAACCATGTCTACGTGGTGTTCAATAAATGAGTTTTGTGCAAAACCTATAACCTGAAAGTTGGAGGGGGTTGCATTTTCTCTAATTGATATTCGATCCCAGATAAAAGTTTGTTTAGTTGCAATAGTTTCACCAAATCAAATAAAACAATAAATTCTCATTTAACTTAGTTAAAGATTATGATTTTCCACCAATTCTTTGTGTAGACGACCTTACCTCACCATACTATAAAATCACTTTCTTTTGTCGGACCAAACAACGTCGATCAGTGACTCACTCACACGATATCACACATGCCCTAAAGTGAAGATGTATCCTAGTCTCAAGAAATTTTTTTTTCAAATTGTGTTGTGCGCCACTCACCACATTAAGAAAAATGTAGCATGTAGATTCACCTAAGGATGAGCATTTCAGTAATGGATACCAAAGATACCAATACCATACGTTCCATTTTCAGCACCGGTATTTTTGGTACTTTACCGGTTTGGATAATATTTTACCCAAAATTACCGGTACCGTACCAAATATCTTGGGTACTGGTGCCAAGTTTTGGGGATTTTGGGTAGCAGTACCTAGCTCGTCCCTAGATCCACCGATACAACTTTTTATTTTTCGAATCCGGTTTAGCAAAGAAAACCGTTTCAGATCGTTATGCAACCCCAACCAAACCTCAGCGTTCTGCCACTCATATTTGTAAGACAGTGTTTATAAGTTGATGGGTTGGACCCCAAAATATTATGTTGACTCTAGGCCCGGGGGGACAAAACCAAAATGGGCCTAAACTGTATGGCATTGGACCAACCTTTTCTGAGACCGAAACCAAACGGGCCTAGATAGCACCAGCTGTGGGCTCGTGTTTGGGTTCATAGCCATTTTAACTTCACTAGTAGCATCACCTCAAGGGAGGGCCTTGGGGACGGTTCGTTTAAGATGGCGTTAGTGTTTGAAACGCTACCCATGCACATGTGACGCGGTAGAAGCCACATAACTGCTCTTAACTTTAAAATGAAACGAGAACTTGTTTTTCTTCGGTTTCACCTTCAAGTGTTGCACATTTTACAGGGTACGTGACATAGTTAACAAAAGGAATCGATCATCTGGAATAAACGGGTCAAACAACATATCCAAAACACCAACAGCAACTAGAAATTGCTCATCACATTTCAAAAAGAGCATCTTGAAAATGGACATCAGATTCAAAGAAAAAAGGTCGAACATGGTTTGGGTTTCCTTTTCTTGACGTGAAAAGTAAAAACAATAGAAAACAAGACTAATAACATATACATGATTTACCGTCTTTATGCTAGAAAATGAGTCAGAACGTCTCCTGTCTCAACTGTCACGGATCAAATTCGTTGGTGCGCTTAAAACATACTTGGGTAACTCATACTTTGCACCTGCCTTACCCAAAAGAAACTGATCACTAAATGGAAATAAATTATAAAAAAAAAATCAAGAAAAATAAGGTTTCAATGAAAACAGACCTCTCTCGTCATAACATACAGTCAGATCAGCCTTTTGAACGATAACACCAGCGCTATCTATAATCGCTTGTGCAAGGGTTAAGTCAGCCTCTGCGGCAGCTTGAAGTGCATCCCAAATTTCTGGTTTAAAAAAAAATAATAATAATAAAAAAATAAAAAAACTGTTAATCAGAGAACAGAGATGGATATATTTGACAGACTAGCACGAGATTACTTTTATGCTTGGTTTAAGAAAGCGTGAGGCGCACCGATGCAATAGGATCCCCAAAGTCGTGGTGCGAGTGAAAGCGCATACATCACCACGTATGCGAGGCGGAAAGTATTTATATATCATGAGGTTATCATCACATATTAATTTAGATATAAATAACCTTATATATGATTTAATATATAAATAACCCCTATTTACAAATTACAACCTAAAAGGCTATATGTACAAGAGGCGTGCTCTGCCGCAATCCTTTTATTGAAACGCGTCTCATGTGCGCCTCCTGCATGCATGTCGCCTCAAATCGCCCCTTTTAAAAACCAAACATTTATACACCTTCAATTTATATTTACTTGAGTATACATGAATAATTAAAAACTGTTTTTTAATGTCACATTCAATATTCGTCTCGTTTTAAAGATCTCTAATAATGAAAAAAAATTGTAACCATGAGCACCCCTTAAGGAAAACTCGCAGACAGATACCCTGGCCTGCTAACCAGTGGGCCTTCAAGGGGGGTTAAGGGCTTAAAGCAGGAAATCAGTGAACTTGTAATCACCTTTTCGGCCACCATAATGTGGAGCAGTATCCCAGAACTCGTCACGCATTCGCTTAAGCTGCTCTCCTGTAATTGGTTCAGAATGCTTCCATGGTTTTGGTTTTGTTATTTTTTTTATAGGTTCTGCAAAACAAAAAAAAATCCCAAACTCCCACATAACTAAACACAATCCAGCATTACGTCAATTATATTCCGACGACTAAACACTTTAAAATCTATATGTGTGGTCACACCCACTTAAAAGCCACATGGAAGACAGTTCATGTAATAAGAAAAGACTCAAGAAGTTTGACTACAACCAAAGAAATCAAGAAAACTTTACTGAAGTTCATGAATCGACATTAATAGCTACCTAAAATCCCAAACAAATAAAAAAAGTACTCGAAGAAGATCAGGACCATCAAGCCACACGAGTAAGCAACTCAATCTGCAGACAACACATGCCCGACTTTAGGTTGTCGCATCTTTTTATTTTCCCTACAACAGCATTTATTACCTACACTTAATTACTAATTTACATGACCGGAAAAGGTCCATTACCGGTTACTCCCTACCTAACATCAACACCGTTTTCAAGCTTGATAACACCTTCATTAAAAAAAATCCCATATTTTGACCTCAAAAGTCAAACCATATAAACTTATCCATTAAAATCCCACTCATAGCAAAAGCAACTCAGAAGGTCTGCAGCGGATGGGACGAGGTCAAACCTTTCCTAGATAACACCCTCACTAGATATCGAGACTACTTTCGAGTTTCGACTCTAAAAAACCCCTAATTAAGGTCTCACAATGTCCCATTAACAAGATCAATCTACCTTACATTGCATCTTAAACCACTTACCAACAAATTATATTAAAACTAAACATAACACAAAACACTTAACAAGAAAACAAGTCCTACTACAAAATCATCATTACCAAGATCAGTTAATTCAATAATTTCAAAAAAAAACCTAAAACAACTACAATAACAACAATCAATAAAAAAAAACCCAATAAAATCAATCAAAAAACGATTTTATTATAGAAATTTAAAATCTTTACCGTCCTCTTTAGCGCGCGATGATCCAGCACAACCCATATTGATTTTGTTCCTCAAGATAACCGATTGGATTATAAAATCTTGAGGAATAAAGAAGTGGGTTCAAAAAAAAAATCCGATAAAGAGAGTTGTACGTAGGTTATTTATAATAATAATCGATGATTATCGATAAAGAAATTGAGTGAATTGGGTTTAGGGTTTGAATATTATTATCGGTTTATGATATGATAATTATTTTTGTTTGATGATAGAAATATGTGAACGGGTCGGGACAGTTGATGACCTGGCGGGTTTTACACCTCTGGTACACACGTGGACTGGGCCCGCGTTCGAGGTCTCTCTCGGGTGTGGGGCATGGTGAAGGGTTATTCGGTTTCAAACTGATTAAACTAAAAACTAAACCGAAACGGCTTTGAGCCCGACTGGGTTGTGTGTTTGGTTTTTTACTCATAAATTTTATTTCTTAAAAACTTGTTAAATTATATCAAAATAAAAGATATGCGGGCAATAAGCTGCGCTGACAGAGTTGTATGTTTGGTTTCGGTTCAGTTTTGAAGTATGGTTAACTTGGTTTTTCGTTTCGGGATTATGAATTTGAATTGAACATGATAAGATATACAATTTTGAGTTGATCCATATTCCGATTTAAATTTTTTTATTAGAACGTAAATCCTAATCTATTCCTGTTAAACAGAATATTTGAATTTTTTGAGATAAAATATAATTCTAAGGAGATTTAGATTTTTAAGGGATTAAATATAATCCTAAGGTTAATCTATTATCTAAGATTAAATTATTAAATAAATTTGGTTTCTTTAATTATCAAAACTATATACATTGCATACAATATCACGTGTGTATGAATCGAATATGTGACCTACCCTCAGAATGGAAACCCCTAATGGAAAACTCACCCTACCTCAAAACAGCTAGGATGGAGATCATTGGCATTCATGTTTCTAGTTGGTAATCGGTTTATTAATCTATCATCTTATCTTATACTAGTGGAAATATCCGCGCGAATCCGCAGGTAGTTATGTGTTTTAACACTTTTAAGTGCATGTTGTATGGCGAATGTGACGTAATTCATTTTTAATGCCAAATTGCTAATACAATTAATGTATCAATTCACAAAGAGCAATTGACTATAAACTAAAGAATATATTGACATAAAAAACAACAATATAAAAGATGGTAAATGACATTATGGATCGCAAATGAATTTCTAAATCTTTTTAAACCAAGGTACCATAGTTACCATGTTGAATGAGGTAGTAGTATAGTGCTAGGGCCATAATCATTGTATATGAAGATCAAATAAACATGGTTTTTACTTTATGGCTATTTGTGATATTGGAATCTTACTTCTTTGAGTTTGGTTTTTGGAAGGGGTTCACCTTCCAAAGGTTGATAGCTCATAGCTTTATTCCATTTTCGATCATTAGTATCTTAGGTTCTTCATTTGAGTTATATACACATCCATCCACATCATAACGACCAACACTACATAAAGTTTCAAGTACACAAATTAGATATCATTTTGATGTTAAACATCTAGATTTAATCTCATACATAAAAAAATTTACCAAAAAAAAAATAAAAATCTATAGTATAAGGCGTATATTAAATAATATAGAATATATATGCCAGACAGAATGTGTTAACCTATTTAATATAAGTATTATTATAAAAGCGTTTGATTGCAACCCACCAAACCATTTACAGTCCATTTGGCTCCACAAATGGATGTTACATGGTCGTGTTCGGGTAGCATGACTTTAAGTGTCTCTGAGTCAGGGTTTGAATAAACATATAGGTAGCGTTCAATTTCATCAATTTAAACCCGTGAACTACTATCACCACCTCTAGGTAAAACAACCATAACCTTAATAGCTTTATTTAAAAAAATCAAGGTAAAAAAGTACCCTTTTCAACTACTTCCGGACTTCCTAGGACTTCCTGTTATCCACCTTTATTGCATTATTTGGCTTTTAGTTGCCAAAAGAGACCTTCATCCAGTAAACAATTTGATATCACCATCATCTAACACATGTTGATTACACCCTCGTTAATATTTTAACAGTTTTAAGCACTCAACGTATTAAATACAAGTCAAAACATAAACCAAATAGCTATATGGATGCAGAAATAATGGCATATTTGTTAAATAAACAAAAGCATAGAAAATAAACAAGGGCTTACCAGAAATGGTGATTTGACCGAAATGGTAACGCTATGGCAACCTTGATTGAAACAAAGTGCCATGATTTAATCAAGAAATGATCTAGAGCGAGAGTGCTGATACCATTTTGGATTTGTACTGCACGTGACATGTTAAAAAATTAGATAAAAGCCATGCAATCCTAACTACAAAGTAAATTTGACCAAAATAAATCATTACTACATGTGAAATCGTTGTTGGATGAAAAATAATAGTTTGTAAATGTTTTTGAAATTACTATATTAGTCATCTGGCCTACTTTGGATTGGTTAACGTGCCAATTTGGGTCATCTACTCACCTCAAATTAGTCAATGGGTCAATTTGGGTTATATCGAATTCGGGTCAAAACAAACGAAGATTATACATTGTCGATTTGGGTCATGTCATATTAGATTCTTGAATCAAACACACCACTTCATTCTTTCAAGAACCTAACAGTAATTAAAAGGAAAAATGTAATTAACCGATGATGAACTTTCAAAACTCGAAACATAAATCGAAAATGATAGTTGTAACATTAAATGAAAATTTGAGATATGCGTGTGATGGTTGTGAATATTCATAACATCATAAAGCTTACATTACAAATACAAAAGTAATAAAAATATAAGAGTTAAACATATGAAAAGTCATAAGCCCTTACATAAATACAAGAGTAATACAAATATAACAGTTAAACATATGGAGAGTCGTCATATAAATACATATATGTGAAAGTCACTTTGCATTACTTGTATAATTGTCATCAAAAGTTGTACTATATGGGCATAAAAGGAAGAAAATGGGTAAAATATAGAGATGTATGCCTGTGTCTCTTGATATGCCATCTTATAAGTGTGGCAAAATTACAATCTTATCCATCGAATTTCTTTAATTAGGGAATCAATATATATATATATATATATATATATATATATATATATATATATATATATATATATATATATACTAGTGGGTTGGCCCGCGCGTTGCAGCGGGTGTCATTGGTTCTCTTAGTGTAATCTAACTCGACATGTTTTGAACACCAATTATTATTATTATCATCATTATTATTATAGACTTGCCGCCGATGCGCAACAATCAAAATGGGCTTATTATAGCTTAAAAAAAGACACACGAAACGCAGAGTATCTCGAATTTGTACCATCGAATCAAAATGTATTATATTTAAGAATGCACGTCAGCCTATACTTGACCCATTTAGCTAAATATATTCACGCGTTTGACTCACAACAAACCCAAACCCATGAATTTCTTGTTAGATTTGTGTCGCATGATTGTTGATAAAAGTTTGGTTGTCTATGAGATCCTTAAATAATGACAAAACTACTAAAATGTTGTAGACAAAAATCAATAACGAAAGATGGATAGTTCTGTAATGAAAAGGTTTAGATATTAGTAAATATTTGGACCTTTTTGTAATTTCCGTCGTTGGTAAATATTTGGATTGGACTTTTTTTGTAATTTTTACGAGACGTCTATATATATGAAGCTAAGACCTACAAACAACATGAGAAGGACATACATGCGGATTCTAAATGTTTTTTAATCTGTTGGTTTAGATGGATGACAATATCTACAAGCTTTTCCATAAGTTGTATCAAATAGCAAGTCCACGAAGAATTTTCAAGTAAGCCAAAGAAGAAATGAATTATAGATTGGAGGTTGTAATGGGTCACATAGGTTTACATCATCCATACTCTTAGACCAGAGTGACTTCTTCTTCAGAAGTTTTACTTGCTTCTTTTGGTGTATCAGTGTTTGCATTAAATACAGCTCATGGCCTTCAAAATGCATCATAGGCGCGGTGGGTGTGCTGACTGAGACGACACCACCCGACAACCCCTTTCCCTTTGCATATATATCTCTCTCTAATAATTTAGATGAAAAGAACGATAGGCAACTGCAACTCATTCCCAGCCTATTTTATTAAACAGTGGTTGTCTTAGCCAATGGTTAGCCTATAAAAGAAACATTGAAAAGACATTACCATCCTCAAAAAGCACAATGTAACATAATCAAAGGTCTTAGAGACGAACTCGGTGTCAAGTTTTTATCAAAGAATAAAATGATTAGTATACATGTAGTTTAACAATGTACAAGAAAATATGAGGGTATGTATTAAAATAAAGTAATATGCCGCCTATGCGTAACCAAAATAAAAGTGAGTTTGGCAATCTGGTAGCTAAATATTATGGAACAAAGCATGGTTTGTAAGTAACATGTGCATCCTAACACGGTTTGTAAAGCTGCATTATTTAAGTTGTTGGTTTCTTCACGGTGTCTTCTTTACCTACATGATAGGAGGTAAATAATTTGTTCAGGTATGAGCAAGTTTACTGGTTCTAAAATTAAATGTGCTTGGGTTATATAACGGTTTTTTCAACTAAATTCAAAGTTGAGGAAACAAATACAATTACACGTGTGTAGGCCTAATCTTCTCTTGGCTTTTGGTTTATTTCATTGCTTTTAAGATTTTAAAAACTAAGGGGTGTCTTCCTTTTGATAGCCTTTGCATTTGGTGTGACCGGTGGTACAAGTGTAAATGCTTATAATACAAAACATAATGCACATGTTAACTACTTTTTATGACTAAAATTGTCTTTTAAGCAACCTCATTTAATAAACTTCTCTTAATTAATTAATTAATACATTGTTTAATTCAATACATTAACTTTTAAATTAAATATTATTTAAGCTAAGTATAATAATAATAATAATAATAATAAATTTACATTATTAGAACTTTGGTCACCTAATACCTAATAGCAGTGTTTTGAAAACCGGATCGGACCGGCCGGTCGGACCGGGCTCCGGGACCTGGACCGGTCCGGTTCGGGTGGTTGGACTGTTTCTGCAGCGAACCGGCTTCCACCGGAAAACCGGCCCGTCGGACCGGAAAACCGGCCGATCGGACCGGAAAACCGGTGGTCGGACCAGTTTTTTTATTATTTTTTTGATATTTTGGGTTTCGAAGCATTTTTTGGCCCGGTTCGTTGGACCGGTCGGACCGGTTGGACTGGTGAACCGCTCGAGGGTCCGGTTCGACGTCCGGTCCGGTTCTGAAAACCTTGCCTAATAGGGTTAAATACATAAAATGATCGGCCACACTCATTCTTTTTGTCATTTTATATGTTATATGTAGTATGGTTTTTTATTGAACGAGTCAAGCGGGTAATTTCTTATTGAACGGGTCAAACAGGTAATTTTTATTGAATATGTGAAATAGGTAAATTTTATGGCACTTGTTTAGTTTACGCGGCTTTTTGCTGGCTTACCCATTATCTAGATGTAACTTGGTTATTATATAATGATTTATTATAAAAAAATTTAATAAATATTAAACTATTTATACCCTAAATATATATATATATATATATATATATATATATATATATATATATATATATATATAGGGTTAGGATCGTGTGAGAACCTCATTGAGTTGTGAGAACTAGAGAACTCTTGTGGACCTTTGATTGTGATGATCCTATGGTTAGGATTTAATCTAGAGGTTTTTTTGTCTTTACATGCCAATTAAAAAGTTATTATAATACTATTTTAATTTTTTAATATAAAAAAGTACAATAAAGGGTATTTAGGTAAAAAGACCATGAAAGAGAAAATAAATATTATAATACTATTTTAATTTTTTATTTAATTATTAAAAAAATCATATTTTTAAAATAAAATCTGATGAGATGATCTACCATATTTTACACTGGTGTAATTATTTACACCAGTGTAAATCTGCCATACACAAACTTTTACAAAATTATGTTAGTGTAAAAACCAAACAAAACATATGATAAGGATGATTTACACTGGTGCAAATTACACCAGTGTTTACTAAAACATCTATATATGCCCAAACATCTTTATAAAATCAAAAAAATATGCTGGTGTAATTATTTACACCAGTGTAAACTGGATGCACAAAATTTACAAAAAAATATGCTGGTGTAAAAATACCAAACAAACATATGATGAGGATGATTTACACTGATGTAATCCACCATGATTTACTCTGGTATAGTTTTTTACACCAATGTAAATCTACCATACACAAACTACTCCAACAAAAATGCAAACCAAAACATTTATAAAAAAATGTACATTACATCAATGTAATAACCAAACATTTATAAAAAAAACATACTACACATTATTTAAAAAAAAAAACCTGCTGCATCTTCGAATAAAAGCATCATCGTCCATCAAACATCATCATCTTCGAATAAGCATCGTCATCCATCAAACATCATCTTCTTCGTTAGATCTGTTTCTGAAACCTCCGACCACCGCCCAAAAACCATGATCGGACCCCCTATCATCTCCTTCACATCAACTCCCTGCCAAAACCCCTGCTACACAAAAACCCTGCTACACAAAAACACTAGTGTAAAACCCCCAAAAACAACAATAATAATAATAATAATAATAACAATAACAGAAATAATAATAATAATAATAATAATAATAACAGAAAATAATAATACTATTTTAATAAATAATAACATAAATAATAATAATAAAAATAATAACAAAAATAATAATAATAATAATAATAATAATAATAATAATAATTGGTACCGTATGGATCTGTTCGTCTTCATCATCACTACCATGGATCCCATCGGGGAAAACACCATCACCACCATCACAGTCGTCTTCATCATCACCACCGTATGGATCTGTTCGTCTTCATCATCACTACGTCCTCCACCCCTCTGCAAAACCCACCACCACCATCAACCACCTTCGTCTCCCCTCTGCATCATCTTCGAACACCCTCTACAACCCCCCACTGTCATCAACCACCCTCTGCAAAAAACCCACCACCACCAACGAGCCCTAACAGATCTGCAAAAAACCCCTCTGCAAAACCCACCACCACCATCAACCACCTTCGTCTCCCCTCTGCATCATCATCGGCCACCACCACCGTCGTCTTCAACCCGTCCTCTTTTCTTCTTTATTAGACAGAGAGAAGAAAGAGATAGAGAGAGACGAGAGAGAGACGAGAGAGAGCAGAGAGAGACGAGAGAGAGCAGAGAGAGACGAGAGAGAGAGCAGATAAAGAGGGTGAAGAGAGAGAGAGAAGAGAGAGAGAGTGTGTGATTTAAAAAAAAAAATCATTAAATCTTTTAATATTTAAAAGGTGATTTGGGGGGGTGGGGTGGGGGTGGGGTAGGGGATGGTAATTTACTATCTTACCCTTATATTATTATATTGATAATATTGTAATGTGTGGTCAAGATTAGTTCCCTAGTTCTCACAACTCAGGGTAGTTCTCATATGATCCGGATCCTATATATATATATATATATATATATATATATATATATATATATATATATATATATATATATATATTTGCAAGAATTCAAAGATGGGGATGACTCATATTTCTTAATTGATTTATTACAGATATAGATAGATATCGGCAACATGAAATAATAAATCAGAAAGAAAAATATAAAAGGAAAATCTAAAAGAAAAGTCAAATAAACACGAAGATGCGAAAACCACGTAAGATAATGAGTACACATGTCATGTTTTAATTGGCTTGAACTCGTGTCACTTAACATTTAGAATGGATCCTAACTATAATACAAAGGCTGGCGCATAATATTAATACCTTCCTTCATCGACCCTATAATATCATAATAAACCCTAACAAATTTCAATCACTTCTTCACCAATTCATTCAACTCTGTAAGTTTCATACACGTTACGTTCTCTAGATCTGCTCATATGTTCAATTGCTTATAATTTGTTATAAAATTTGTTATTATCCGTTACGGTGTTTGATTCAGCTGTTATGTTACCCGATCTGTAATGTTTTATTGAATTGAGGTGTTTGATTATCTTATTATGATGGTTTTTATATAGATCTGGACATTTGAATGTGTGTTTGATTGATGTGTTGTTGGATTGATTGATTATGGTTGATCTGATGAAGCTTAGAAAAAATTCGATAATTGTTTATTAATTGTTGTTTATTCCACATTATGTGATAATAATTATAAATTGGCAGGTTTTGTACGAATTACAATGTGTGTATATATGAAAGGCAACATGTATGATATTGATACTGCAGTTTGAAATAGTTACAAAATTGTTTATTTATGGTTGTTTTCTACACCTCGATGATTTGCATGTCGATGATGTGAGAGGATTTGGAAGTTTATTCGATTGAAAGTGTTTAATGTTGAATTGGATGATAACCTGAATTGATTGAAAGGAGAACTTCTTAATTACGCCCATGGTTGCGAAAATTGCGACTAGCCTATAAGTTTTACACGTAAATATTATAAGTTTTACACGTAAATATTATAAGATTTACTACATATATGTATAAATCTGTAAAATTATACATAAAAGTCTGATCCGATTAATCCTGATTAATCGCTAGTTGGTACCCCACCGGCCGACTAGCGCCTAGCGAGTTCTACAACCGTATTTACGCCTAGTTATATTTATGAAACATTATATGATACTAATAACTATGATTTGGCTAGTTTTGTACTAATCACGTGTCTACTTGTTACAACTTACAATGTGTATATACGAAGGCCAACATGTATGATCCTGCAGTTTGAAATAACTACAGATTCTATATTTTTAAATGTTTGTAAATATGTGTAAATTTGTTTTCAATATAGGAATTTTTAGCTTCAGTTTTTAGTGCCAATGCAGATTTCTACCGTGTTTGACTACATTAGTTGTTTGTTTCGTTAGTCTGTTTTCCCTGGAGAATTTTTCTAACAACGCTTAATGATATTTATACCGAATTATTTGATAATGATTGTTTACAAATGATTTGAAACAGGTGGTTTGCGGTTCTGATTTGCTAAAATGGGAGGTGGTTTTAGGGTGCTGCATCTGGTCAGACCGTTTCTTTCGTTTCTGCCAGAAGTTCAAAGTGCAGACAGAAAGGTTCCCTTTAGAGAGAAGGTCATATACACTGTGATCTCTCTGTTCATCTTTCTGGTTTGCAGTCAGCTTCCCTTGTATGGAATTCATTCAACAACCGGGGCAGACCCTTTTTACTGGATGCGTGTGATCCTAGCTTCAAACCGTGGGACCGTCATGGAACTTGGTATTACCCCCATTGTGACTTCTGGACTGGTTATGCAGCTTTTAGCTGGGTCGAAAATCATTGAAGTTGATAACAATGTTCGTGAAGATCGTGCACTCCTGTAAGCAACCAAACATCTTCTTTCGTACAGAGTATAATATTTTATCATTTGTGCATCTTTTCTTAAAGTAATCGTTGTTTAAACTTGTGATTTTTTCAGGAATGGTGCTCAGAAGTTGTTGGGTATCTTGATCGCTGTTGGTGAGGCTGTTGCCTATGTTCTATCAGGAATGTACGGTAGCGTTGGTCAACTTGGTGTCGGTAACGCAATTCTTATTATCGTTCAACTATGTTTTGCCGGGATTATCGTCATATGTTTGGATGAACTTCTCCAAAAGGGATATGGTTTAGGCTCTGGAATCTCATTGTTCATTGCTACGAATATCTGGTAAGACAGTAATCATTCGCCGTGTCTGCACATCCATACACTGATTCCTATCTTTAACTCGTTTTTTGGCTAATCATGCAGTGAAAGCATTATCTGGAAAGCATTCAGCCCAACAACAATTAACAGTGGACGTGGCGCTGAGTTTGAGGGTGCAGTTATTGCATTATTCCATCTTTTAATCACTAGGTCCGATAAAGTTAGAGCCTTACGGGAAGCTTTTTACCGTCAGAACTTGCCAAATGTCACTAATTTGCTTGCTACTGTTTTGATCTTTCTCATCGTGATCTACTTCCAAGGCTTCCGTGTTGTTTTGCCTGTGAGATCTAAGAATGCTCGTGGGCAACAAGGATCTTACCCTATTAAGTTGTTTTATACTTCCAACATGCCTATTATTCTTCAGTCTGCACTTGTATCCAACCTTTATTTCATCTCTCAGGTATCCAAATTATATCTGATCTATTTTCTTATCTTTATTTATTTTTATATCTCAGCAGCTGATGTTCATTCGCATTTAAAAAAATATAAATTTCAGTTGCTCCACCGAAAGTACAGTGGAAATTTCTTGGTTAACTTGTTGGGAAAGTGGAAGGAGTCTGAATACTCGGGTCAATCAGTCCCAGTTGGTGGCCTTGCTTACTATGTTACCGCTCCGTCTAGGTATAACCCTCCTCCCCTCTTTTGATTGTCTGGTTGATGGGTGGGTTTGGTAACTGTTCAAAATACGTCTTGGGATGGGTGTCAATTGTGTTGGGTTGGCGAGTTGAATTATGCAACCCGAACACATTACATGTGTATTCTTGTAAAAAATATCAACTCTAAACTTGATACCTAAGATCTTGTAACCTGAACACAACCTGTGGAACCCATTTATCTTAACGTGTCAAGCAGGTTGACGGTAGTAATTAAGTTGTAAACGTGTTTACTAGGTTGGGGGTTGTATTAACTAATAAATGTTGTAAGCGGTTTGCCATGTAACCCTGTTTAACAAAGCATGTCAACCCGGACAGTCAGACACTACCCATTTTTAAATGGGTTAGATATGACAACTCAAAACTTGAGCATTTCCTTAGTCGTGTTTGGGTTGGTGTCAGAAATTTGCACCCCTACGTATTGGGTTGACTCGAGCCTTATTTGTCCAAAAGTTTAATCAATTGTTTGGTTGGTTAATTTCAGCTTGGCAGACATGGCAGCCAATCCCTTCCATGCTCTTTTCTACCTGGTGTTCATGCTAACAGCATGTGCACTCTTTTCCAAAACTTGGATTGAAGTTTCCGGATCATCTGCAAGAGATGTAGCAAAGCAGCTAAAGGTAATTCCAACATTATTAGATCACATTTAATCATTTATTAATAAGATTTTAATCTTTTTTTTTTTTTTACTTTAAACGCGCAGGAGCAACAAATGGTGATGCCAGGTCACCGTGACTCAAATCTTCAGAAGGAACTGAACAGGTACATCCCGACAGCAGCTGCATTTGGAGGAATGTGCATTGGTGCATTGACTGTTTTGGCGGATTTCATGGGAGCCATTGGATCTGGTACTGGTATATTACTAGCAGTAACAATCATATACCAGTACTTTGAGACATTTGAGAAGGAGAAAGCCAGTGAACTTGGTTTATTCGGGTTTTAATCTCACGAAGCTTATGTTAGAGGATGGGTTTAGCGTCTACTTTTTGTTCGTTTTAGGGAGAATACTTGTCTAAAGTAGTGGCAGTTTGAACCCGTACATTTCTGTTTTCGGATGTTGCATCCTGTTTTTTTTTATACTTGCAAAAGGTTCCTGTTTTCTTACGTTAGCGAGATCAAAACAGTTTTCAGCTCTTCAGGTTGGGTTGGATGGTTCGGGCTGTTCGACTCACTTAACACTTTAGTCTTTATATGTCATGGTTCTTGTTCATAACTAAGACATGCCTACGGTGGTGGTAAACAATGGTTCTCAAAAATATGGTGATGAACATTGTAATGCAAAAAATAAATAAATAAATAATAATCATAATAATAAAGAAATACAAAAAAGTAGAGTTGGTATTTACCAAATTATAGAACTGACTTAATAAGACAACAAAACATTTTGATGATAATAAGACACGAATATTGATGAAAAATAGCATCTAACTAAAAATTAAGCTGAGTCTAGCCAAGCCCATTTATTGTACTAGGCTTAAATGTTGGGCTCATGCTTGGCTCCTTGTTAACTGGCTCATTGGCTTGCTTGTTTGGTAATTAAAGCCCAAATTAATATTCATATAAATTGTAACAAAAAATAGCATCTAACTAAAAATGTACTATTAGTTAAATAAATAACTTATTTTATATGACCAATTTTTTTTTCCACCCCAAACCTTAATAATCTTTTTTATTAACACACAATCACGAAAAATTACATCAAGAAAGCGGGCAGGTAGGCAACAAGCTGCGCTGCCACTTCTTTCTGGACGACAAACCCTAACCTACTAAAAACTAACCCATGCAGAAATAAGAATAAAGTGAATATTTGTAAAAAATAAAAATAACAAATAAGGTGGTTGGCTCGTGATATGTCCATATCAGAAAACAATTAGGGTGGGTTGGGGTGGTCATTACATTCTGTCACTAACTAGGGGTGACTTTTTTTTTTTTTTTTTTTTTCATTTTTAATAAACTATAAATTTAAATAAACTAAAACAAACATTTTATAACCTTCAAATCTTTATTTTTTTCAACTTCCGACAAATGTTTCATAACGTAACTTATTCGGTTCGCCTAGATTAGAAGCAACCTTCGGTCTAAATCTTTGCCTCGTAGCCAATACTTTTTTTGCTCGAACCTTCATTTTTTTTTTGTAGCTTGAAATGTATTTTTGATTGTGGTTTTAGTATATTTTTTTTTTTGTAGGTAGTAGATTTTGGTTTAAAATGAGAAGTGTATATGGTATTAATTGGAAAAAAAAAGTTTTTTTTTAAGCCAAATGGTACTGTTGTCAACAGTCATATCACGCAGTGGCGCAACATAGTAGGGGCGGCCGACCCCCCCGGATTTTCGCGCAAAAGTTCCGATTATATAGTATTCGTATAGAAAATTTTGAAAATATAGGGTTTCGACCCCCCGAAACTGGTTTTCGACCCCCCGAAACTAGTGACTTTCGACCCCCCGGTGACTTCCGACCCCCCGAACCTTCGGGTCAAGCTTCGCCACTGATATCACGTCCGCAATGGTTGTCACAAACCGTGATGTTTTGGGTCATCACGACCAGCCCATCACGGATCGTCCCGTGTGGCCTTACCCCTACATCCGTGATATATGTGAATCCTTACTCATTTCGTAAATCTACTTTTGCTGCGTGTTATGCTTTAACCTTCTCAACTCTTGCTACAAATCAAGTCGTACGATAAGGATTAATAGCGTGTCAACTTTCATTCACGAATCATTATTATCGATATATTCAGTTAACAAAACTCATTTATATATGAAATGAACTCGCATTTTTATCCATGTTCTTTGCTTATTTAGGCGAAATGATAAAACAACGTCCAGGTTTGTAATTTAAAGCATGAAGTTTAGGTAAGTAGTATCTCCAACACATATATAGCTTTTTAAAACACAAATAGATCGTTGTGTGTTCCAGTACTGTTTCTATATTTTATTTGATATTAATCAATGACGGTGATTCAATAATCAATCACATGAATGTATTTAGAATCTAAATAAAAAAACAACAACCGGTTGTTGTGGTTTGTTCGTAATGTCTAGACAAACTGCACTCATATGAGTGGTTTTGTGCAACATATTCAACTTAGCAAAAGGTGAAAGTGTCATGACACATGACTTGAAAAGTATAGCACATTTGTTACAAACATGGATCAAAGACTTAAACCATAAAAGGAACTTTTATTGACAATAAACTGAGACAACAACTTTTATGAAACGATTACAAAGTAAAGAACAACAGATCTAATACATCTACTAATCAACTCTCAACAGGATAAAAAACACACTCTTACAAAGAACGAAAAGATCTACTATCACAACAACAGGTTGAAGGTACTTACAAATACAAGATGTATCTGCACATAAAACCACTTCAAACCTCTAATGGCAGATCTTTAACTAAGAGGAAAACCCTAGAGATGAAAAGTGAAAAAGTAAACCAAAGAGACTGAAACTTCTTTCGAGACGAAATCCTCAGCTATTTATAGATGAGGAATTGTGTTTCTTCAATTGATCGAACGGACGAGAAATAAGCAATCCAACGGCTAAGATACGTTTGTGCTTCTTGACCAGGATTGCCAACGTGGCAAGACTGATATGTTAAATTGATGTTTTAATACACGAATGGGCCTGTAAGTCTTGTAAGCCCAGAAACCTTTCTTCAGCCCACGACCTCACGAACATCCTAAGCCCAGCAACCTTAGTCCAATCAGCATGTATCCACGAATCCATTCTCCAGCCCAATTCTCTCACAAATATATCATTCATACAAAAAAACAAAAAACATTTTATAAGAAATCCTAAGTATAAAAGTATAAAATTGATAACAAGAAGACTGATTTTAACACCCCCCCCCCCCCCACAATTTTATACTCCAAATGGGTCAAATAAGTTCAAATACTTACCAAATTTATCTTGTAAAACAGGAAACAAACCTTTTGTGAATCCATCTGCTACTTGATTCTCAGATGAAACCTTTTTAGTCTTTATAATTCCTTTTGAGATATGATCTCTTAAGAAAAATAAATCTAATTCAAAATGTTTAGTCCTCTCATGAAACACAGGGTTATCAGCAATAGCTAATGCAGCATTGTTATCACAAAACAGATCAACAGGTAGATTAACCGAAACATTTAGTTCTTGCAACAAGTTTAATAACCACATCAATTCACATGTAGCAGCACACATCGACCTAAACTCAGCTTCTGCTGAAGACCTGGACACGGTACTTTGTTTTTTGCTTTTCCAGGACACCAATGAGTTCTCAAAAAACACACAAAATCCTGTGATAGACTTTCTTGTTTCCAAGCACTTAGCCCAGTCTGAGTCTAAGTAAGCTGAAAGCTTTAACTCAGAGGCTTTAGAAATCAAGATACCTTTTCCAGGTGACCCTTTTAAATACCTCAAAAGCCTTATAGCAATTTTAAGATGACCACTAGTTGGTCTGTGCATATATTGGCTTAAGAAGTGCACTGCATAAGCAATGTCAGGTCTTCTGTGTGCCAAATAGATTAATTTACCCACCAGCCTTTGATAACCAGTAATGTTGGACAAAACAGACTTGTGTTGTTCACACAAATTTGTCAACACATGATTAGATTCAATGGGTGTACTAACAGGCTTACAAGCTGTTAAACCATAATCAGCTAACAATTCTAAGCAATACTTCCTTTGGGATAGACAGATTCCATCATTAGACTTAATCACTTCTATACCCAAGAAGTATTTTAACTCACCCAAGTCTTTTATCAAAAATTTTGATTTAAGACTTTCTTTAACCTTTGTAATTTCACTAAGACTATTTCCTGTTACTACAATATCATCTACATAAACAAGTAGATAGATAGTCACAGAATCATTTATTTTGTAAAATAAAGAATAATCACATTTGCTTTGGCTAAAACCAAGATCACTTAACACATTAACAAGCTTTGCATTCCACATACGAGGAGCTTGTTTCAATCCATACAAAGATTTTTTAAGTTTACATACTCTTTTTTCATTTTTATCAAAATAACCATCAGGTAGAGACATGTATACTTCTTCATTTAACTCCCCATATAAAAAAGCATTATTCACATCTAATTGATATACATTCCAATCATTTTGAACAGACAATGTTAAAATGCACCTAACTGTGACAAGCTTTACCACATGTGAAAAAGTGTCTTCAAAATCTATTCCTTGTTTTTGGCTATAACCTTTAGCCACTAATCTAGCCTTAAATCTCTCAACCTCTCCACTAGATTTATACTTGATCTTGAAAACCCATTTACATCCTACCAAACTTCTACCTATAGGTAGTTCAACAAGATCCCAAGTATTATTTCTATAAAGAGCCTCTATCTCTTCATTCATGGCTGCAACCCAATTAGGATTACTAACAGCCTCACTGAATAAAGTTGGTTCTTTATCCCTATTTAAAGAAGACACAAAACACCTATTTTCAAAAGTAAGATTTGAATAATTAACTACTCTATTTATTCCAAACTTTACTTTATCATCCAACACATAGTCCTTTAAGTTCTGTGGTAAAACAGAACTCCTAGCAGACTTCCTAACACTGGTTTGACTTGCACCTTGATCACTCAGGTTTCCTTCAGAACTAGTAATGAAATCTTTCCCAGATTTCACACCCCCAGCCCTGCCTGGAGTGTTGTCTGAAAGACTGGGCTGCTGCTCTCAGCCTTGCCATCAGTCCCAGCAACATTGTCTCCGGTCTGCTGAGACCAGCGTGTCTCTAAGTCATTTTCTTGTTTATCCCTTCTATCATCATCGGGACCTTGTGACTGATCTTGGTTGTCAAGTTCATACCAATCAAAAAAATTAAGATTTGTTATTTCAGAAAGCAAATTGTCATCAAAATTTTTAAACACAGATTCTTCCTTAAAAGGAAAAATCTCCTCATAAAATTTTACATCTCTTGAAAAATAGACATTTTTACTTTCTAAACTAAACACTTTATAACATTTTTTCTCAGTAGAGTATCCTAGAAAAATACATTTTTCTGCTCTACTTTTTAGTTTATCACTTTCATTTAAGATGGTAACATAACATAGACAACCAAACAGCCTAAGATGTTCTAAGAAGGGTTCAAAATTATAAACTACCTCATATGGTGACTTTCCTCCTAGCACAGAAGTAGGCGTCCTCTTAATCAAATAACATGCAGTTAATACACAATCAGACCAAAACTTCACAGGAACACCACTTTGAAACATAAGAGCTCTAGCTACATTAAGTAGATGTCTATGTTTCCTTTCCACAACTCCATTTTGTTGTGGAGTATATGTACAAGTTGTTTGATGAATGATACCTTTATCTTTGCAAAAACTATTGAATTGTTGATTAACAAATTCTGTTCCATTATCAGACCTGAAACACTTAACAACCTTACTAAACTGTGTTTCAATTATGTTAACAAAATCTTTTATGTTTTCAAACACTTCTAGTTTTGTTTTCATCAAACAGACCCATACAGATCTAGAAAAATCATCCACAATATTTAAGAAAAATCTAAACCCTTCTCTACTATTCACCATATAAGGTCCCCAAACATCAAGATGAACAAGTTCACCAATACTTGATGTTTTATGATCACTTAAAGGGAAGGGTTCCCTATGTTGCTTGGCCTTGTGACATATCTCACAAGGCACATCATCATTAATGTCCCCTAGACTTAGTTTATCCTTGTACATTTTAATAGCTTGGTTAGATGGATGTCCTAACCTAGCATGCCACAACTCAGTGTTAACAATACTACTAAAACACACCTTATTACTTACAAAAGTGTTTCCACAGTAGTATAACCCATCAATCTGATTACCAGTCACCAGGATTTTCTTTGTGATTAAATCCTGGACATAGCAATTATTTTCATCAAAACCAATGTAAAGTTTATTATCCTTAGCAAGTTTATGGACCGAAATTAAATTCACATTGTATTTAGGAACAACAAAAACATCTTCTAGGACAACATTATTAGCCAATTTTCTATTTCCTATTTTGGTTACAACTGCATCAGTTCCATTAGGGTGTTTTACCCTAATATTTAAATCTGATACATCAATACAGTCTGTTAATTCTGTATCATCTTTGACCATATGTTGATTTGCCCCTGAATCAGTTATCCAACCCATAAAACCTTTACCACTATGTTTATCAGCAAAACAATACACAGGTTTGCAAAACACATTAGCACAAAAGGACTTAAACAAACTACCTGATACACAGCTGCTTTGATGACATTCAACAGGTTTCTCATTGATTAAACTTAACAGCTTATTCACCTGTTCACTAGTCAGAGTATTTGTTTCAGTATTATCAGACACACTCAGATTTGCATTTGCCCTTTTGTTTTGTCCATTCCTTGGTCTCATCCAAGATGGATATCCTATGATCTCATAACATTTGTCAACTGTATGTCCAATTTTATTACAGTGTGAACATTTTAGATTTTGATTTGAAACCTTATTGGTTTTCTTAAAATCAGGAGGTTGATTTGTTTTAGACAACAAAGCCATAGACTGACTTCTTTTTGAAGTTCCACTGGCATTTCTATGAGATTCCTCTCTAGAAATAACAGAGAATGCTTCTTTAACAGAAGGCAGTGTGTCTCTGATCAACAAACTAGTTCTCACACTTTGATAGACACTATCTAATCCCATCAAAAATTGCATCAGTTTTATCATGTTACTAAAATCATTAAACTCTTTTGCAGCATTACATGTGCAAGAGGGCAATTGCAAAATCTGGTCTAATTGTTTCCACATAATATTCAATTTATGGTAATACTCAGACACAGATAACCCATTTTGATTAAAGCTATTAATCTTTTGATATAGATCAAACACGATTGACCCATCTATCTTATCATATGTCTCTTTCAGTTCAAACCAAACATCACAAGCCAGTTTAGAAAATACAAGACCCATATAAAGTTCTTCACTAATAGAATTTAGGATCCAGGTGAGAACAATTGAATTACATCTGTCCCATTGTTTAGCAAGAACCTCATCATTTTCAGACCTAACACATGACTTGTCTATAAACCCCCATTTATTCTTAACTTGTAATGCTAATTGTAAAGTGTTAGCCCAAACTGTATAGTTTTCTGTTCCTTTTAGTTTAATAGACACAATATTCAAATTAGCAGAATCACTAGGATGCAGGTATAATGGATCACTTGCATCAAGTTTACTGATAAGAGTAACCGGTGGATCAGGGTTAGATCCACCAGTAGGTCCAGTGATTTGTTCTCCAGACATATCAACAACCACGCAAACAAATCAAGTAAACAAACAAATATTTTGATAAAAAAAACAATCACACACTACTACCTAAAAGACGAAGCTGTGTCAGAGGCCAGATTCCTGGTTCATCACTCAAAAGGTGCCAGGACAAGCTTAACACAGGAGTCTTAACTAACCCTACTCACTAATTTTAGAAATCTAAACAACAAAGAAACAGACAAACACTACACAACAAAGACACACAAACAATCAGATAGTCGGCTTTCAATACCGGTCCACCTAACCCGGTCAAGTAGTCTCTAGACTAAACTGAAAATAACAAGTAAGAATGGAACAATCTCACCGAGAGGGGTGCCCAAGTTAGGGTTCTCCTTACTCACAGCCTGTACCTTCACTTAGGGTACAGAGCTGTGAGGCAATTGAAGCTATTAAAAAACGTCCAATACTCCAATCCACAAAAGCTCCTAAGAACAACAACCACGATCAAACACCAGATCTGACTGTTCTCCTCTTTCAACAATATCAAGAACCTTTCAAAAGCTCAGATCAAACCCTAACATAACCAAGAACCCAAAGATCATAGCGGAAGACTCAATCAACGATCTAAAGACTTCTTGAGAAAAGATTATCAGAGACTCTTTAACCTAGGGCTCTGATACCATGTTACAAACATGGATCAAAGACTTAAACCATAAAAGGAACTTTTATTGACAATAAACTGAGACAACAACTTTTATGAAACGATTACAAAGTAAAGAACAACTGATCTAATACATCTACTAATCAACTCTCAACAGGATAAAAAAAACACACTCTTACAAAGAACAAAAAGATCTACTATCACAACAACAGGTTGAAGGTACTTACAGATACAAGATGTATCTGCACATAAAACCACTTCAAACCTCTAATGGCAGATCTTTAACTAAGAGGAAAACCCTAGAGATGAAAAGTGAAAAAGTAAAACAAAGAGACTGAAACTTCTTTCGAGACGAAACCCTCAGCTATTTATAGCTGAGGAATTGTGTTTCTTCAATTGATTGAACGGACGAGAAATAAGCAATCCAACGGCTGAGATACGTTTGTGCTTCTTGACTAGGATTGCCAATGTGGCAAGACTGATATGTTAAATTGATGTTTTAATACACGAATGGGCCTGTAAGTCTTGTAAGCCCAGAAACCTTTCTTCAGCCCACGACCTCATCTCACGAGCCCACGACCTCACGAACATCCTAAGCCCAGCAACCTTAGTCCAATCAGCATGTATCCACGAATCCATTCTCCAGCTATCCATGTATCCATTCTCCAGCCCAATTTTCTCACAAATATATCATTCATACAAAAAAACAAAAAACACTTTATAAGAAATCCTAAGTATAAAAGTATAAAATTGATAACAAGAAGACTGATTTTAACAACATTTTTGTACATTCTTAACTTGTTAGAAGACAATAGCACGAATATTGTCAAACTGTAACTGATATTTATAGAACCTAGCCGGAAAAGGTAGGACGTGCTCCTTGTTTAACGTTGGTTTTAAGAGCATTGAGTCGTCTTACCCTCTTAATCACTTAAAAACTACATATATGTATTACGATGTTTATAATTAAAAAAGTGCAAGGTATTGTCACATATTTATATCATACCTTTGTAAATGTTTGTGCTTATATAGTAGTACTTGGTAATGCCTTAATAACTTCATTATACATAGAGAGAGGTGAGAGCAAAGATTATGGGCTTATTGCCAACTTTAGTCCTTAAATTGCACTTTATTATCTTGATGACAACATTCCAACACGACTACTCAATCTATATTATCTTATTAAGGAACATGCACAAGTGATTTATGCTTACATAATAAGGGTATAATTGAAACTTTGTGGAACATTAAGACACTTAGGAGGGTATATTAGTAAATTTGTATTCACATTTTAGTTAAAAGTAAAAAAATGTTTCCCTTCAATGCCCCTGTAGTTTCCATCGACCCTTTTTCTACTGCACATCAAACCATTCAATTCCCCCTTCACATTAATGCATTCAATTGATTCTTTCTAAATCATTCAATGTTGAATTCCATGATCCTGTCAGCGTTTCATAATGTAAAACCGTTTCCTTTAGATATGATAATCTTTTAGTTTTGGCAACCCTTAGAAATCACCACCGGTGTCAGAGTCCTTTCATGTTTCGGTACCCCTTTCGCCCATTCTCCACTTAACTGCCGTCTTCGCAAATACAGGACACATTATGTGAGGTATTACTATGGCATTGATTAGACCTGGCAATTTCAACCCATCTAGTTAAGTTTGGGTTGTTTTGGGTTTAAAATTTGACCTTGTGGGTTAAAATGGGTTTAGTATAATTTTCAAGGGGGTTAGGATGGGTAATTTCAATTGTAGGAAATAAGTAAGTGGGTCAAGATGGGTATGTCAAAAAAACAAATGGGTCAGGATGGGTATTTTTAGATAACCATATACAAATCTGAATTAAAACTCACCCAACACCAAAAGCGTTGATGCCTCATAAAAATCAATGTCATTAAAAACAAAAAATTATATCTTTTGCATTTGTTGATAACCCCAGTCGGTTGGAAACCGTTCAGGTCGTTAACGAATGGCCATGTCGAAACAACATAGGTCGTTAACGAAACCGATCTCATCGAAACGGTTCAAGTCCTTAGCGGGCTTGATCGAGTCCAAACGCTCTGTGTAGTTGACCGGCACGTTCGGGTCAAAATGGTCTGGTCGTTGACGGGGCCCGGTCGGGTAGAAACGGTCCGGGGTTGCTAATGGGAACGGTCAGGCCGAAACGATCCGGGTCGCTAAGGGGACCGGTCGGGTCGAAACAGTACGGGTCGCTATGGGACGGGTCAGGTTGAAACAGTCTGTGTCGTTACCGGGCCCGGCCGAGTCGAAACGGTTCAGGTCGCTATCAGGCCCGGCCAGGTCGAAACGGTCCGGGTCGCTATGGGACAGGTCAGGTTGAAACGGTCTGGGTTGTTACCAGGCCGGTCGGGTCGAAGCGGTCCGGGTCGCAAACGGACCCGGCCGGGTTGAAACGGTTTGGGTCGTTACTGGGCCCGGTCGGTCGAAACGGTCCGGGTCGCTACGGGACGGGTCAGGTTGAAACGGTCTGGGTCATTATCGAGCCCGGTCGGGTCGAAACGGTCCGGGTCGAAACTGTCCGGGTCGCTACCAGACGGGTCAGGTTGAAACGGTCTGGGTCGTTACCGGGCCCGGTCGGTGGAAACGGTCCGGGTCGCTACCGGGCCCGGCCGGGTCGAAACGGTCCGGGTCACTAGGGGACGGGTCAGGTTGCAACGGTCTAGGTCATTATTGGCCCCGGTCTGGTCGAAACTGTCTGGGTCGCTACCGGACGGGTCAGGTTGAAACGGTCTGGGTCGTTACCGGGCCCGGTCGCGTCGAAACGGTTCGGGTCGCTACTGGGCTCGGCCGGGTCGAAACGGTCCGGGTCGCTACGGGACGGGCCAGGTTGAAATAGTCTGGGTCGTTACCGGGCCCGGTCGGGTCGAAACGGTCCGGGTCGCTACCGGGCCCGACCGAGTCGAAACAGTACGGGTCGCTACGGGACGGGTCGGGTTGAAACGGTTTGGGTTGTTACCGGGCCCGGTCGGGTCGAAACCGTCCAGTCGCTACCGGGCTCGTCCGGTTCGAAACAGTCCGGGTCGCTACGGGACGGGTCAGGTTGAAACGGTCTGGGTCGTTACCTGGCCCGACCGGATCGAAACGTTCCGGGTCGCTACCGGGCCAGGCCGGGTCAAAACAGTCCGGTTCGCTACGGGACGAGTCAGGTTGAAACGGTCTGGGTCGTTATCTGGCCCGACCGGATTGAAACGTTCCGGGTCGCTAGCGGGCCAGGTCATGGTCAAAACAGGCCGGGTCGCTACGGGACGGGTTAGGTTGAAGTGGTCTGGGTCGTTAACGGTCCCGGCCGGGTCGAAACTGTTCGGGTCGCTACCGGGCCCGTACAGGTTGAAACAGTCCGGGTTGCTACGGGACGGGTCGGGTTGAAATGGTCTATGTCGTTACCGGGCCCGGTCGGGTCGAAACTGTCTGGGTCGGTACCGGGCCCATCCGGTTCGAAACAGTCCGGGTCGCTACGAGACGGGTGAGGTGGAAACGGTTCGGGTCGTTACCGGGCCTGGCCATGTCGAAACGTTCCGGGTCGCTACCGGGCCCGGCCGGGTCGAAACGGTCCGGGTCGCTACCGGGCCTGGCCGGGTCGTAACGGTCCGGATTGATAACCAGCCCGATAGGGTCGAACCGGTCCGGTTCGAAATGAAATATTTTGGATCCCTTAAAATTTTATTTTTTAAGTTTATTTTTGTTTTTTTAATTTTAAATTTGTTTTTTTTTACTTTTTTTTATTTTTTATTTACTTTTTAAATTTTTTATTTTTATTTTAATTTTTTTAATTTTAATCTATTTTGATTTGACCTAACCAAATCAAACCATCCAGACCCAAACCCATCCTGACCCAACCCATTCTAACCTATTTTTTTAATTTACCCATCTTGACCCATACCCATCCTAACCCAAACCCATCCTGACCCAACAACCAAACCCACCCAACCTACCCATTCTATCACCCATAGCATTGATCAAGTAGACGCCTTATGATCAACGTCGGTGCTCCCCCGCCACTGCATTCCTTAACCTCATTCCGAAGGTTGTTCTGGACATTTCGGTTCACCGTGGGACTCCCTTGGTGGACCTTGCTTTGGAATGTGAATTAACTTGTTTTATGATGTTGCCCGTGTTTTCTGATACTTGCCATGCTGGTGTCATTGAAGTTTCTATGAGCGTTCCCGTTCATCTTGTTGTAATATTCAACGAGTTGAAACGGGAATTAAAGGTATGTTCAGAACAAATTATTGATAAAACAGTTTTATATTTGCCTTAATTGTTTTTTGTATACAGAGTATGGGTTTGAGTATCAGTCCTCCACAAGCATTTCTGCGGCCGTACAAGGTATTTATAAGTATTGTTTTTGATTGAATTAATAGTATGAATTGAAAATATTGAAGAGGTCAATTGAATCCGCTCATCCGTTTACGGTCCCCGCCTTTATAATTGACAATGGTCATTCCTTTAGTACCTATTCTCTACTCTTTTCTTCTCTATTTCAGAAGTTTGCTAATTAAAATTAGGGTATCGATTGCTGCTCAAAATCCAACAATAATCACTTGCTATTGTTTACTCAGTTATTATTTTGTTTTTATGCAGTTTCGGCTTCTGACTAATGGTTTCAAGCTATTGTCTTGTTTATAGCACCTGCAGGTATATCATGCTGTGTATTAATATCTACTTTTGCTTGACCAAACATTAACCATATGTTTTTTCTTGTACTTCATCTTGTGGAATGAGTAGTTTAACTTATGCTGAGAACGAAGATTTTTTAAGATGTATCTGAAAATAATTATTAAAAATCAAATTATATTATACATTAAAAATGAGAATCAAGATTCTGTACAGTATGGTTCTGCGGATACGGTTGCTGCCAAGTGGCAGCAGCTATGTTACGCGCTGCAGGATATTCATTTAAATGCTACACCTGATGTGTTGATCTGGAAAGATGCAGCCGCTGATCTGTGGAAACCAATTATTTTTGTAGATATTTTGAAGTGATCTTTTCTTTATATGCTATCTAAAAATTTTGGAAGAAAAGATGAAATAATTGCTGGAATAAAGGCTTATCGGCTTTGTTGTATATTTCTTACAGGGGCTACTCCAAAATCAGTTTTGAAGGTTTGGTGAATCAGAGGTCTTACTTACACCACCACAAGAGACATCTCTAGGTAAATCATATATTTTCCTGTTTATATTTAGAATACATATTAGTTATCGACTCTGTTCATATATATTCAGATTATTACTGAAATGATAATGTGGTCACCAAGAACCGTACAAATTTTTTTTGACCCATGGCCCGTTAAGTTATGATTCAAAACTACAGGAATTAAAGGAAGAAAAAAAAAAGCAAATAAAAGCATCAAATCAAGAAAAACGCAGTTTTTAATGAGTGAATTAAGTTCAGAAAATAACACAGTTAAGGGGTTAGGACAAGAGCTTCGAAAACAGAAACAAATAATCCAAGAACTTGAAAACTAGATTGACCGTTTTAAAGTTGACCCAAAAAAAGCGTCGGATGATAAGGAAGAACTTAAAGTGCAGCTAAAAGATAAGCTTTTTTCCATTGATGTCCTACAAGGAAGGATAAAGTTACTTGAGTCCGAGACTAAAGATAAAGAAGACAATCTTGAAAATGTCCGTTCTGCGCTCACTGTTAAAGAATCGGAGTTCAAAAAACTGAGTTCTATGCATAAAGAAACTTTGGCTGAGTTGACTGAGTCAATGTCCAAGATTGAACAGCTGAAAGAAGAGATCTTTAAACTTGGGAAAGAGCTCGAATTAAAAAGTTCAAATGTTGATGATCTGAATGCCGAAATTCGTTCTTTATGTAATGAAAAAGACGTTATTTTCAAAGAATTGGAATCTTATAGAAGTCAGTACAATGAGTTAAAGAATTCTTGAAAAAAGAAGGCGGATTCTGATGCTACGCTTTTGGAAGAAAGTGGAAAGAAACTCGAAGTGCTTAAAGAAAAGCTCGAGTCGACTTTGACTGAATTGGCAAAAAAAGGAGAATTAGTCAACGAATTGTCCGATGAAACAGATGGTTTGAGGAAGACTTTGGATGATGAATTGAGAAAAGTCATGAATCTTGAAAACGAGCTTCAAGTCGTACAGAAAACACTCGAGGATATGAGAAACGAGGCTGCTGAGTTGGATGGACTTCTATAACATTCTCAGGATACATGCGAACGCCTTAAGGAACAACTTTCTAGAGTTCAAACTGAGTTTTCTGAATCTAGAACCGCATTACTGGAAAACATTGATAATTTGAAACAAACTGCTGAAATGTTGACTAACGAGCTTGGGTCAACCAAAGACGCTTACGCAAAAACAATGGAAGAAATAAATCGGGTGTCAGTCGAAATTCAAGAAATAGCCGAAAGTCGTGACAGTTTAAGCAAAGAGTTAGTGGAGACGTATAAAAAGCTCGAAAATGCAATTCACAAGCTTAAAGTAAAGAAGGAAAATGTCGGCTCTTTGACTAAAGAGGTCAACTGTTTAAAATCCAAGATTTTGGAAGACAAGGAGTCAAGAAAGTCGATGGAGAATGATTTGGAAGAAGCCACTAAAGCACTTGATGAAATGAACCAAAACACCAAGATTTTAACGCGGGAATTGGAGATTTCAAAAACCAGGATTTCCGCGCTCGAAGATGAAAATGAAGTTTTGTACAATTCTCTTGATGAACAAAAACGGGCCGTGCAGGAAGCCCGAGAGAACATAGAGGATGCTCATAGTATGATTATGAAATTGGGGAAGCTAACAGACACTACTCGCTGCTTACTATTGTAATTCATTCAACCGTAACGTTACACCAACTCAATCAAAAACTGAACAAACTCATCGGACATCGAACTTAGACCTCAACCAGATTTTATAAACAAATTCAGGATCTTCAGTCGGTTTAGCGGAAGAGGACGGGAGGTTATGAACAAGTGGAGCAAAGAACAATTGAATAGACAGGATTGATTCGAGGATGAATTCAGGTGACGTTGTGCAGACTAAGGTGTACTTCAATGGGGTTGGCAATAGGAAGTAGAGGTTGAACCTCTGGTTTGACCGAACCAAAATTCTTACTCTATCATTGTAACATTCGCGACTTTTTCTAATAATTTAATTAATTATAAGTTTAGGGAGTTAAAGTGTTAATAATTGAAATTTAAATTCGCGCAAACGGAACTTTAACATAACGTGGTGGTAGTTGGTAATAACCTATTTTTAAAAAAAAAATTAACTTTTTTTTTTCTCATTATTTCATGAACTTGATTTTATGTTAGTAATTTATAAAGTTTATATTGTTATATTATGCCCATGTTAAAGAAATTATCTATAACAATAATAATTCAATATTGGAAGTTGACAAGTCAACGTTTTCTTGTACAAAATGGGAAACGACAATATTGCATTTAATGCATACAAAAAATGGAAATGTAGAGCCACCTTCTTCGCAAAATGCTCCAAGTAATTTACGAAACCGTCGTTCGATTCGTTTCATTTACTAACCGACAATTGAAAGCATTTGAAAGCCATCTTAAATGGGCAATCATCATTATCAGACGAAACATAATTTTTGATCACACACTTGATCTCTCTATCTCGATCCTCGATGTAGACTGGCCGGAACCCGCCCAATACCAGATACCACCGAACACCATTTTTCTTCCAATAATCTGCAACCAACGATACCGAACCACCCCCTCTCGAATCGTTACCTGACACCATTTCGAAACATAACTACCTCCACTGCCATTCGCCATGACAGTTTTGTTTTATTATTTTTTTTCTATCTCTCGTCGGCGACACGACTACCGTTCCCTCTCTGGTGATGCTTACAAGGACCGATCGAGTCGAGGTAATGCTTCCTTTATTCTTTTAGTCACGTAAATACGAACCAAACGCTACGACTCGATGATCACAGAGTGTGAATTGAAATTTAGTCTAAGAATCTAGTTTGGGAAGATGATGATCTAATAAATGGGGATACTAAATATGGTTATTATTTTGAAACCAAATCTTTTGTTATAGTTACCAAATATGGTTTCTCTTTTCTAAAACTATCTCAAAAAAAATTTAAAGACCAGGTATGTTTGAGGTTAAATATAAAAAAAAAAGTTTCTATCATGTTTACATCTATATGATGTATCCGCTCAAAAAAAAAAAGATAATATGCACGCATGTTCTTGGTGATTGTAAAAATTATTTTATCTTATTTGCATATTTTAAACTACTATTTATAAAATTTGTTTTATCTTATTGTTCTTTTAATAATTTGGTCAAATCTAAGTTCTGTATCTATTTTTTTTAAATGAGCATAAAATATAAACCTGTTTTAGCAAAACTAATTTTCATAATTTGTTTCGTAAATAATTATCCAAGTGTTATCATTTTATCTAACTAGTTGATTTTTCATGATTATATAAACTATGATTTATCAAGAAACCTTAAATATTCCCAAATTAAATCCTAACTCCCTATTAATCCTAGGATTTCCATACACTTCAATCTAGGTAAAATCACTTATCATTGCCTTTTGAACAACTTATAGTAATTCTTTGGAATTCTCCTCGCCACACCAACATCAACAATTGTGTGACCTATTGCTAGCATAACTGTGAGTATATCTTTTCCCTTTTTACTGTTTTACTACTTTGGGGTGACTCATGTACCTATATATTAATCAAGTTTCAATTTCTTATACTAAATGCAATTCTCATGTGTGTTTGCTTTATGTTAATTGGTGTGTCTATGACTTGTCAAAATTATTAACCGCTGGGCGGCCTAGCTTTTCAATGAATAGTACTATGGTATACCCCCTTGAGACTCTGTTGAGAGAATCTTGGTCATTGTCTTGTTAATTCATTATTCAGTTGGTTAGTCATGTGTTAGTCATTATTCTCAGGTTTGGTTTTGAACGGATATTACTTATTACATAATTGCAAATGGTACCGCACATGAATTGCTAAACACTTTTCCTACTATATTTATTCAAACAGGGTATGCTCACCAATACATTTTGTATTGACCAAATCATTTTCGTACATGTTTCAGGTTGTTTTGAGACGCTTCTTTTAGGCTTTTGGATTTTATATTTAAGACTTGACTACATTGTATTTTAGCTAGACTTGTCACTTTAGAATTATTGTATCCTATAATTTCATTTCAATGTAATAAATTATTTAATCAATGAATTCAAATTTACACTTTTAGTCCATGAGCTATTGAACAATCGTCACTACGTGGCACCTCGATGTTTCCGCCATCGGTTGGGGTGTTACAGATTGGTATCAGAGCCATGGTTATAGGGAATTAGGTTATTAGAATGCCTTTTAGCCTAGTCTATAACTAAGCTTACATTCACGAGTCCTCTCGTGTATATTTCTCTTATTTCTTATAATTTCTTTCAAGATATTTTCGCTATGATTTTTCTCGTTATTCTTTCGATATTTTGCTTGGAGAAGAAGACACTCGTATTTCACAAACGAAACGATATCACCAAGTTAGGAGTGACATCCATACCTTGGTGATTAGTTTCACTCTTCTATATATTTTACATCTTTGGGATAAATATCTTTGAGATAGGAGTGATACCCACACCTCAAAGAATTATTCTTTCAAAAAGAAACTTAACCACTAAGCTGGGAGTGATATCCTTAACTTAGAGATTGGTTTCATTCCACAATTGTTTCCAATTTTGAAATACATCTTTGAGTTAGGAGTGAAATCCACATCTCAAGGATCTATTTCTACATCTCGTTTTAAAAGTCGCGCTAAAAGTTTTGAAATTTACTAGTGACGGGGTACGTACAATCGGGAAGAATGACCATTTACTCATAGTACACTCCCCACAAGTCACTAATAACATTTTAATTACTTTAGTTAGTCAAAGTTTTCTATGGAAACAATCTCAATGTTTTATGATATTGATAGTTATGTTTTGTTTATCATTCGTAGACTCAAATGATAAATTATGAATTTTCTTAAATATTGGTAATCTATTACATACGTTAATTTTATCATTCACGTCATTTAAAATCTTAGTCTTTTAAAACACATTCGAGTTACACATACTTCATGAAATGGTTTCATTTTGCATTTTACAAACTTGTATTGCATATTTTAAAGACCAAATGTAAATCTTTTGTTTTCATATGACGTATCCAATATATAATTTCGGGAGAAATTTGCAACTAATAATATACCTTATAACATTTTTTTTCAAACTCGACTTCTCGTAAACACATGAAAATGTGTATTTACGAAGATTTTGCAAATGAACCTGTTTTGAATCTAAAACACATTTCGATTTCTAAAAATTTATTCTCATGCATCACTACTATTCTTTCAACGATATCACAAAGTCGAGTAAACTGCGAAAATTTATCTTTTACACTTGTACTCTTTCAGTCGCAAAACTTTTGGTCTAACAAATTATTGGACATATCCGTATCAGAATGTTGCTAATTGTCTTTTATCATGTAATGCATATATGTAGAACTAATTAAATTTTAACTCGCATACCAATAGGCAATACACTTGTTTCTGTGCACCCTCATTTGCCGTAAATTTCATTATTTATGGATATTTATAACACGTTAATTGTGATTATTTTCACACTGCTTATTTGCAAGAGTTCAACTCGTTTACTTTCATTTTGTGCAATTGTGCGATTACTCGATTTATGCTATATTTTTTTTTCGAATGAAAATTTCATGCTATACTTATATACTTTTCATGAACGCATATTTTGTACGCATAACTTCCTATTTTGAGCAAAACCCTGTTATACATACATTATTTTGTTCATTATCATGGTCAATGAACAAACTAGTTGATAACTCGTGTGAGATCTAAGCCAGTGCCCATGTACGACTCGGATTGGAGTATTTCTTTAATCCGAGGGGAACGGTGTAAACCCCAGAGTTTATCAATATGAGTGTTTAGAGCCAACGATGTGAACAGAAGTTACCGGTTAAGGGTGAACCCGAAAGGGAAGAACCTCTAACCATGTCTTATACTTACATGTTATTCTCATTACGGTTAAAAGGAAAACCCGGTAGGGAAGGACCTCTAACCATGTCATGATTAAACATTATTTCATTATAGTAGCTATTACATATTGGTTGCACGCATTTGTTTCTGGTATTATTTATGTTAGGGTTATGGAAAAGCATAACACCCCAGTGTAAGGTAAATCGATGATTACGGTCCGGAACGCAATTATGGGTTTACAGGTACATTAGGGTGGTGTGTAATTCTATTTAGGCTGTTGGTAGACAATCAGTATGAGCCCAAAGTATCGGGAGTGTGGTGGGTCAGTTGCGGTACACCCTATATATAAACATAAACGATACTGCGGGAACGGACTAGGAGTCTGACCAAGAACCTACCCAGTACTTGATAATTACCTTGTCATTAGATCGTTAACTAATAGCTAGCATTGTCGATAAGAACGTTCTTACGTAAGCTTCGATTCGACTTCCTAGAGTCTTTCTTTTGATCACCCACACAGAAAACACAAACCTTGTATACTCTTACACTCTTGGTTATTTGGATTATTGTATCCTGTAATTTCATTTCAATGTAATAAATGTATTCAAATTTACACTTTTAGTCCATGAGCTATTGAACCATCGTCACTACGTGACACCTCGATGTTTCCGCCATCGGTTGGGGTGTTACAATCATGTGGAACCAATGTCAAGCTGTGTGAGTTTTTTCTTTTTTTCGTTTACAGTTATGAGGTATATTTATTATATAATGAAAGTAATGATAAGAGGTGTAGAAAAATAGGTTTGGGACCTAATAGAACCAGTTTTTCTAATGGGTCAAATAGGTTATAACTGATTTTAGGGTTAAAAAACCCAACCCACTAACATATTTGGGTCAGTTTCAAACCTGTTTAGAGCATTTAAACCAATTTTGTATGGGTCTCAAATCACTTGGGGTTTGAACCGGTTCTCAACACAAAAGTCTCGAACCTTTGCCAAATCTCTGAGTTAGCTCGGGGCCCAAACCATTTTTTTTTAATGATCCCTTTTTTTAAATGGTGGTTTTTTGTACACCTCTGCTCATGATCAATTTAGAGGGTTACCTTAATTGAGCTTAGCTCAAAGAGGTTTGGGTCCTATTATGATGGTTAATTTATTCCCTATGCAAGGGCCTTCACCTCATTAACATCTATATTATTAAATCAATTTCATCAAAATACAAAATACCGAATCAATTTCGATACCACTACCAGTACCCACAATTTTAGTTTTTCGTTTAGGCTCGCAAGCCTAAACGAGCCCAAACAAATCCCAAACATATTTTATATTGTTTTTTATGAAACATGTTCAATTTTACTTAATTGCATTGGTGAGTCGAGCTCGAGCCGAGCTTTTTAACGTTTAAGCTATTGAAACAAGCTTGAGCTGAGCTTTTAGGTCATTTAAAATTATTTTTAAAATTACCTAGAGCCGAGTCGAGCTCGAGCTCAGAATAGTAGGCTCAAACCGAGCCGAGTTCGAGCCTCAAAAGAGCATGACGAGCCGAGCTCGAGATTGGTAACTTAACAAAAATACGAGTACCAAATCGTGACTCTTCCCGCCAATGAGTACTCTTATGCTTTTCTACTTTAAAAAATGTCACAATCTTTTTTTCATTAACCACGACGTTTGTACACGGTCAACTCTGTTCACAAAATATTTTTTTATGGTTTAGTGGTCCCAAAACAATTCACTCACAAAGGCCATACTACACACACCACAAATCTCAACAACTATGAGGCGACAAAATAGACGCACCCGTAGCAACGCACGGGCACTCCCACTAGTATTTCTAATGGCCAATGGGCTGTACAATTTTAACACTTATATGGAACATGTTAATTTTTAAATGTTCTCGCCTTTTACTAAGGTGATAATGTCTTGAAGTTGTTTTTACCTTAGTGATTTAATAGCCCGCGTTAACAACATTATGGAACATTAGTTGTGTACATAGCATTACTAGAAAAGTGACTCTTTTGCTATAAAATTTTTCTGCGGAAAAAAATGCGTCACAAATTTTTGACAAAATTGCTACTCGTTTGTGACGACAAAAAACACCTTTATTTTTTTAGACAAATTTGCTACACAATAGCGACAAATACTTAGAAAATTGCGTAGGAAATGGCGTAGGAAACGCATAGCAAATTTCCCACACCATATTTTCGTAGGAAATATGTTGAAAATTGTGTAGTAATACTGATTGGTTTCTACTTTCTGACGAGAGTTTTTATACCATCAAGGTTTTGTTGCAAATGCGTAGTAAAGACAAATTTGTGACACATTTTCAACAACACCTTAATGTTAGAAAAACTCTCGTCGGAAACCAATTACTACACATTTACTACACAATTTTCAACGTATTTTCTACAAAAAAAATGTCATTTCCTACGCAATTTCCTAAGTATTTGTCCTTATTCTGTAGCAAATTTGTTTAAAAAATTATAGTGTTTTTTGTCGTCACAAATGTGTAGCAATTTTATCAAATTTTGTGACGCATTTTTTTCCGTTAAAAACTTATGTAACAAATAGTCACTTTTCTAGTAGTGTAGGATCGTGTCCGAGTATTCGAGGGCCCTGTGCGACTAGAAAAAATATGCCCCTGTAATGTGCTTATATATAGAAATAAGTTTGTTGGGCTTAACTAAAAATGTTTAGATGAGGCCAAACTAATTAGCTTATTAGGTTTATTTAATTAGGTTATAGTTGTTCTAGTATGTTATTGGGTTTAATTTTATACATATTTGTTTTAAAACAATTTTATAGAATTGTATATATAAACACACACACTAGTTTATACCCTGGTAGCTTTTCAGATAGAAAAATATAATGCAATATGTGCTAAATTTAACCTATTACGGTGAAAATTACCTAACGATATTGTTGAAAAATAAAATGTGATGATGATATATGAGCGAAAATTAACTATAAGGTACTCAATCAACCAGAACAAAGATAATAATATTTAAAAGAATTAAATAAACAATACAAATATACAAGTATACAAAGTATTCAAATTATTATTTACAACTAAACCATGCGTATTATACAGGTTGGATAAACATGTATATTACACGGGTTGAATATATAATTTAGTCGGTTAACATAAACAAAAGTCAAGATACGTTTTTGAAAAAGAATGAACTATGATGTACTATTTATTAATTATAATATTTTACTTTGTTTTTTATTTAATATTATTTTAGAAACTTGTGTATCACACAGGTTAGAACTTTTTTTTGTTTATTTTTAGGTTAGAAAATTTAATATAACATAATATTGGATCAATGAAATATCTTTGTTTTTTGTTTTATATTATGTTAGAAACTTGTGTATCACACATGATATAACATTTTTTTTTGTTTTTATTATCTATTATTTGGTTAGTAAACTTAATATTGCATTATGTTAGAAACTTGCGTATCACACGGGTTTTAACTATTTTTTTTAGGTTAGAAAATTTAATATTGAACGTTATTGGCTCAATAAAATATCTTTGTTTTTTTATTTTATATTAGATCAGAAACTTGTGTATCACACATGTTATAACATTTTTTTGTTTTTATTATTTATTATTTGGTTAAAAAATTTAATATTGCTTTTGGCTGGATCAATGAAATATTAAATGGTTATTAATAAGCGGAAATATAAAAAGAAATAGTTAAAAAAATAAATATTAAATAAGAGAGATAAGCATGAAATTATGTTTTAATAATATTATTTAGTGAGATAATTATAAGATTTTTATTTATTATAGGTGTATTGTATTTTAATAATCCAAACTTTTACCCATTGGTCATGAACGGTCGCAGATCGCACCACTTGCACTCCCTAAATTCTAACTCTCCATACAATTCTTCTCTTGAAAGAGGGATCATGAAACTGACCAATGATAATTAATTGTTTTAGCGACGAATCCACGACATGTTAGGAATGGAGCCATGATCTCTCCTTAAGAAGCACAAAGTCTCTATCACCCGGCCAAAGCTGGAATAGCGATAATTACTTTTGTACTCTTGAAGGTACTAACATATTTTAGATGGTTTGATTTTTTTTATAGGCCTTAATGTTATTCAAATTTTAAGGTGATTTCTTTAAAATTCCCTAATATAACAGGTTGTTTGATTTTTGAAGTGTATTAAAGTTTAAAAAAATCATAGAGGGAAGGAAGTGGGTGCAACCTTTTAGGCTGTATATATTAATTTTCCAACTATTGGGCTTATTTTGATATTTACCTTGGATCAACACAAAAAGGGCCGGAAAAAATGCAACTTGCAAGTTTGAACCTATGTTTTTAATTCGATTTTCAAGGTAGACATAAGAGCCACTCCTTCAATACCATCTTTGTAAATTACACTTCACTACTTAAGTGATTTTTCTCTCTTTATTTAATTACACTAGTTAAGTTATTTACCGGGTTAACATTCAAAGAATAAAGTGGTCAACTGATGCTTTGTGGTTTACATAACATATACAAAAGATAAAAGGTGCCGAGATATGGGTCCGCATTGTTTACTATCATTAGAATGAATATTTAGATTTCTAATCCATCGAATACGAATTCAGTTCCACATTGAAGTGTGGTTTCTAAGCACCGAGTGAAATGACTCGAGTTTCAAATAAGTTTTGACATTCTTAATCCAAACCGAATCATGAGCAAAACTAAATTTGTTCTTGATCAAACTAAAAACACAACGCAGATAACTCCAACCAGTAAATTTAAACTTTTTAAACTTTTACGAATCTAAGTGTATAAATAAATGATATGACATTGAACAATGAACACTTATTTAATGTGACATTGAATTAAAATAAATATATTTATTTAAGGATAAGTCTAAAGTGTGACAAAAGAGCTTTAAGTAGTAAAATAAGGAAGTAATGATATATTTGAAGGATTATTAAGGAAGCATGTCTTTGAAGATAATTCCACTTTCCGCTCACGCGTGGGAGCCACTCGCCGACCTTTGCGACTCTTGTCCCTCACCCTTGTCGTCTTGTCTCTTTCTCAATCATGGGTTAATTTTTTTTAAAACATTAGTTTACTTTTACTTTATACAAATCAATATCTTTACTTAAGTTTTTAAACGCCTTAAATCGTAAAAAAAGTATTTACATTTTATATTTTTGTTTTATATATTGTAGGAATACAGTTTGTTTTAACCCTTACTTTTACACTTTTAATTAGAAAGGTAAAGCCTTATTCAATACAGACACAATATTTTGTCCCGGTATAATAAGGCTAATAAAAATCAGTTTACATAACTTTCACATCAGTGGTGAAGCTTGAGCGGAAATTTCAGGGGGTCAGAAGTCACCGGGAATCGGAAGTCACCGTTTACGAGGGGTCGAAACCGTATATGCAAAAAAAAAAAATTCTATACGGATACTATATAATCAGAATTTCTGAGCGAAAAGAGCGAAAATTTCGGGGGGCCGGGCGCCCCTTCCCACCCCTACAAAGCTACGCCCTTATAATTGATGAGCAGGAGCATATACAACATATAGGTTATGCAAAACGCATGTAATAAACATAAAAAAATCCATACATACAAAGATATATGTTTATATAAGAACAAATAACACGTTGACAACTTTAAGAAGAGTAGTAAAAGATAATCAAAGTAGCAGGAGATGAGAAGTGCAACACTGCAACAGCATGCACCACTATAACATTACATTATATGGTTGTTGTAATTTTAAATAAATGAAGTTATGAAATTAACTAGCTCTACAAGATGTATAATATATATGTATGTTAGAAATTAGAATTGGTACAAATAATATACTCATAAAACATGAAAATTTTAAACTCTTGTAACATAAATTTAAATACATAGTTTTTCAAAAAAAAAAAAAAAAAAAAAAGTGTAGATTTCTACTATTATTCAACATTTCAATTACGTTACAAAGTATAAACCACTTAACCTGTACACCCCCAAAGCCCTCTCCACGGTATCACCGCCTTGCCGGAAGTACAAAAACCTGACTTTGCACCACCGTATCCCCAATCTTAAACCCCGGAACCACCGTAAACCCGACGCGCACATCCCCACCACCACCCGCAACCCCCTCATCCGTCACGCTCTCCATAAACACCTCCGAAAACCTACACCCTTTCCGCACCGTAAACACACTCACTTCCTTATCAAACGCGCCTGCCAAACACTTCAACACCCACACGCGCCGCGCCATCTCTGTAAACGCGCCGAAAAACACCGTATCCGGAAACTGCCACGCGTTCAACGTTTTTCGTTGGCTAAGGTTACCGTACAATGACGCTTCCATTTTAGGATGCACAAGTCGCATATACTTGGCGCGTGCAAACTTCCCGAACACAGCTTTTGGATTATCTTTTAATATCTGCACGGTTGTCATTGTCTTCATTTTTTTAAATTGGTTAAACCAATTATATTTATTTTCTCCTTCTTGATCATTATCATTATTATTATTGTTAAACCCGTCAAACATTTCACGCGCCACGTATGACTCAATCGCGAAACACCGATAACTCGGTTTCGTAAAAACGACCGTGGGATCGATCGCTCTCACGGCCGCATCAATATCCCAATGCGCGTTGATCATATCGCGCACCAAAAGCTTAACAAAGCTTCTAACCGCTCTAAGCGCGTAGTGCAACACGTCTACAAAATGCGTAGGCGTTAAGTCACGCGGGGTGACTTCATCCCCAATAGGGAAACACGCGCTGGAGTTCAGCGTGGTTTCCATTGACTTGTTGGCGGAGTTTATTTCCGCCAACTGGTCTCTTAACGAAGTAATTTGGTAATCTTTTGACTTGATTTCACGTTCCATTTTATTCATGGTAATCTCGTACATCTTCATTAAAGACTGTTGCTCTTGTATTTCTGATAGCAAATGTGTTACATGAGCTGGAGAAGCATCAATTTGCTTCTTTAAGAAACTTCTCTTCATTTCCGATATTCGTTTAAGCTCGTCCACTACGCCCTGATCGGCGCATTGGACGGCTTCTCCGTTGTACGGAAACTGAGCTGCTTGCAGCTCAGCATAAGCTGCTTTTAGAGAAGAAATAGTAGCAAAAAGCTTAGCAACAAATGCCTCCATTGCGGCTTTGTTGCGATTAATAGCTTCGTTTGCCAGATGTATGTTGGCATGTTTGTTAGACTCGTTTGATGAATATGTGTTTTTGAACTTGTTATCATGTGGGAGGAGGAGACAAAAGCTATTGTTGCTAGGGGATTTGGTTGATCTCTTGAAAGGAAGGACTTTGTGGAAGGTTTTGGAGAGTTTGCTTCTTGATGTAGAGGTGTGTTTAATGGAGTCCATTTAGTGGTTATGGAAAGCAAAATATTGAGGAAATATGTGTGTGGGGATGAATATGTAAAATGAAAATGAAAATGAAGAAAAAGGGAAAAAAGAGAGAATGGTTTGATAAAGCGCGTGAGGAGAGAGGGAGAATTTTTTAAATTAAATGGTGAGAGTGTGAGAGTGATTACTTTTTGTATCATTTTTTTCCTTTTTTGCTTTTGTTGTAAACAAACATGTATTGTATGATTTTTTTTTTGTTAACGTTAGATGTTAAGTATGTCTATAGTCATAATTGATAAAATTATACGGGTAAGAATAAACATTAAGGGTTGGGTATTTTATAAAGGGCGCTAGAAAATGACTTGTGTTCAAATGATTAAATAAACGGAAGGGGTAATTATGTCAAAAAAAGATACACAACATGCAACTCACATGCTATTTCCATCTTCATTTTTAAATGACCGTAATTTTTTTATACGTCATCTTTTTAAAAAAAAAATTATACCATAAAATTGAGCGTCTTTTAATCTTTTATATGAGTACCATATTGTTATACTTTTGAAAAACAAGTCAAAAACCTAGTTGCGTAAGACACAATGGAGTGTAAAACACAATGAGCACCAATTAAATATAGGGTATAAAACATAATCAACAGTCTAATAAAACACAATGGACGGCATACTAAAGACACAATGAATAGAAAACTAAAACACAATAAATGCTTTTGAAAAAAAAAAGTTGAAAACCCAGTTGCATAAGACACAATGGATGACATACTAAAGACACAATGAACAGAAGAATAAAACACAATGAATACTTTTGAAAATAAAAGTTAAAAACCCAGTTGCGTAAAATACAATGGACGACATAATAAGAACACAATGAACAGAAGACTAAAACACAATGAATACTTTTGAAAAAAAAAACGATGAAAACCCAGTTGCGTAAAACACAATGGAGATAACGTAAAACACAATAAGTATCAATTAAATGTGCAATGAACAATAGGGTATAAAACACAATGAACAGTATAATAAAACACAATGGACGACATACTAAAGACACAATGAATAATATACTTAAACACAATAAACAACAATGAAAAGCATAATAAAAACACAATGGACAAAGTTAAATAATGTGTAGACTAAAAAAAAATAACATATCTATAAAGCACACGTGCATACTATAACACAATGAACGAGCAGAAGACACAACGGAGAAGAAAACCCATTTAACACGAATTTCTTTTTTTTCAATTTTAATGTAGCAATGTGGTACTCATATTAAAGATAAAAAAACGCTCGTTAATATGGTGAAATTTTTTTGAACAAAAAAAATATCGTACGAAAAAGTTATAGACGTTTTAAAATGATGGGTGGAATTGACATGTGCATTGCATGTGGAGAGAGAAAGTCAATAAATGTGGTTTCCCTTTTATGCCCTTCCTATAATTTATTATTTATTCTTTTCAAACAAACTAATCTCAACCCTTCAAATATATGATCAATGGATCACAATCCTTCTCACCTTTCTTAGAAAAAGTGGCTTGTGTATTTGATCCTAACCCTAAACATTAATTTGATGCTAATTTTTCTTCGGGTAGGGTTTGATGTTTAAGGTATGTATGTTTGATTGTTTGGCAATTAACTTTTAAGAGCTTGTAGCTTCAAGTTTTTTTTTATTTAAAAAAAGCTCATATTTAATGAAAAAAACGTGTTTGGTTGAAAGAGTTTCAAGCTTTTAGGTTAAGAGAAAAATCTCTATATTGAAACGCTACTAGTACTAACATTTAAGAAAAAGCTCATGCTAACTACATTTTATTAAAAGCTCCAGCTACTCTGCCAAACACCAAAATATATTTAAAAAGCTACAACTAATAACTACCAACTACAACTATCAGCTTCTAGCTTCCAGCCACCAACTAGTTTTGCCAAACATACCCAATATGTCGCTAATTCGTAACTCATTTTATGAAACATACGTGTGGAGAAAGAAAAAGATAAATCGTTATGTATATGTGGTAATTTATCGGTGGTTATATATAATCGAAACATATTAGAGGTGAGGGTTTTAACTTAAGTGTTGTTTGTTTTTTCAGAGGTAAAATGTCCGCAGTTCGCGGACCACATCTGCAGGAGAAGAGGTGGACCAAACATCTGCAGCGTAACCCAAAACCATAACCCACCATAACCGAGACCCTACACCGTGAACCAACACCCTTCACTGTCACCCGAACCCAACCCACCATAACCACAACGCACCATAACCATGGCCGAGTTCTTTTACTATCAGGGCCACCAAGCTGAGTAAAAGCATCAAAAAATCTCTCATGGATACTCTCCTATATTACATCCATCCAATGATGTTGTATGAATCCCTGAATACATTTCAACAAAAACCCACTTCAAATCAAACACACCTAGATGTGATTTGATGCTTGAATTTGAATGGTTGACAATAATCGGATAAAAAAGGGTCTTTCTTCAAAAGAAGAGCCACGAAAAAAAGGGGGTGGCGGCAGCAGTGGGTAAGGATGAGAAGAGGGCGGCGACAGGTGGGGAAGGAGGAGCAGGGCGACAAGTGGGGAAGGACAAGCAGGGTGGCCGGGGGGGAGGGGTAGTAGGAGGAGAGGATAAAAGGAGGATTGAGAGACGGAGAAGGAGAATGAGAAATGAGAATGTTTGAGAAGAAAAGTAAGGGGAAAAGAAAAAAGAAAAGAGAAGAGGCTAGAAGGGGTTGAGATATGTCTGCACCAGGAAGAGGAAGGGCATACATTTTCAAGGGGTATGTCTTCTGTGACACCCGGCACGTTTAGGTTAACATTTTATAAAACACATAAGTCTACCTTAGCGAAAAACGTTTTCAAACATACTTAACTAGGTCAGTTGAGTCATTATGATGGTTCCGGGAATCATCGGGAGTCGTTACAATGATCCACGGGATCATTGGGAGTCGGTCCATAACCATGTGAACACGGATTGGTGATTTGTAGAATCGTCGGGTTTAACGCACACACGTAAATCTCGAGTCCCGGGAATTGGTGAACGGATGGGAACGTGTTAGTTATCATGCATTATGTTCTTACAATCATTATATGACTTGTCGGTATGTGAATACGTGTTTATATGTGTTAAAATAGTGATTACGCGTAATTGCATGACATTATAGGTGATTACGTGTAATTGCATGTAAATAGGGGGTGATCAGCCCAATTGCATGCTGATAGGGGGTGATTGGCCCAATTGCATGCTGATAGGGGGTGATTGGCCTAATCACCAGTAAGTCATGCGATTAGGGGATATTTATAGGCGATTAGAGCTCCAATCGCTAGTAGTACATGCGATTAGGAATCCTAATCGCCTGTACTGCTGCGTAATCGCCTGACGCATGTCTACCGACTAGAAACACCTATAAATACCACCCTTATGTTGTAAAACATCATTTGTGAAACCCTAACACACCCCAAAGCCATCCCACACCTTATTCAACCTCTAGAACACGTTTTTGATCAAGAAATTACAATTCCAAGCCTTACACCTCATAATCTTGCAATTTCAAGGTGTGTTCTTCATCCCAAACCTTTGTAATGATATTGTTTTGCTCCCTAAAGGTCCAGACCTGGTTTCTAAACATTTGTGTCTTTGAAAACTCATTAAAATTAGTTTCTAAACAAACCCAAACCTTCATGCTTGCTATATGTGTTGTATTCATGCAAAGATATGATTTTTATTGTTTAAACATGATTATTCTTGTGTTATTGATATGTTTATGATCTAAATGAGTTATTATGATATTAATCTAGGAGTTTTAAGGTTCATAGATGTGTATTATTGATAATAGGCGTTTTGACCCGTTTGAATGATTATGAAGGATTGATGATGATATGTTGTGTTTTGTTGATTGTTTAAGGTTAGGGTTTACTCTAGGATGATGCTAGAACAGTAGGATAATGCCGGACAACGTCGTTATGTGATGAAGTCTGGATATTTGCTATTTAGGGTAAGTTTTGCATGTTGATGTGATGTTTACATGCTAGTTATGCTATTTTGGGAAAATGCTTGCATTCGGGACGTTTAGGATGATAATAAATTAGAGGTTTTTGCTTGAAATAGTTTGATTAATGTTTTGGGTTTGATATTGGGTGTTTCCACATGTTTTGGATCTGATTTGGAGGGTTAAACGCGCAAAAAGGCGAAATGGTGCAACAGGGGCGATTGGCCCCAATCGCATGTTACAAGAGGCGATTGGGAGCCTAATCGCTAGTATGCTCATGTGATTACACTCCTAATCACCAGTTGACTATCCTAATCACCAGTTGACTTTTCCTAGTTGCATGTTTGATTCCTAATCGCGTGTACTGCTGTTATATGTGTATTTTAACATCCCGAAACACGGTTTGACACCTAGGAACATGTTAGGAACCCCGTGACATGTCTAATAACTTGGTAACACGTGTTCGGACTTGTTTATGCGTTAATTGGGCGTTATGCTAGATAGGGTGAATGTTTGCGCATGCTAAGTGTTTAATTGCATATGTTGCATGATATCTTGTATGTGGCTAACATGAGGGATGTCGGGTCACCAATGGGATGTCGGGTTTTGTCTGGTTTGGTCGGTGTAACGTTTCAACATGTTCTCAACATAAACGGTCACGGTCTGGACAATTTGGGGACTGATTAGCCTTCGGGTTAGTAGTCATCACACTTATGTAAACTCATTGGGTCGCCACTAGTAGGGACTATCACACACGTATCGGATTTCTGTATTACTGAGGACGCACTCTAAGGTGAGTTTCACGGCCCCACTTTTTACTAGTTTTGCTTTCGGGGGAGAAAACATGATGTGTACTTATATTCTTTAAACGTGCGTCAACTTACGTTTTCATAAAAGATGTGTCAAACTAAGTTTTTGTATTCATAAAACCTATGATTTTCTAAGTATTCATATTGGTAAAGCTTACAAGGTGGTCATTGGTTACTATATGGTATTACGTACTGGTATTCTTGAATTCTTTATATATTGGGGTATTCTTTTGTGTTGCTATACGATTTGTTAAAGTCCTGGGGAAAACCATGAATGTGCGGTGGTTGCACAACGGGGGAAATATGGATAGATCTATTTAGGCGTGACCGGCCCCACTCATCGACTGGAGGTCGGACGGGTGCATGTTGTCTCTTCAGGTATTCTTGCATTCTTGTATTCTTGCATTCGTATGTTCGGGCAAGCGTATTCATGAATTCTTGCATTTGTGTCTAGTAATGGTTTTCAAACCGTAGTAGTGACAGGTATTCATCTGGTTGGTATACATGTGGCTTGGTTTGGCCAAGGGTATTCTTTGAAACTTTTGGAGTCGTTTTACTTAAAAACCTGTGAACTTACCGTCATTATTTGCTGACGTTTTTAGCATGTTTGTCTCAGGTCGTTAAGGTAGCAGCATTGTATAGGCGCACGGAGTGTCACGACGTCTAGGATCCATTTGCATTTCATTTTGAGTATTATCAGACTTTCATGTTTTGCTTTTGAGTTGTAATAAAGTTTTACGCTTCCACAACGATGGATTGATTTTGAAACTTAATGGGTTGTTTACTTTATCTTACGTATCATATAGTGTCGTTTATTGTGACCGTTGACTTGGATCCTGGTTTGTCACGCGCCTCGCGGTAAAACCCCGCACGTGGAATTTGAGGGTGTGACATCTTTTGAAAAATAAACAAGTCGCGCGCCTTAAATGTCTACCCGCTTCTACACAGTGCTGACATAAGTGGTCAGAAGTACCTCTCACAAGAAAATAAACACCCCCTTAGGGTTTGTTTGGTATGAGGTAATGGAATGGAGAGAGAATGGAATGGATGAGGTAATAGAATGGACAAGGTAATGGAATGGATCATTACCATTCTATGTCTTGTTTGGTTGCCATGTGGGAATGAAACAAAACATTAACTTGTGTTGTTGGATAGGCAGGAAAAGACGAAGGAATAAAATCGGTGGTGAGTGGTTGTGGTGGGTGGTGGTAGGTGGCTGTGATGGTGGGTGGTGATATGTGGCGGTAGAGGCGGTGGTGGCGACGGTGGAATGTAGAGGTGGATGGGCGACGATGGAGAGTACTGACGGTGGTGGTTGGTGGCGGTGTGTGGCGGTAGCATGGTGGTGGGTGGCAACGATGGTGATGGGTGGAGGTGGATGGAGGTGATGGTGGGTGGGTGAGGATGGTGAGTAGTGGCGGTGATGGATGGTGGGTGGCGGCGGTAGTGGTGGGTAAAGGAAACTGTGGTGAGTGACAGTGGCAGGTGGTGAAGGCGGCGGTGGGTGACGGTGGTGGGCGGCGTTGGGTGGTGTTGGATGGCGACGGTGGTAGGTGGTAGCGGGTGGTTGGCGACGACGATGATGACGACGGTGGTGAGTGGTGACGGCGGTGGTGGGTGGTGGCAGCAGCGGTAGTGGGCGGCGATGGTGGGTGGTGATGACGGTGGTGGGTGGTGGCGGCAACGGTGGTGGGTGATGGGTGGTGGATTATGGTGTTCCTAGTAAAGGGTGAATGAGGGAAGGATACTGAAAGACTAAGCAGACTTCAGGATGTAACAGCATTATGACCTATGTGCATCCTGAGGATAGACTAATGAATTATCTTGTTCTAATATTGTTGCAGGTACAATCAATCAATGATAAAGACTTGTAACTCTTCTCCAACGACTATATTGTCTTACTAAGTCAAAAAAGCTGAGGATGCAAGAGATGAACGCATAGAGCAAGTCCAAGCCTAAAGAAGGAGTCAAACATGTAACCGACGAGCATTAATAATAGGCGATAAACAAGGAAACTGTTTTCCCAACGTCCATATAAGTTGAAACAGCTCCAACGTTCACCTGAACCATTCAAGAAGCTTAACTAGATGGCGGATATCATGGGGTCTCTTAATTACTTTTCGTGTAAATATAAATAGGGGCATGATGAACGAAATATGACACTTACACATTATCAAGCACATGATACTAGCTAGCTAACACCTGATACTCTTTCTCTATTCACACACACAACACAATCATTGTAATCATAGTTCGTTCATCATACTTCCAAAGTTGTAACACTTTTTACCAATTTTTAATATTAACAAACAAGGCAGGGGCTTAGACTCCTCCCGAGGTTTTGTGCCGGCGATCATCAAATGATCAAGAGCTTTCCTCGTACATCGAGTGTTGTTGGCTTGCTTTCTTTCGTTTACATTCAGTTACAATAGTCTTGTGTCAGACAGTTACATCCTCAGGATATAACTGTCCATCCTGAAATATACCTTTGCCATCTTGAACATAGTTGTCATATTATTGTTTCTTTATTACTTCAAACTGCCATCTTAAAAATAACACTAAGTATTCAACATTTTTATCACATTTAGCACTCTACCTCACAATTACTAATTTGGAACAAAAAATTATTTCTACTAAGTAATTTTTAACCAAAACAGGTGGATGAAATGGTTTTGAGGGTATGAAATACCTTGTGAAATGAGTGATTTCATTCCTTTAACCAACCAAACACACTATTTTTCATTACCTTGTAATGGACTATTCCATTATCCCTTCCATTCCATCATAACACACTACCTTAAAGTCGTTACAATTGTATCATACAACATGATCCCCGACCTTACTAAGTTTTTCACAATAACATCACACAAAGAGAGCCTTGTGGGAATTAGTTGCAACATGTCCTAAACTTGTGGTTTGTCAACATGAAGATAATCTTTTAACAATGGAAATATTTCATAGAATGGTAACTAAGTTTTATGAGTGTTCCAATCAAGTCACTCATTTATCAATCTGTTTTAATTAAGTCACTAAAGTTTATTTTATGTTTTGATCCTATATAATTTACCTGAATAGTAGGTAAACTATCATTAGTTTTATTTTATTTTAAACATGTTGTTATAATTAATACCATCTTCTTCAAGTTTTCTGCAACCTCCACCGACCATAACAAAAACCATTAAGAACAGGTAAACATCTCGTGGCATCTTAATCTGATGTAATCATAGATGAAATCGCCATTGAAATCGAACTCAAGAAGTCAGTGTTATTGTTCATGTCTAGATTTCGATGATTTTCGTCTCGATTCTGTCGCAACGGCAAAGCGGCAAAGATAACAGACTCGTCACCGATGACGACGACATTAGCTTCATCTCCGTCACGTATGTTTGCACAACTTCTTTCATAGCTCGACGAGCGAGCAACTCGACGACGTCAACGTGTATGGATCTTTGACTGGCGGTTGAGCCGGTACAGATGCCGATATTAAAAAGGAAAAAGGGCAAGTTGAAGATGGTGGTGTTGCCCCTTGTTAATATTTATCACCTCTGCAGCTTTCTTAGATGGAGATGGAGTGGTTCGTCACTGGGAGGTATAGCCAGGAAACAAGGTCGGAAAAAAGATTTTAAAATGACCTCCTATGGTGGAGGTTCCGTGAGAGAGAAAGGGGTATAAATGGTCAATTATGGATTTTATTATTATTATTATTATTATCAGTTTTATTTTGTAATTTTTGAATCATTAATGGAATTTATAAATCATTTCACAAATTTAAAGATATTAAATACATGCCATATAAGATTGATGACCTTCTATTTAAGTAAAATATCTAATATTGAAACATTAAAGTAATCTTAGGTGATCTGATTGGAACAATAACTTTAATGAGTGACCTGATTAGAACAATCCTTAAACTTGGTTACTATTTAACAAAGTTACCCCTTTAACAATTTGTAACTTGTCTAACTATTTTTATGTTTAACATGATTTAAGGTTTGTACATTCGCGTCTTTTATTGACGTACAATGTGTAGAACTTGTTTTCAATTTCTTAGTCTAGTTGTTTGTTTTTGATACTATTGTTTATATCTTCTCTACCAACACCTATTTTTTTTTTTTTTCAATAAAAGTGCAATACTTTCAAGTCATTTTGTGCAAACAAATTCTATATTTTTTTTTCAATAAAAGTGTAATACTTTCAATTCATTTTGTGCAAACCAATTAGTATTATAATTGAGTAAATTGCCAAAATGGCCCCTCAGGTTTGACCCAAAATGCTTGTTTGGTCATAAAATTAATTTTTGTGCCAAAAGCACCCCTCACAGATCAAAAATTGCCTAAATGACCCATATTTAACAGAGTTTTTAACGAGGAAGAAAAACTCAGTTAAGTCTAAGGGGTACTTTCGTCCTTTCATGTTCAAACGTTTTAAAACCCATTTTAAACCCATCTTCTTCATCTTCTGTATCAGAACTTCTTCTTCTTCTTCCTCTCCAACATCATTCGAGCATCATAAGAAACCCTATTCCCAAATCATACAAACCCTAATTCCTAAATCATACAAACCCTAAAGAAAACCCAAATCATACAAACCCAATAATCGATTAACTAACCTAGACGATGGTATTCTGCAAATGTGGAGCTCCTACTATCATACGTGTGTCTTCAACCTCTGCAAACCCTGGTAGACGGTTTTTCTGCTGCAACAAGAAGGGGAGGAGCTGTGGTTTCGTTTGTTGGGCCGAACTACCCTTGGGTCAGATTCCTAGTACTATCAATGATAGTGAAGAGAATGAAAAACTGAGACTCAACAACACAGCCTTGCAGACCTTAGTTGGGACATTTAAATATGAGAATAAGAAGCTGAAAACTTATCTATGGATGACTTGGTTTGGAATCATCATGTATTTTATCATGTTTTAGTTCAATGTAGGTCGTTTTGTAATGATAAAAACTCAATATGTGTTGTTTCTTATTGTAATGGTCAGTTATTGTTGAAGTTGTAATGTATGTTTACAAATGTTCAATTTATGTTGTTTTGTAATGATAAGGTTTGTAATGATCAAGCTACAATGTATGTAATGAAAAGACTGAAAAGGTTTGTAATGATCAAGAACAATGTTATGACCAAACAGAAACATACTAAAGCATACAAAACAAAGTTCATACTTAAAGTAGTTAGTACATAAGCATGATAGTAGGATACAAAACAAAGTTCATACTTAAAGTAGTCTAGTGCATACATGAAATAGATAAGCCTAAGTCAGGAAACATAACCAACAAGCCTACTTCCAACGACAATCATCATCCGAACAGTAGTCCGAATCTGTTCCATGCTCTCCTTCATAGGGATCATGGTACCAATCATCCTCATCTGGGCTGTCATAATTCCAGGCATTCTTTAACACCTTTGGGTCATAGTCTCTACATGGGTCAAGCTCCTCTTCTTCAACCGGTTCTTGAACTACCTTCCTTTTAGCCTTTTCATCAACCTTTGTAAGAAGTTTAAAATTATCTTCAACCAACTCTTGAACCACCTTTTCATCATCCTTTTTATCAAACTCTTGATCAACAACTTCAGGCTTTTCAACCGGTTGTTGAACTGCAGGTAGTGCAAGAACAACTTACCTAAACATTATAATATTTTAGAGATGAAATATGAAGTTGAATTGTATGAATGTTTTGAAATATTGGGTCTTTTAAATCAGCTGAACAATTAACTCATCCATCTACCTGAAATCTACCCACTGACCCCATAAATGAACTTCATTGAATGCAACTACCACACAAGTGTTATACTGTCAGAATGGTACACAAAATGCTACATTCGACTGCCAAAATGGTACATTATGTTTGGTCCAAACTGCCAAAATGATACATCAGACTGCCAAAATGGTACATAAAATGCTACATTAAACTGCCAAAATGGTCATAAAACTATAGTAAAGTTAACCAATACAAACCAAAAGAAACCCCAAAATGATACATTAAACTGCCAAGTTGGTCATACAACCATACTAAAAGCAGACAAAAGTTACCAGTCATAATACATACCATAACCCATACCATATCAGTCAAAATAGAAAAACACCAAAATGACAAGTTTTAATACATAAAGTGGCATAACTAAACTTGTGAACCCCTAGCTTGTGAACCAGCAGCTTGTGAACCCCCAGCCTGTGAACCCCCAACAGCTTTCTTGCAGTTCCTTTTGTTATGTCCTGGTTGCTTGCAAATCTTGCATTTGATTGGATTACCCTTCTTAGGCAATTTGGTACCCTTTTCAATAGCTTTTGACAACTTTGCAACCTCATCCTTTTCAAAAGCAGACTTTCTCCTCTTCTTTTTAGGTCTTCCAACAGGCTTGTGGTATTTAGGAGCTATGAGGGTGGTGGGACAGTTAAAATGTTCCCACATGTCAGTTCCATTTAGTGGTTCAAAGGTATGGTCATACACCTTCTTCTATGTATCAAGCCACTAAGCATTGTGAACATATTTCTCAGGAACTCCATCTTCCAATCCATGCAGTGCCATATTCCATATACAAGCTACAACATGCCTACATGGCATTCCAGTCAACTGCCACCTCCTACAAGCACAACTCCTTTCATTCATGTTAACAGCCCTTGTCTCATTCTTTGGACCCAAGGACATGTGGGTCCTACCTTACTTTTAGAAGTTTGTCCCCCTTTATCTTCAACTACCACCAATTCTTTATAAGTCTGGGCCCCACCATCTGTATCATTCCTTTTACCACTTGACCTAGTCTTTACACCACTTGAATTTACCACTTTGTCCTTCTGTTTTGACCTAGTCTTTACACCACTTGAATTTCCCACATTATCCTCTTGTGCCACATGTTTTAAACTCCTAGGATTCAGACCATTACAACACACCCTAAATCTCCTTCCTTCATTTCTTACTATATGCAGCTGCCTCCTAGTCTTTATTGCATAATCCTTCACCATATTCTTAATGGTTTTTTTATCAGGAAAACATTGTCCAAGTGAGAATGGACAGTCTGGACTCCCCTCTGAACCAAAAGCTTTTCTTTCCCTCCTTTTTCTCCTACAAGCCCTATTAGGGATGAGCATACAAGGCCGAATACCGATCCCGTCCCGTCCCGATCCCGATACCGTACCAAACCGATACCGAACTGAGGGGTTTCGGGATCGGTATCGGTACCCATATTTATGGATTTTCGGTTTCAATATTATCGGTATCGGTACGGGATCGGTATGGTATCGGTATTTTAAGGTAAAATACCGATACCATACCGGTACCGTACCGATACCGAACCGATACCGTGCCGTACCATATGTGTTCGGTATCGGTATCGGTATTGGGTTTTTGGATTTTTCGGTATCGGTATTGTCGGGATCGGTATCTGTTCGGTACCGATACTGTCTCGAGCTCATCCCTAAGCCCTATTAGCTCTCTGTAAAGTGTTGCTCTCTTCTTCATCACTGAAACTGTCAAAATTATCTAAGTCTATGTCAATGTCTTCCTCAAGTGGGTCAACATTTTCATCATCACTAGCATTAAAGTCAACAACAACCTTATATTCATCCATGTTAACCTCAATATCATCATCTGCATTGTCCTGATCAACTATGAAGTCTCTATCCTCCCCATCATGACCCTCATTATTATCATCACCACTACCCTCATCACTACCCTTATCACCAGGAAAATAATCACTATCATCTGGATCAGGGTTTACATGAGTATCCTGTTTCCCCTTGTTCTTCCTAATGGCCACAAGTCTTCTACCACATTCTTGAAGTATATAAGAACCACTACTATCACTGCCCTCATCACCATCCTCACCACCCTCACCACCCTCATCACCCTCACCACCCTCATCACCCTCATCCCTACCATCATCAGTACCACCATCAACACCTTGATCATCTTCCTGATAAAATTTTGCCTCGTTTATGACACATGTTTCAGTAGGATCAGGCTGTGTTGCCTGGGTTATGACACCTAAATCACTAGGATCAGGCTGTGTTGGATTACTTGAATTGGAAGAGGTTAGAATAGGTTGAACATAAATTTCTATCATCCTATGTTTTACAGCAGCTGTCAACATTCTATTATAATCAGTTTCACCGTTCAATGGTCTTAACCCAAAGTCTAAATCCTCACCCGGAACTTTAAAATAATACCTAAAAATGGAAATATCCTCTTCTAAATTACCAAGTTCTAATACCATATCATTCAACATTGTAGAAACATTACCATCAACATAATCAATATATGCCAGTTTACCTCCCACATATCTACTATCTGGAAAATCGGTCATGTGACACCCGGCAAACTCAGGTTAGTAACGTTGACTAAACTAGTAAGTCTACCTTAGCGAGTCATGCATATTACGTCCTTAACGAGGTCAGTCGAGTCGGTACGATGATTCGGGGGAATTATCGGGAGTCGTTATGATGATCCGCGGGGTCATCGGGAGCCGGTCCATAACTATGGGTACAAGGATCGGCGATTCGTGGAATCGCCGGGCCTAACGCACACACGAGTCTCGAGTCCCGGGAATTGGTGAACGGATATAAACGTGTTGGATATCATGCATTATATGTTTGGAATCATTATGTGACTTATCGGTATGTGAATACGTGTTTAAATATGTTAAAATAGTGTTTAACGCGCCAAAAACCCGTTCCAGCATCACAGGGGCGATTAGGAGCTGGGAGAACCCCTAATCGCCTATATGCTCATGCGAGTAGGGAAGATTACAGGCGATTGGGACCTAATCGCCTGATGTTATACGCGATTAGGCCCCCAATCGCGTATAAAGGACTGCTACTCGCGTGTACTGCAGGGTCCGGGTCAAAACACCTATAAATAGAACCCTTAACTCCCCAAACACCTCTAGAACAACCCTAGCTGCTCCCAAACCACCCACACACCTTGAAACACCTCTGGAACTCTTTTTGCTACAAAAATCACCATCCTCAAGCTTATACACCTTTCTTTAGCAAAATCCAAGGTGTGTTCTTCATCCCTAACCTTTGTAAAGTTGTTATTTTGAGTTCCCCTAAAGTTCCAGACCTTGTTTTACCAAATGTGTCTTTAAAAACCTTTCAAAAGAGTCTTAAACCAAGTTTACACCTTAATGCTTGTTATATGTGAAGTTTATATGCAAATGTTGGTCTTAATGGTGATTTTAACATGAATGTTTTTAAGATATGATTGTACTTCTGTTATGTAGAGGTCATTAGGAAGGTTGTCTTAGGATCTTAGCCATTATTATGGTGTTTTGAAGAAAATGCATATTTTGACCCATTTGTATGTTCTTGAGGATTTAGGATGATTATGGTGTGATTGTTGATGCAATGTTGTTAGAATTCACACTAGGAAGATGTTAGATCAGAGATTTTATGAGTTACATGTTGTAGAGCTTGAAATCTGATTAATTCCATTTAAGGAAAGATAAGGTTGGTAGAAGAAACCTAGTACTTTGCCATTTTAGGAAATAATTGCATAGAACATGCTAGATCAGTGATATGTTGGGGGTTTTTGCTTGAAAAGGGTTGATAAATGATTTAGGTTTGATATTGGGTGTTGTTGCATGTTCCGGATCTGATTTGGAGGGTTAAACGCGCGAAAATCCGTTACACAGCAGCTGCAGGCGATTAGGAATCCTAATCGCCTGAGCTATTGGCGATTGTGCAGAGATTATGGGCGATTGGGCCCTAATCGCCTATACTTCATGCGATTAGGCCCCCTAATCGCCTATAGGCTATTGCCTACTCGCGTGTAACCTTCCTAATCGCATGTACTGCTGTCGTGAACGCGTTTTGACATCCCGGAACACGATTTGACACCTAGGAACATGTTAGGAACCCCAGGATACACCCAATGACTTAGTAAGACGTGTTCGGACCTGTTTATGCGTTAATTGGACATTATGCTAGACTAGGTGAATTGTTGCGCGTGCTAAGTGTTTAATTGCATCTGTTGCATGATGTCTTGCATTTATCTAACACGTGGGATGTCGGGTCACCAATGGGATGTCGGGTCTTGTCGGGCACGGTCGGTTTAACAGTTAAAGGTGTTTTCAAACGTTTATGGTCACGGTCTGGACATACGGGGACTAGTTAGCCTGCGGGTTATTAGTCCAATACTTATACACATCTTATGATAGGTCGCCGCTATTTGGGACTATCGTAACATAACTACTTAACTATTTTCAAGTAACGCAAACCGAGGTGAGTGTCACAGCCCCACTTTTACCGTTTTACTTTCGGGGGAGAAACATGCTACTTATTTGATTACTTATCATAGATCATGTTATACTATGGTTACTTTACGTACTATGCGGCTTTTACAGAAAGTCCCAGGGGGAACCATGAATGTGCGGGGATGCACAACGGGGGAAATGTGGATAGATCTATTGGGCCTTACAAACCCCACCCGACGGCTGGGAGCCGGGCGGGTGCATATTGTCTCTAATACTTTGGGGGTTACCGAGGCATCGGTAATCCCGTCCGTCTGGGCTGGCTTCAACACTTATACCGGTTTAGTAATGGATTCCCAACCGCAGTAGTAGCAACACTTAACGTCTAGCTAACGTTCTCATAACATAGTAGTAACGGGAAATGATCTTACCGAACTTATAACAACACTTTTATGAAAGAAAACCTGTGAACTCACCAGCATTATATGTTGACATTTTTGGCATGTTTTCTCAGGTCGCTAAGGTAGCGGTTGTCGGACTAGGCGCACGAAGTCATGCACGGCGTCTATTATTTTGGAAACATATTAAACAATGTCTTTGTAAACAATGATATGTCTTTTGGTTGTAAACAAGAATGCTTCCGCTGCTGGTTTACAGCTCAAAGCATTATATTTTGGTTTTAAATATAATCTTGAATGCATGTTTGTTGTATGTTTATTGTGATCGTTGACTGAGATCCTGGTGTGTCACGCGCCTCGCGGTAAAACCCCGCAAGTGGAATTTGAGGGTGTGACAGGTCAGCTCACCACCATAATGCAATTCCACTGAAAAAAACTGATGATTGTCACCTGAAAACAAAAAAAAAAAATATTATTGATCATGTTGAGCAGAGGTGATCATGACAAAGCAACAACAAGCAACAATAACTTACGGTATTCAAGCAGAGGATTGAAATCAACACCCTTGTCTCGAAACCTCCACATTATTGAGCAGAGATGAAGACGAACAACGTGGAAGACGAGGAAGAAACACACGACGAGGAAGAAGAAGTTGTTACTTAGGGTTTTTTACTGGATGAAAATGACTGAAAATGGGTAAGAAAGGGGGTTTTTAAACGTTTGAACATGAAAGGACGAAAATGCCCCTCAGACTTAACTGAGTTTTTCTTCCTCGTTAGAAACTCTGTTAAATATGGGTCATTTAGGCAATTTTTGATCTATGAGGGGTGCTTTTGGCACAAAAATTAATTTTGTGACCAAACAAGCATTTTGGGCCAAACCTAAGGGGCCATTTTGGCAATTTACTCATTATAATTTGTTTACATAACTTACTGTTTATACTATCTTATAATACATTTTACAAAAACTTCTTGAAATTTAAGTTTTACAAGCATATCTATATCTATACTATCTTATAATACATTTCACAAGGACCTCTTAAAATTTACGTTTTACAAGCTTAATTCCTTAGAGTACAACACACAATGCATATGTTAACTATTTTTTGAGGGCAAATATCTCTTTTATACAATACTTATACATTTTTTTCTCTTAACTTTACTCAATTTTTTTTTTATTTAAATAACAATTACACTTTTCACCCTTATTTTAACCAACTACCCCCACGATTTTTAAACGTTGATAATTTTTTATACGTGAATATTTTCCTAATATTATTATTACACCGTATAAACAAACATTTTTTTCTCTTTAATTTAAGTATAGTATTGATATAGTTTTTTTTTAATTTAAAAATGATATGTTATGGTTAAGTAATGACCGAAACGAAAACAAACGAAAATGAACCGAAATCATCTATATTATATTATAATACATTTCTTATTGACCTCTTAAAGTTAAGTTTTACAATATAATTGTTTAAAATACAATACACAATACACATGTTAACTAAATGATGTTTCCCGCCGTAACGCGCGGGCGCCTGACTAGTTTAAAAAAATGTAGTTAGATTATTAAATTAGAAATTTACAAGGGTATATATATATTTTCGGGGATTGTAATTTACTATATTTTTAATATGGTCTAAATGATCGAAATTTCGATTAAATGTTAAATGAATCATGAGATTAAATGGCTAAAGACTGAATTCCTTCACGTTAGAGATGAGAACCCATAATAATATTGCAAGGAGATGGATAATTAGAGTAATTATATGGTTTAGGAACTTAATTTACATGTTTTTACACATCTCAAATGAATGGTTTCTCTAATTTGCCATAAATTATATTATTCCTTACATTTCTTTATTATAGAAAACTATAAGTGCCAAAGGCATTATAGCCCAACGGCATCTTGGTGGTGAGATAAGACTTAGGGACCATAAGGTCTTGGGTTCGAATCTCACAAAGGGGGTTTTCTCATAATTATGAGTTTCCTCCTGAATTGGTGACTTGGTGGTGGGATATGATCGCGTGGCAGCATTGGTGGCACGATGATACTCTAGTGTTCCGTGAGTGATTCCAATTTGTTGGCCGTTCAAAAAAAAAAAAAAAAAAAAAAAAAAACTATAAGTAAACCAAGTAGATATCTTAAATTAACAAACCATATAGTATGAGGGTACTCAATTCATGGTGGGGTTTTATTAAAGTATCACTGTCTCTAATTTCATTAGGAATTAATGGCAATAATACCACCACTATCACCATAGCATGTAAATGTACATTCTAAGAAAAGCTGATCATGACTAGAATACTTGAACGATACATGTCTTATGTAGATGTTTTGCTCTTTATGTGCAAGGCACTCATTCACTTCCCAACAACTTGTGTGGTTGCAGACAATCACTGTATATATGAATGTCTATTCATATACACTGTGCAAACAAATGTGTCTTTTTTTTTTTTTCTTTTTATCACATATCACCTTTCATATATTTTGCTCAATTAGTTAATTTGGTGTCAAAATTTTTATAAATAAATTTAACCTCATATACACAACCACAATCACAACATTTCTATAAATTTAACCTCATACCCATTAAGGTTGAAAGGGCCTGGCGTGTGGGAGGACTCAAACTTGTGACCCGAAAGTTGTTAGGACTAGGATTTTACCATTGAACTACGTCTTTCAAAAAAAAAAAAAAAAAAAAAAAAATCTAAAAACTACCAGATTGATCTATTTTAAAGATGGTTTAAGAGGGAGTTACAGGTATTTTGAAAGAACTAAACCTAATGGTAAAATTAAACTAAATTCAAAAATACTAAAATAGAAATAATAACTTTAGTGTCCAAAACTTTAGCCTAGTTGGTTGAGGGCCTAAAGTTTCCTATGGGAGACTTGGGTTCAATTCCTACTAGCTACATTTGGAGGACATTGGTGGAGGGGAAATTAGGGATGACCCGGCCATTGGCTTGGATTCGAGTCCTGATCCCGACCGGTTTTACCGACTATTTCACCGTCGTGCCTTCGGGCGGGTGAGTGGTCGGATTTTCCCGGGAATTGGTGGCAATTGGTGGCCCGGGTACTCTCGAGTACCTTATTCGCTAAAAGGGTGTCTGAGAGTGCTCGGAATTGATTCGTTGTCCGTTAAAAAAAAAAAAAAGAAATAATAACTTTAGTGATTATATACAGTTTCAAGAATTAATTTTAAAACATGATAATTAATTAATTAAGGTGTTTTTTTCTTAGGTTTTTTCGTTTTATTTATGGTAAGTAATATGTAATACCAAAAACTAGAAAATCAGACACAAGTGAGACGAATGTGTGTAGACAGTAAACTGATAAAGAATATGGATACCAGTAATAGTTTGAAAAACATAAAAATAAAGGACGTAATTATGTTCAACACAAGTCATTGTCATGCGCATGTATAAATTATTCCTTTCAATTGCTTTTGTTTTCAAACTTATTTCACTATCACTATCACCAACTCTTTATTTATTTTTTTATATCTTATGGTCAACAATTATTATTTTCTTATCCTTTTATAGTTTTATGGTTTTTATTTTCTTTTTTTATTATGCATTATTTTATTATATATTGTTATGATTTTTTTTTATATTCTGACAATAATTATCATCCAACAAATTATAAACAAATTATGTCAAAAGTAGCAAATCGGTGACTCTTGAACCTATATATTCTTTTTTTTTTAACGGCCAACGAATCAATTCCGAGCACTCTCGGACACTCTTTTGGCGAATCAGGTACTCGAGAGTACCTGGGCCACCAATTGCCGGGAAAACCCGACCACTCACCCGCCCGAAGGCACGACAGTGAAATAATCGGTAAAACCGGTCGGGATCAGGACTCGAACCCAAGCCAATGGCCGGGTCATCCCTCATTTCCCATCCACCAATGTCCTCCAAATGTAGCTAGTGGGAATTGAACCCAGGCCTCCCATAGAAAACTTTAGGCCCTCAACCAACTGGGCTACAAGTGTTGGACTGAACCTATATATTCTAAGAGCATTCACAATAGAGACCTTATTTTTTTGGGTGACAAAACCCTATAATTTTTTTGAGGGTTGGAAGTGGTTGTGAGTGAAGAAAATGGGGAATTTACAGTGTGTCGGTATATATTGGGTTCTATGGGAATCTTTTAGGGAAAACATGAAAAGTGTATTTATTTTTTAATATTTGTTGAAAGTGATTGTGAGTGGAGGAGAGAGAAACTTTAATGGGGTTTAGTGTAATATGTGGTTGTGATTGGTTGTGAGTGGATGGAGGATGAGGATTCTATTGTGAATGCTCTAAGTCATGATTTTTCTCAGATTTTTTTTTATAAAATAGTGACACGGTACAATTTTTTTTTTTTTTTTTTTTTTTTTGTAACTAGTGTGTGTCAGGGATAGATTTGTGCAAATACTAAATCCGCAAGTTGAACTTGTGATTATGCTTATGTGGACAACGACTTTGCTACTCGGTTGATGACTAGGAGAGAAGATAAGGGTGTTGTTGAGGTGGCATTGAATCCGCAAGCTGAACTTGCGGATTCACTTTCTCTCTCCTGACACACCACAGAAGGTGCATGATCTGTTGTTGTGAAGCTCCACTCACACATGAGGCTGCTGCTTGTTCACAACCAAAGCCCATTGACAAACTAAGTGACTGCAAATCACCACTACCATCAATTCGTGAACTATAGTTTCTTGATGTCCAGTTCTTCATGCTGTTTATGTAATCATTGACTTGCTCTTGTTGTACAGCTTGGTACAATGACCTTAACCCAGAGTAATCTTGGTGTGTCAGGAGAGAGAAAGTGAATCCGCAAGTTCAACTTGTGGATTCAATGCCACCTCAACAATACCCTTCTCTTCCTTCCTAGTCATCAACCACATAAGCATAATCCGCAAGTTCAACTTACAGATTCACCATTTGCACAAAACCATCCCTGACACACTAGTTGCACAAAATTCTTATACTATGCCACCATTTTATCAAAAAAAATCAATTTTCTCAACCACGTCTTTTTCATATCACAACACCAAATCTCACAACTATTGCCCATAATCTATAATATATTATTAAGCAAATAAAATGTCCATATAGATTATTTTGCACACGTTTTAAGATGATATATGAAAAATCTTTATTCAAATCCTTGTTTTTTTTTCTCATTTTCTTTTGTTATTGTCCCTGCTAATCATGTCTATTCAAGCGTTCTTGATTTATTCATTAGGGTTTCACATTCTTTTCCAGTCGGCCATTCAATTCTCTTCAACCGTAGAAAACCATGTTTAATTGCTTAATCAGTTTCTTGAAATCACAGTCCTTTCAAATCGTCATTCGAGTGTGTATAATTATTAACCAACACGACATTTACTGGGTTTAGCGAACATGAAGCGTTTGACTTATAGCCAACATTAGGTTCTGGTAAGTGATTTCGATTAGTTTAACGTCTAAGGTTTATGTCATTCTGTGTTTGGTTGGATTTGTACTTAAATTGTATGTTTGTTATTAAATGTTCAGTGTTAAGATTATATCTATTTTTCGTTCATGGTATCACCTGATCTAAGTTTGTAGCATCAACAACAATGGCATGCACATATAAAATCCTGTTGCAACGCGCGGGTTACAAATCTTACATATATAAATAGATAAACGGTCAACAAAGCTGTCAAAAACATGATATCAAATCTAACCAAAAGATTTATTTCAACCAAACCGTCTAAACCAACAAACAATTACAAAGACTCTTACAATACAAACAAAACCCTAACACATCTATATAACTCAGACGCAAACCCAAATCAACAACGAAACAAGAAATCTGAATCTCACACCCTAGATAACTACCAGATTATCAGAACAATTACTGATTGCAAATCTGAATCTAGATGAGATAGAAAGACTTTACAAGATCTAAAGAGTCTGAATATAGAGACGTTTTGTGAGAGAGAAGAGAACCCAAAAGAATAATAATAGATAGTGCCACCATCAACCCTACTCAAGAACAACTGTTAAAAAACAAAGATGTTGAGGGTTACGAAGAAGATGTTGAGGGTGGTTGACTGGTTTTTGAGATCTATATTCATGCTTGTATATGAATATCTGGTGTAAAACCCTAGCAGCCTTTCTTTTATGGGTGAGATAATATTTTGTGAGGGAAGGTTCTCTTGATAACCAAGGAAATCATCTCTTATAAAAGATAGGTCAAGTTAACCGACTTATGACCATGGGCCTTTTAAAGTCTTTTATCTTCTTGAAGTCTTTTATCCAGCAGCTCATAAGTCCAGCCTCTTTAAGCCCAGCTTCCAGTCCAGATTCACATACATATTAGCCCATATCCAAACCTCATACTCATTGTCATGTTAACACATCTAGGGTTGTAAACGAACCAAACGAACACAAACGGGGCATTGTTCGTGTTCGTTTGCTAAGGAAATAACGTGTTCGCAAACCGTTCATGAACACCTACCGAACGAGATTTTTTGTTTGTGTTTGTTTGTTAAGGAAATAACGTTTTCATGAACCGTTTATATATTGTCACACCCTCAAATTTTCACTGTGGGGTTTATACCGTGAGGCGCGTGACACACCAGGATCCCATAGCCATAAGTCATAAGAACGACTTTAAATGCCCAAACCATTTATTCCGTTTTCAAAAAAATATGATTTAACGTTTAATCAAAAGTTTAAGTAAGTTGCGGAAGCGAAAACCAAACATAACCGTTTTAAGTTCTTGCGCAAAACAACGCGCCCATATGCAAAACCAGACCAGGACTTGTTACTCACACTCTTGAGGGTGTTACATGTGATACCCCACAATTTCAGGTTCTTACTTTAACTAAACTCTAGTTACTTGCACATACATTTCTTGCATTCTACTTAACCAGGGTTAGCTAGATGAGTCACACGTTGCACAGTTATAACTTAATAACTGCATGAAGTGGTAATTCGGGAAATTACCAAGCTATATACATGAGTAGTGAACCCCGGACGTTGGTGAATTGTGAAATTAGATAATTGTGGATTAATTGATTGAGATTGATTGCAATTACGTGTTTCTGTGAAACTATGTGCAAACTGTATGTGATTACGTGAACATAAATCAAACGCGTTATTAAAAACCATAATCGATGAACCGATAGGATGGTTGGGGCCTTAATACATGGGGTTATGCTTGATATGGTCCAAAATAGCGAAAACATCGAAGAAAACATGCAATACATTGAACCAGACCTCGCGAAACAGAAAATTGATGAGTAAGCGGCCACTCACTTAATCCGAACGGCCGCTCACTGGTGTCTGATGTGTTAAACCAACTTAAAACCCCTATTTAAGAAATCTTAAGCCCTAAGTACCCCATAAACTCAACCCTAATCGCCCCCTACTGCCTATTTACGAAAATATCAAACCCCAAACACCTGCTAAGGCTCAAGAACACCATTCGGGAAGCTTGAAGAGCAATCGGTTGGTGGTTTTGAAGTGCTTTCGGTATAATACTCAACCCTATATGTTTTGATTATCTTTAATGTAACATCATAACCAAGTTTTTCCAGGTCTGAAACAATTTTATAAAGATTAAAACTTGTTGTTCATAAAGATTAATGGGGTTAAACATGATGTTATGCGATGATTATTGTATGTATTGCATGAGTTTGCATGTTCTTGATGTTTTAGACTTCTAGGGTTTATGATTGATGATGTTTAACATGTATCTTGCTAGGTTTTGATCAGGTGATGTCTTATTGATATGGTAGGATGATTGTTGAGCATTATTGATCAATTATATGCGTAGATGATTGGTTATAACTAGGGTTTATGCATGTTTAGAATCTGGACAGAACGATTAAATCGACTTGAAGAGGCTGTAACGTGATGTTAAATTGTATTTTTTGATGATTTCTTTGTATGAAAACATTTTACATGGTCTTAGCTTTTCATAATGGGCAAAATCATCTATTTTGGACATCGTTTGATAGGTTTTTGGAATTTTCTTTGATTAAAGGTCATATCAGATTTTCGGATTAGTAAATTGGATCAACTTTAAACGATCATAACTTGAGTTTTGCAAAGAGTTAGATTATGAAATTTGGACAGTAGGTCGACATTGATGAAACTTAACTTTTCCAAGTGGATTCATCCCGTTTGGATGAATACACAATTGTTGGGAATTTTCTACTAATCTGATCTGTTGTGAGTATTTTCTGGACGTAGCTGTACTGTATGATTTTTCATAATTTTTGTGTATGGTTTTGTTATAAAATAAAATATGGACTTGTCCAGTAGACTCCCTGGAATATTCAGTAAAAGTTTGAGAGTCTAATTCATTGGAAAAGTATTTTTAATAAATTGGTTTTCACAGCGTATAATCTGTCCTAAAAACGCAGATTATGTAATGTACATTTATGTGGCTATTTGGAGTCTTGTATGACTTGTAATTGACATGAACTTGTATGAGCACTTATATGAGGTGTATATGAAGTGCATAACTTATTGTTAATCATTTTGTTCACCAACGGGTCTGTAGGGTCTACTTGTGCATTTAGAATCATTAGGTGTCACTTACACGGTTTTAAACTTTTAAACGTCTTGGACAAACGTGTCATATGGTGTAATGATATTACACATATACTCACTTAGTGACACACGTAATAGGGAGTCGGTAGTACATCCTATTTGTGGAGTTTGGATTATTTGCTTGCAACCTAAGGTGATTTTCACTCCTCTTTTCTCAAAAGCATGCGTCTCAGGTTTGAGACAACTTACTTAACTTTTTCTAGTCCGGTTTGGGACTACTTTCACATCCTGGGTTTTGGGGTGCTATGACTCCTTGTGTGCGTCGGGTTTTGACTCCTTGCGTGGGTCGGGTTTTGACTCCTTGTGCGGGTCGGCTTTTGAATCCTTGTGTGGGTCAGGTTTTTGCTAGTTCGCAAACTTTGTCCTTGATGAACTATACCAACACTATCACTGTAAGTCCTTGTGACAACAGTCAACAAACCAGGTCAACACCCGTACATTTTTAATTACTGTTATCATTTTATGTGCAACATTACACCATTCTGCATACATTATACCCTCCCCCCAGTCTAGTGAAGCAAGAGTTAATCAGAAGACTCAACATGGTACACTTGTTTAGTCATACAACACCCGAAAAAATCACCAAACGAATATTCAATGAGGTTATCACACTCTAACACATGATAACTTCTCCACTAACACATAAACATAGATCACAAATGTTATCAAACACTAAACGATATATGATCACAACTAGTGGACATCAATACATGCTGATGTCATCATCAAGTTCCAGTACAACTAGCCGAAATCAAGAAGAAACTTTCATGGACTCATCCAAATATAAACCACAATAACTAAGTCATGTCCACACCTATACAATCGAATCTATCATACATAGTATAAATCAAGACTTAACATGAAATGCATATCCATGGCCACATATGCACGCATGAAATGTGTATGTATATATACATGGATGAAACCCGAATGGAAGCAAGGCTTATAGCCATCACACTACCTCATGCAATACCCGATGCCATTTCCTCATAAGACACTAATCAACCTACTACTAACCCACGATATCCTTCAAAACGAGTGCCAAACCAATCTTGATTCTTGAAGTATCAATATCGTAGCTTGATAACACTCTAGTGATGCATTTGTCCTTTTCTTGTTGGCCGATTCCATACATACAATAGGCACCATCAAAGAATGTCCAATATATACACCAATTTGGCAAGAACACACTATGTGCACACATTCTAAATCAATGATCTCAACCCCTAAATAGATGGATCCTCCTATTCTTGATAATCGGCCGAGCATGATCTCCACCCCTTGTCTTGATTTAACATGCATGCAAACTTATTATACCAAAATAACATGTACCATATCCTATCCAAGTGAAAGATCCTACCCATTTCTTGCTTGCTAACTCACGGCCAAGGTGTACAAGGGACAAAGGAATGACAACTATGCTAAAGACAAAGATTGCCAACTCATGAAATTCATGAACCATCACTATCCTCTGGAATCTCATACCTTGTTTTCCCTTTGTATTATGTCATGGCCGAACACCCTTCATCACATGTGAAAGTGATGTGAAAATCCTATTACACTAAAAATAACAACCAAACAAGGATGACTCATTTGTCTTGCAAGGTCAACCCACATACTAGAAATATACTTGCCACTTTTGTTCTTGTCCACTTCCCCCATCGAACTACTATATAAGAGGGCTTGGAGATCACCAAAAATTGCCACTCCTCAATCCTCTAAATCCTCTTATAAATTCTCGGGTATTGCAAGCCATAGCCGAAGCCATCAAGGGACGAAGGAGGTGATCACAAGGCTTCCTAAGCTCGGATCATCTTTTGGTAAGGTACATTACACCTCTATGCTTCATTCTCTATACCTATTCATGTTAACCCAACCCTCATACGACCCAAACACCATCCTATCTAACCGAGCACACACACACGCAATATAGCAATACATTCTCTCAATTGTTGTACTCGAGTAGATTGTGATCAAATGTCATGATATCTCTCTATGGGGATGACAATCGGTCTTGTAATGGCTTTGAGAGATCGAGCCATGATTTTTGCATCAACACATAACTTAAATCATCACTTATAAACCGGTTTTCACAAGTAAAACCCACTTGGCTTATATACAAAGCTAAGGCTAGCAGAAATGGTAATCATACTCGATTTTCTCACAAAACTCACAAACACATCTTATGGTAACCTCACGAGGCCTTCTCAAACTCAAAAAAATTGGGTTTGATCCAATAAACAATCGACTTCAAGGCATACATAGTATGCTTTAATAGGCTACCACATACTAACATATGTTAAGCGAAGCTAGAACATATGTTAGCATTGGCTTGAATGATATAATAGGCTAAACATGTGTTAAGGTACTTATTTTATCACAAATTAATCACACACGATAGATTGGGAACTACTTGAACTCATTAAAACTTAGAAAGGGTCCATTTTATCACTATCAATATTTCCAAACACATCACTAGCACACTAAAGGACAACACACATACAAGAATCATTGCCCACATACACAATAACCGGGTCCACGAATGTCGGGTGAACAATTTGTATGATAAACAACAAAACTAGCGACTTACCTTGTCCATAATGATCATAGGGTATCATTTTTCAGGACGGTAACCATCTACAGCTTCCCTAGATCACACATACTATCATCAGGTGAGTTTTACGGCCCCATTTTACTATTTTTACATTTTCAGGGGATTAACATGCTTCAATACTAGTGTCATTAACAAGTGTGTGTACATTCTATCATGACTGCCATGTGGAACATGAGGCATTTGGTTCATGAGCTCACTAGTCCTCGTACAACGTTTATTGTAACCATTAGCTATCAAAAGCCATGGAACACTTTAATAGATCTATTGGGTTGACACCCCCACTCTTGGTTAGTCGCTCTAACCAGTTACATAAAAAAGAGTGTTAGTATTCTACTACACATACATTGTCTTTAGTGTACAATGCGCGAGGCACAACAGTCAAGAGGTTTGGTTATGGGACTCATGGTTTGCATAATAATCATTCGCTTAGCTAGCCTATGATTGGTCATACATGAATTACACATTGGTTTACTTGTTACATTCAAACCCGTGAACTCACCAACATTATTGTTGACAGATCCTTTATGCATGTTTTTTCAGGTAACTAATGGAGGGCCGCAGGGATTTGAGGGAGAGGTTCGAGCATGCACTACGTGGTACCACAGTGATGGGTTTTGTCAACTTTGTGATGTTTTGTTTCCAAGTCCATGAGTACTAGACATTATCTCATTTTCCAGATATTATTATGTTGGTTTAAATAATTTATGACAATATCCATCCTTTGTGGTGGTACTATTTTAATATAAATGTGTGTTGCTTGAACCCTGTGCTTGAAAACCTTTCGATGGTTGCATCCCCGTGTTTCCGCCTTGGCGGGGTGTGACAGATTGGTATCAGAGCATGAGGTTATAGCGAACTAAGATTCTTTTGAGTCAACTATAACTTATAAACATTTTTCGAAACGTTTTCACAAAGTACCACGCTATCTCGCCTTGCACCTCTCAATTCTCAAGCCACTCCACGAAGACATACGGGTACCATTATTCATTTATTTACATATGTGATCATTTACATATATATGCATGTTATGACAAGATCATGGTCATTACCATTGACCTTACTTCTCCATCCGATTCCGAGCCGGATTACTTGGTGGACGACCCTCAGGAGGACGACTTGCCCCTTACTCAACCAGCCCCTGCCCCTGAGTCCTCACATCACGGGTGTGGGTGGATCTCAGACTCCGAGATGGACACAGACCCTCCACCAGTCATGAGACATACCTCCGAAGACGACACGGACAACGACGCCACCTTCTCTAGCCACCCCAAACACTCATCCCTCTGTTACCCCTCCTGTTTCACGCTCTCCAGCTAGTCTTAACCCCTTTTTCTGCCTAAACACTTCGGGACGTACACTCACAAAGTGTACACCCCGAAAGAGGGAACGACCAGCTCTTGTTATTGCCATACCCGCTAGAGCCTCGATCTTCCATTTTCCCGCTGACCCTATCCCGACCAGTGAGCCTACCCAGCCTGTTGACCCCATGCCAGAGCCTTTTGCGATGGAGGTGTGGGAGCCATCGAAGAGGCTGCAGAGACTCTCTCAGGCCCGCAAGCGGCCCTTCCTTCCTAGCCTCACTAGTGATCTTACGCATAGGGACGAGGAGGATGATCCCAAGGCTATCAGCTTGGGAGGCTCATCCGGGAGACCCCTCTACACTGAGCGTGGCGTCATTATATCCCATGATGTGCAGCTAGTAGCGTTGGGAGACCGCATTCGGGAGCTCGAGGGTCAGTTGTTTGAGGCCGAGCAGGGGAGATTATCTGCTGTGATGGAGCGTGCCGAGATAGGGAGACGTGTTGAGATGCTAGAGCGGAGGATGACGGAGACTGACCGACGCATGAGGGAGGCGATTATTTCTCTTGCTGCTGCTTTTCCACCACCTTCTTAGATGATGCTTGTGTGTTGTTATATTTATGCATGTGTTGACTTATGATATTATGTTGTGATGTTTAAAAACTAATTGCGGTTCGACCGCCCGTTTTGTACTAAAACTTGACTCCCTTTGGGCTCATGTATGGATATTATGTTATATGGCTGTATGGATTCAATTTAGTTTATATGCATGATTGTGTTGGTTATTATATGATTACACATGAATATACATCTCTTATGTTGCTGTGTTCTTTTCTCTTAGTTATGCAAACCCGACAGTCAGCACGGACAACCGAAGGCGGACCACTACCGTCCACTCCCGCCGAGTTAGCTAGAGTAATTGCCGAGGCAATTGCTCAACACGATGCGGCTCGGGCTGACTCCAGTGGAGGTTCAGGAGGTATCGGTCACCGCCGAGGAAGTGAAACAGATCACGAGGTTGAAAACTCTATTCATGGCTGTTCGTACAAAACCTTCATGGCATGCAAGCCATGGAATTTCCGTGGTACAGAAGGTGCTGTGGGAATTGTCCGATGGATAGAGAAGACCGAATCAGTCCTCGACATAAGTGGTTACTCCGAGGATCAAAAGGTGAAGTACTCCAATTGTACCTTTCCGGATGAAGCCCTTACCTGGTGGAACCTGCAAGTGCAAACCCTGGGTAGAAAAGCGGCATACAACCTTGCTTGGGCTGATCTCAAAACACTGCTCATGGAAAAGTACTACCCTAGGAATGAGCTACAAAAGTTGGAGGCAGAATTCTGGAATCTTGCCATGGTGGATGCCAACGTGACTGCATATACCACTCGTTTTCATGAACTCTCTCGACTAGTCCCGCACATGGTCACGCCCGAATACAAGAGAGTCGAGCGGTATATCTGGGGTCTATCGCCAAAGATCCACAGTATGGTCACTGCATCGGCACCCTCCACTATCCAGGCTGCAGTTACTCTATCTCAAAGTTTGACCGACGACGCTGTTCGGATGGGTTCGTTGAACCAAAAGGTTACGGTTACCAGTGAGAGTTCCGGGAACAAGCGCAAACGTTCTGACAACCGGAAAGGCAAGAACTCCTCTCACCGACCACAAGATGTCGTGAAAGTCTTTGCTACCACAACAGCTGAGGAGCCCAAACGCAAATACAACGGGCCCCATCCTCACTGCAGCAAATGCAACTACCATCACATGGGTACCTGAGAAAATATCTTGTGCAAAAACTGTAACCGTCGTGGTCACTCAACCGCCAACTGCAAGGCCAAAGCCACAAACACTCCTCCTGCCAAAAACGAGTGTTTCGAATGTGGTGCGACTGAACATTTCCGGAAGGACTGTCCCAAGGCCAAGGATCAAGCTCGTGGTAGAGCGTTCGTACTAGGAGCCAACGAATCACGTGATGATCCTAACGTAGTTATGGGTACGTTTCTCTTTAACAATCATTTTGCATCGGTACTATTTGACTCAGGCGCAGATTTTAGCTTTGTGTCCACCGACTTTAAGATATCCCTTGGATTAAAATCTAGTAAGTTGGAAACACGTTACACCATAGAATTAGCCAATGGTAAGTTGATCTCGTCTAAGGAAGTTGTTAAGGTCTGTGTTCTGGTACTTGACGGCCATGAATTCCATATCGATTTACTGCCTATTCGAATGGGTAGTTTTGATATTGTCATTGGCATGGATTGGTTATCCAAACATCGTGTAGAGATCGTCTATCACAAGAAGTTGGTTTGAATCCCCGTGTTAAATGGTGAAACCCTATTGATTCGAGGAAGCCAGGGTGTACCCACTCTTCGAGTCATATCCTGCATTAAGGCACAAAAATATTTAAGGAAAGGTTGTGTCGCATTTCTGGCACATGTCGTTGAACAAAAAGCTAAAGATCGGAAGCTCATGGACATCCCTGTGGTGCGAGATTATCCCGAAGTCTTTCTAGAAGACTTGCCGGGACTTCCACCGCCGTGACTGATGTATTGTAAAATACATCTATTTCCAATGTAAAGTTTGTATAATTTTTGAGTCGTTTAGATAGTGTTTTTATTAGTTTTAGGCTTGTACTGGTCTATTTTATTTAGTATAGGTTTTTATAGATTTTTATTAGTTTTACGTCGTTTTTAGTACTTATTTATTTATTTTGTATTTTGTAGGTGTTCATGGACGTTGGAGCATAAACGAGTAACTTTAGTAAAGTCGAGAACACCCGAGTCAAGAGCATGGAGTTATACCACTATATATAATAATAGTATTATAATAATAACTAATAATAATAATAATAATAAAAAAAGAAAAAAGAAAAAAAAGCACATGGAAGCGTGAATCGGTTTTCACGGCCCAAACACAAGTTGTGAAGAGCATTAATCTTGGGCCCCAAGTAATAAACTAGGAGGATAAAAGAGGGCTTCACAAATTGGCGCAGGGATTTTTTTGGGGGTGAAAAAAAGAAGCAGCAGCCGTAGATATATATATATTTTCTTGGAGGATTGGTGGAAGGCAATAGAGGGCATCATAATTATTCTTTGGAGGAGGAGCACCACAGTAGCCGCAAAATAATTTTTGAAGGGTTGAAGCATAGGTGTCAGCACGGGTTGTTTCTACTTTAATTATTTATTTATTTGCTACCCGTTGTGAACACCATGATTTTTACTGGCTTTTATTGTTTTGATTTTATCATGACTTTTATTGGCTAGACCTTTTTATTACTACATAGGTTTTGATGAATACTCATGATTGATTGAACGTTTTTATGGTTTTTTGGAACTTTGACTATGGGTTGATGGTTTAGTAAAGACTTTGATTATTTTTGATCTGGTGTATATGCGTACCTAGTTTTGTTCAATTAATAATTATTTACTCCACACGCGTTTTTGTGAATGTCTTTCATGTATGAATGCGTGTTAGGTTGTGGACTGTGTGTTAACAACTAGTTTATGGTAAATTGCTAGTGTTTTCCATAGGAGTGGTTTTTGTTGATTGAGTAGTTCTAGGTATTCTTCCAATTCCAATAGCTGTAAGGTGCAGGATTGTCGATATGTCTAGGGTGTTAAATTGCTAGATCTAGATGCTTTGTAAGAAGATCTTCCTAGTTTCCTTACCACTACTTGCGTATCGAGTCAGGTCAGGTTTTCTATAGTTACCCCTTGCACTCTTAGTGTAGTGAGGCTTTCGCGCTGTAAGGTAGACTGTCTAGCGGGTACTTTATCATCAGAGTAGGTAAGCCTGTAAGGGTAACCTCTCAATCGGTAGTTTAACGGCTTATAGGTAACCTTAGGTTTCTCCTTGAGAAGGGTCGAGGGTCCTCTAGTTTATCCTGTAAGTTTAGTATTTGAAGATCCCGGTTCCATAGCTAGTTCCATAACCATAGAAGTTCGTTAGTCATGAGTAGGATTCTAACTTAGGTAGTACCTTCACCATCATTTGAATTTGATTCAACTCAGTTCGCTTCTTTAGCTCAGTTAGTTTACTTTAGTTAAGCTTTATTTTTCTTGAATTTAGTTTTAGTAAACCCCCCTCTAAAAATAATAAATAGTTTTATTTCAGTTTTAGATAAGTTTTCGAGTCTAGTTACCGTCTTCCATTAGAGTCTCGTGGTTTCGATATCCGGACTTACTTTAGCTTTACTAGAGTCGATAGGTTCACTTGCCTGTCAGTAGTTTAGTTTTAGAGAGTCTAGAGTATTACTAGGTGTCTAGTTTTAGGTTTAATTTAGTTATTTTTATTAAACTACTTTTAGCACATCAAGTTTTTGGCGCCGTTGCCGGGTACTCTTGGCGATTGCGTTAATTAGCTTTGATTAAACTTATCTGAAATATCTGTGCTATTTGTTATTTTTATTTTGATTGTTTTTTCATTTAATTTTTAATTTTTATTTTTATTTCGAGTCTTTTCTATTTTTCTTAGTTTTTTCTATCTGCTTTTCTCTTACCTCTCTTATTGTCTACTCTGTAGTTTTATGCCAGTTACTCGTTCGAGGAGCAAGTCAGCTGCTGAAGTTAAGCTTGAAGAGGTAAGTTCTTCTAGCTCTTGTTCTTCTAGGTCGTCTTCCCCACCACCCAGTCCACCACCAAACCTTTCTCAAATGGCTGAGCGTCGCACTGTCCACCAACAATCCACCCAGGGTTTTACGGGAGTTAACTCCCCTATTACCATTCCAGCCATCAACAATGATGGGTCCTGGCAGATACCCTCCTACATCATGACGGCCATTAATAACACCTGTCAATTCCACGACCGCGATGATGAGGATGCCCCGGCCCACATAGCCCGCCTGACTCGTATCCTAGCTACCTTTAAGCTACAGGGTGCCACAGATGATGCTAAATTCCTCCACTTGTTCCCCTTTTCCCTTTCTGGTCGAGCTGCCACTTGGCTCGACTCTCACCCTACTGACACTTTTACCACATGGGATGCCCTTAAAGAAGCTTTTCTGAATAAGTACTTTCCACCTAGCAAGGCATCCCACCTTCGCGATCAGATCCATTCTTTCCGGATGGAACCTGATGAGCCTTATTATCTTGCATGGGAGCGTTTTCAAAACCTGCTTAGCAGGTGCTCCCAACATGGTCTGACTGATTGGGCCCTTGTAGAGAAATTCTACAATGGCCTAACTTATGAGGCAAAGAACCGCTTTGATACTTCTGCGGGCGGCCACATGATGGGTAAGAAAACTGCGGCCGAATGCAATGACTTATTTGAAAGTTTTGCCCAAACAGACCATGAGCAGCAGACTTTAATCAGGAATTCCATTCCTGCACCTAGTACCACCTCACCAGCTCGAGGTGTTCACCAAGTCACATTGGATACTAGTGTGGCTGCTGCTCTAGATGCTCTGACTAAGGAAGTGAAGGAATTGAAATTGAAATCTGAAAAGTGTGAGATGTGTAGGGGAGGGCATGCTACTTCTGAGTGCCCTTTGATTCATCAGGAGGAACAGGTGGATTTTGTAGGCGGTCAGAACCGCGGGTCAAGCAACTCTTATGGAAATTCTTACAACCCAGGTTGGAGGAATCATCCAAACTTCAGCTGGAAATCTTCTGGTAATCCCCCTGGTTTCTCATCAAACTCTACTCATAACCAGGGGCAGGGTCAGTATTCGGGTGGAAATTCGGGAACTAATGTAGGTTCGGGTACTGAGGGTGGTTAGGGTAAAATAGAAGAGCTTTTAACCCAGTTGGTAGCTAAAGATGCCCACACCCAAAAAACTCTAGCAGAGCATGACACCTTGTTGAAAAATCAGGCTATGCTCTTGAAAAATCACCACTCTGCGTTCTTAGATCTTCAGCGTACCGTTGGTGACATTGCTAGGCAGTTGGAAGAGCGGCCCCAAGGTCAGTTCTCGGGTAGTACTCAGCCCAACCCAGCCGCCCAACTGAAAGCAGTCACCACTCGTAGTGGTAGAGGGGCAGAGAGAGTTAGTGAGCAGGTAGAGAGTGAGGTAGAGGAGCAGGTAGATGAGGAAATAGAGATGGAGGCTCCTAGTAGGGTGCAACCTAGGCTAGTCCCAGCAAGTACCGCACCAAATAGTGAGCCTCGGATAGAGAAGGTTGTAGGTAGGACACCCACACCGATTAGGCCTACCCCTGAGATTGATCCTTCTCGTCTTCCATACCCAGCCCGCCTTAGGAACCAGAAATATGCTAAGGAGTATGGACATTTTCTAGATATGTTTAAGCAACTCAAAATCAATCTCCCGTTTATTGAGGCCCTCCAGCATATGCCTAAATATGCCAAATTCCTTAAAGATCTTCTGAAAAGGAAAGATAGGCTGGGGGAGGTCTCAAACATTCCATTGACTGCGGGATGTTCTGCGGTGGTTTTAAACAAGCTACCGGAGAAATTGACAGATCCCGGGATTTTTACAATCCCGTGTATGTTTGGTAGTGACACTCAAAACCACGCGTTGGCAGACTTAGGTGCTAGTATCAACCTGATGCCTTATTCTCTTTATGAGAAACTAGACCTAGGTGACCTGACCCCAACGCGCATGACTTTATCCCTTGCTGACCGATCGGTCAAATATCCACGGGGCATTGTGGAAAACTTGTTGGTGAAAGTTGATAAATTTGTTTTCCCCGTGGATTTCGTTATTCTTGATATGGAGGTAGACGACAAAGTACCTCTAATTCTAGGTCGTCCGTTTCTGCGTACCGCCAAGGCACTCATTGATGTCTTTGACGGGAAGATCACTCTACGCGTAGGAGATGAGACGGTCACCTTTGAGATCGTCAAATCCATGAGATACCCTGGTAGTCAAGACGATTTTAGCGGTCCCACTGACTCTGTTTACTTCATCAATTCTTTTATCTCTCGTGTGGACCGATGTCTTGATTACATCTATGGGGGTGATTTGGTAGTTGAGACCCATGATGAGGAGTTAGAGTTAGTTGGGGAGGAAGCCCCTTTGTTTCCCAAGGCATTAGAGATTAGTGATGTTCGTGAGGAGAGTAGTAAACCTTCATTAGAGACACCACCGCCTTTAGAACTTAAGGTTTTACCCTCTCACTTAGAGTATGCCTACTTAGGGGAGAATGCTAGTTTGCCCGTCATTATTTCATCTAAACTGACGGAGGAGGAGAAGAGCCGGTTGCTTGATGTGTTGAAGGCACATAAGCAAGCCATTGCATGGAGGCTCTCTGACATTAAGGGCATCAGCCCCACCTACTGCACCCACAGGATACTTATGGAGGATGATTATAAGCCTGTGGTGCAGCCTCAGAGACGCCTAAATCCAAACATGCAGGAAGTAGTTAGGAATGAGGTTCTTAAGCTTATGGATGCTGGTCTAATCTATCCCATCTCTGATTCCCCGTGGGTGAGCCCAACTCAGGTTGTCCCTAAGAAGGGAGGGATGACTGTGGTCACTAATGAGAAGAATGAGCTCATTCCCACTCGTACTGTCACTGGTTGGCGTGTCTGTATTGATTATAGGAGACTGAATGATGCCACCAGGAAAGACCATTTTCCTCTCCCGTTCATTGATCAGATGTTGGAGCGTTTGGCAGGGCAGCAGTTTTACTGTTTCCTTGACGGATTTTTAGATTATTTCCAGATCCCCATTGCACCGGAGGATCAGGAGAAGACCACCTTTACATGCCCCTATGGCACTTATGCGTATCGCCGCATGCCGTTTGGGTTATGTAACGCTCCGGCCACCTTTCAGCGTTGCATGATAGCTATTTTTCAGGATATGATTGAGACGTCTATGGAGGTTTTCATGGATGATTTTTCGGTTTATGGTAGCTCTTTTGATGCTTGTTTGGGTAACTTAGAGAGGATGCTAGAGATATGTGTAGAGTCTAAGTTAATGTTGAATTGGGAGAAATGTCAGTGACAAGTCGAGTTTCGCATTGATCTTGTCCCAGGAGCCGCTCCAGTAGCCCGCACTCTGTATCGCCTAGCACCTCCGAAATGTAGGAACTGTCTAACCAACTTCAGGAGTTGTTGGACAAAGGTTTCATTCATCCAAGCTCTTCTACGTGGGGAGCGCCTATTCTGTTCGTGAAGAAGAAAGACGAGAGTTTCTGCATGTGCATTGACTACCGGGAGTTGAACAAGCTGACCATCAAGAACAAGTATCCGTTGCCAAAAATTGATGATCCGTTCGACCAGTTGCAGGGTTCCAGCTAATACTCGAAGATCGATATGTGATCGGGATATCATTAATTGCGGATTCAGGAAGACGACATTCTGAATACTGCATTCCAAACTCGTTATGGGCATTACGAATTCCTAGTCATGCCATTTGGGTTAACGAATGCTCCTGCCGTTTTTATGGATCTCATGAACCGTGTCTGGAAGCCCTATTTAGACGAGTTCGTAATTGTCTTCATCGATGACATCTTGATCTACTCGCGAACTCAAGAAGAGCACAAACAACATCTTCGATTGATTTTGGAGTTGCTCAAGAAAGAGAAACTGTTTGCCAAATTCTCAAAATTCGAGTTCTGGATTCGAGAAGTCCATTTCCTCGGTCACGTTGTGAACGAGAAGGGTATACAAGTTGATCCCGCAAAGATTGAAGCAATCAAGGATTGGATTGTGCCCAAGACGCCAACTGAAGTGCGACAATTTCTGGAATTACCTGGTTATTATCGTCGGTTCATCAAAAATTTCTCCAAGATTGCCCAGCCATTGACTGTCTTGACACAGAAAGACAAGAAATTCGATTGGGGAACCAAGCAGGAGAATGCGTTCCAAGTATTGAAGGACTGTTTGTGTAGTGCTCCAATTCTTTCTCTTCCTGAAGGTATCGATGATTTCGTGGTTTATTGCGATGCTTCTCATCAAGGTCTTGGATGCGTACTCATGCAGAGGAACAAGGTCATTGCCTATGCATCCCGGCAACTCAAAATTCGTGAGAAGAACTACACCACTCATGACCTAGAGTTGGGTGCGGTGATCTTTGCCCTCAAGATTTGGAGGCACTACCTTTATGGCACTAAGTGTACCATTTTCACTGATCATAAAAGCTTGCAACACATCTTTAACCAAAAGGAGCTGAACATGCGGCAACGTAGATGGGTTGAATTACTAAACGATTACGATTGTGAGATTAAATACCATCCGGGAAAAGCCAACGTTGTGGCTGACTCATTAAGCCGGAAGGAACGAGTTAAGACCCTGCGTGTACGTGCGCTAGGTTTGACCATCCATACAAATCTCATTACCCGTATCCACAAAATTCAACAGGAAGCTCTGAAAAGTGAAAATCTGAAGAATGAGTCGCTATTTAGGTGGTGTTTGTTTTTTTTGCCAAAAGTACTTTTAAACACTTTTGTCTGCGCCGCGCAGACGCGGGCAGACGTTTGAGTTTTGCAGATTGTTTGTTTTTTGGAAGACATATCCATAAAAAAACTCTGCCCGTGCTCTTCTCCGCGCAGACATAGTTCTATGTCTTCTAACCTCTTCTTCATTCCTCTTCCTCATTTTTTTCCAGATATCTCCTCCTCCCTCTTCCCCTCACTCCCTCGTTGCCAGCCTCCCTCCCGTTCAACATGTCGGACGTTATTTTCTTTCTCCGGCGGCTAGATCTGGAAAGAAACAAACATCGACGTGGATCTGGGCAAGATTTGGGAAGAATCTTACTTTGGATGCCTTCTCCTCGTCGAATGGGTGAGAATGGTGGACCAACGAAGGATGCGATCGTGAATGTTACAGGTTTTGATATGAAGAAAAGAAAAGTGAAAGAGGAATAAAGAAGAGATAGTCGTTCCTGTTGAGTTTTGAAAGCTTGCATATTTGTCTTATAGAACTCTATTTTTAATTTAAGTTTAAATAATATTTGTCTTATAGAATTCTATTTTTAATTTAAGTTTAAATATAAATGTCATATAAAAACTTAATTTGTTATAAAATTAAATTGATATATAAAAGATTAATTGTAAACATTGGGTTGTGGTGGGTTATGGTTTTAGGTTACGCTGCAGACGTTAACAAACAAACAGTCTTCTTTTTGCAGACTGCAGACCTTTGGTCCACCTCTTCTCCTGCAGATGTGTGCAGATGTGGTCCGCAGACTGCAGACCATTTACTTCTTCAAAAACAAACATCACCTTAAGATGGTTAGTCTGTTGGAACCAAGGTCTGACGGCATAGTTTATTTTGCCAATTGGATCTAGGTGCCACGTCTTGGTGGTCTACGTGATTTGATCCTTGAAGAAGCCCACAAGTCTAGATACTCAGTACATCCTGGTGTTGACAAGATGTACAAAGATGTGAAAGAGCTTTATTGGTGGCCCAACCTGAAAGGTGAAATCGCCACGTACGTCAGCCGATGCCTTACCTGTTCAAAGGTCAAAGCTGAGTATCAGAAACCGTCTGGTCTGCTTCAGCAACCAGAAATTCCTGTTTGGAAATGGGAGCAGATTTCCATGGGCTTCATCACAAAGCTACCTAATACGTCCAGTGGCCACGACACGATTTGGGTAATTGTTGACAAGTTGAATAAATCCGCGCACTTTATGCCGATCAAGGAAACCGACAAGTTAGAGAAACTCGCCAAGCTGTACATCAAAGAGATTGTAACTAGGCATGGTGTGCCTGTTTCAATCATTTCCGACCGAGACAGTCGATTTACTTCCTGATTCTGGCAAACACTGATGGACGCATTAGGCTCTTGCTTAGACATGAGCACAACTTATCATCCACAAACCGATGGCCAGAGTGAACGTACAATCCAAACATTGGAAGACATGATTCGGGCATGTGTAATCGATTTCGGTGGAAACTGGGATTCTCATTTGCCATTGGTTGAGTTCTCCTACAACAACAGTTACCACACCAGCATCAAGGCTGCCCCGTTTGAAGCCTTGTATGGACGTAAGTGTAGATCCCCTTTGTGTTGGGCAGAAGTTGGAGACAAATATTTGACTGGCCTCGAGCCCATTCAAGAGACCACTGATAAGATCTTTTAGATCCGTGATCGCTTGAAAGACGCTCGAGATCGTCAAAAGAGCTACGCTGAACGCCGTCGCAAACCACTTGAATTCCAGGTCGGCGATAAGGTACTCTTGAAAGTCTCACCCTGGAAGGGTGTACCACGATTTGGCAAGCATGGAAAACTTAATCCGCGATACATTGGTCCATTTGAAATACTTTCTAGGGTTGGTCCCGTGGCATACAAGCTCAAGTTACCCGAAGAGCTAAGAGGTGTTCACGACACTTTCCACGTATCCAATCGAAAGAAGTGTTTGTCCGATGAATCTTTAATCATTCCTCCCGATGAAATTCACATCGATGATCAGCTGCATTTTGTCAAGGAGCCAATCGAGGTGACTGATTGGAAAGTCCAGAAATTGAGAAGCAGCCGCACTAAACTTTGGAAAGTCAAATGGAATGCAAAGCGTGGTCCCGAATTTACATGGGAACGCGAAGACTAAATGAGACGCAAGTACCCAACTCTTTTTCCTAAAACTACAGAAACTGGTAGGAAAACCTGATTTCGTGGACGAAATTCCAAAACAAGGGGAGAATGTGACAACAGTCAACAAACCAGGTCAACACCCGTACATTTTTAATTATTGTTATCATTTTATGTGCAACATTACACCTTTCTACATACATTATACCCCCTCCCCAGTCTAGTGAAGCAAGAGTTAATCAGAAGACTCAACATGGTACACTTGTTTAGTCATACAACACCCAGACAAATCACCAAACAAACATTCAATGAGGTTATCACACTCTAACACATGGTAACTTCCCCACTAACACATGAACATAGATCACAAATGTTATCAAACACTAAATGATATATGATCACAACTAGTGGACATCAATACATGTTGATGTCATCATCAAGTGCCAGTACAACTAGCCGAAATCAAGAAGACACTTTCATGGACTCATCCAAATATAAACCACAATAACTAAGTCATGTCCACGCCTATACAATCAAATCTATCACACATAGTATAAATCAAGACTTAACATGAAATGCATATCCATGGCCACATGTGCACGCATGAAATGTGTATGTATATATACATGGATGGCACCCGAATGGAAGCAAGGCCTATAGCCATCACACTACCTCACACAAGACCCGATGCCATTGCCTCATAAGACACTCATCAACCTACTACTAGCCCACGATTTCCTTCAAAACTAGTGCCAAACCAATCTTGATTCTTGAAGTATCAATATCCTAGCTTGATAACACTCTAGTGATGCATTTGTCCTTTTCTTGTTGGCCGATTCCATACATACAATAGGCACCGTCAAAGAATGTCCAATATATTATTGTGACGACCGGGAAAATTTTTCTTTTTATCGCTTCGTTCTCTTTGACTTCGGGAAATTTTCGGGACGAAAATTCTTTCAACGTTGGGATGATGTGACACCCGGCATGTTCGGCTTAAACATAATAGTAACATCTAAGTTTACCTTAGCGAGAAACGTTTATAAACAAACTTAACTGGGTTAGTTGAGTCGGGTCAGATTAGGATTGTCCAGGGTTCAATGATCTGGAGGATCATTGGGAGTCATTTTGGGGAATACACTAGTACCGGGTTCCGTTGTTGGTGACATTACATGAACTAATTAAGTATATGTGTAGATTATGGGTCGTGTGGTGGATTGTATACTTATACTTGCTTAAACGATGTACAAATGATTATACGTGCCTAAATATGCTAAACATAGACTATGGGTGCATGCTTATGTGTTAAGATGTGTTAGAATGCGTTAAACACGACAAACTGGGAAAAGGTTAACATGTGTTAAAAAGTGCTGATGACCTGAATGTGGAAATAGTGGGCGAACGTGGAAATGGAACTTGAAAAATGGGCGAACGTAGAAACAAAGTGGGCGAATGTGGAAAAGTTCCACATTCGACCATTACAAATGGGCGAATGTGGAAAAGTTCCACATTCGACCACATAAAAGGGGCGAACCTGGACTGGGTATAAATACCATCCTTAGCCATTTTTCACCATTTCACAAACCCTAAACGCCTCCAAACACTCTCTATCAGCTATTATCATTGGGGAAGGAGTTTTTGAGCTTGTTTTTCATAACCTAACTCTCTAAATCATTACAAGTGAAAATCTAAGGTGTGTTCTTCATTCCAAATCCTTTTTAAACAATTTTAACTTGTTTTCATCTAAACCCCAAGGGTCCAGATCTGATATCCACATGTTTTATGGGTAAAAACCTTCCTAATATCTTTCTAAATAAAACCTATTCATAAACAATGAGTTTTTATGCAAACTAAACATGTGTTAATATGATATTATGCATTGTTTGATGATTACTTGTTGTATAGATGATATGATAACAACCTAGGGCTGTTATTAATGATGGGTTATGATTGAAACATGTTACCTTTGATTGTTGATGGTGTTTTGACGATTAAAGGGGTTTTAGTTAGATTTAGGGCTTGTTTTTGGATGGTTATGATAAGGTTATGATAGGGGTTTCTTGTTCATGATGATTTAAGTATGATGAGCTGATGATTGATTAAATTTAGAAAGTTTCCTAATTGGGTAATGATTTCATGCATGATGATGTGACATCTCCATAATTTACTATTTTAGGAAACTTGTAAAAAACGGATAGATTTTGGGGTAAAATCGGTAGGGTTTCGTAGGAATATGTTAATGATGCTTGACTGCTGTAACTCATGATGTTTCGTGATGTTTTCGGATGTTTTCGACGCGTTTTTGGGAAAATCTAACAGCAGGGGCGAACCTGGAATACCTTCGACCAGCCGAACGGTCGAAGGTGGACTCCCAGGGGTCGAACCTGGAAACCAAGGGGCGAATGAACCATAAAAAGGGGCGAAGGTGGAAAAAGGGGGCGAAGGTGGAAGTTTAAAGCCACCTTCGACCACTCAAAGCCACGTTCGGCCCTACGATAACAAAAATGAGATTTTTGATACGAACTAAGTGTTTTATGCTTGAACTTTGTGTATAATCTATGTGTACTTGATTAGTTAGGGTAATGGGTCACCAACGGGATGTCGGGACGGTCTGGAATGTCCGGTTAACGTTTAAACACACTTTTTAACACACGTAGTCAAGATCTGGACAATCGGGGACTAGTCAGCCTTCGGGTTAATAGTCATCACACTTATGTAAACTCATTGATAGGTTGTCATTAGTTGGGATTATCATACACGTGTTGGAATTCTAGTTACCAGAAGACGCACTCTAAGGTGAGTTTCACGGCCCCACTCTTTTACTGGTTTTACAATTTCGGGGGAGAAAACATGCTGTGTTCTTTAAACGTGTGTCAAATGTGTTTTTCCTAAAAGGCGTGACAACTATGTTTTTGGGTGCTCATGTATTCACTACGTTTTGGGAATGTTCATTTGGGTTCAAGGTATTCATTTATGTTCCGTATTATATGGCCTATGTTGTGGCAGTTCGTTAGCCGTGGTGCGGTAGTTCGTTAGCCTCTATGTGGTAGTTCGTTAGCTATGTTATAGTAGTTCGTTGGCCATGGGATGGTAGTTCGTTAGCTATGGTAAAGCAGTTCGTTGACCATGGGATGGTAGTTCGTTATCTTCGGTGGGCGATAGTTCGTTTGGGAGGTTCGTTATGGAGTTCAAACGTTTAACGAGTGTTTTCATCGGTCGGTAGTATCATGATGGTCTTTCAAAAGTTCGTGAAACGTTTTACTTAAAAACCTGTGAACTCACCGGCATTATTTGCTGACGTTTTTAGCATGTTTGTCTCAGGTCGCTAAGGTAGCAGCTGACGATAGGCGCACGGAGTCTCACGGCGTCTAGGATTCATGTGCATCTCATTTAGTATTTTCAGATTTTCGTACTTTTGATTTCACGTTGTAATAAAGTTTTACGCTTCCGCAGCGTTGGATCATTTATGAAAACTTAATGGTTTGATTATGTCATTTTTACGTATCATATAGTGTTGTTTATTGTGACCGTTGACTTGGATCCTGGTGTGTCACGCGCCTCGCGGTAAAACCCCGCACGTGGAAATTTGAGGGTGTGACATTATTATGTTGGTTTAAATAATTTATGACAATATCTATCCTTTGTGGTTGTACTATTTTAATATAAATGTGTGTTGCTTGAACCCTGTGCTTGAAAACCTTTCGATGGTTGCATCCCCGTGTTTCGGCCTTGGCGGGGTGTGACATTCCTTCACATACCGCTTGAGTTGTTGGGTTATGGCAAGTGGGTTACTATTAGGTTTGACAAACCTCACACCGGCTCAGGGGAGTGCGGGAGTGAACTATTACTTAACACATTATCATTGTTGATAGGCAATGATGCAAGGCAATCTGCTCACATTTGTGACAACACGTACATTAGCAGTTCGGTATATCGGTGTTAGTTATCATGAATGGGTTAGCTACCCTTGGCATGCGATGAACTAGTGATTACACGGTTTTTTGGAACCTACTCATTTACTTACTCGTTTAGTCTACTTTGTGAACTCACCAACATTGTTTGTTGACCCACGATATACATGTTTTTGCAGGTAGTTAGCTTCCGGTGCCACGACTAGAAAGCACTGCACACTTCGCTGCATTTGGGTCTTGGGTATACACCTAAATTACATATCATGCTTTTATGTTTTCTTTCATATGGTTTTAATTTGGGCGCGTTGTTTTGCGCATTGTTTTAAAATATCTATGTGTGGTTTACGCTTCCGCAACTTAACTAAACTTTTTGGGTAAACGCTAAACTTAATTTTTGAAAACGAACTAAATGGTTTGGGCATTTAGAGTCGTTCATGTGACTTATGGCTATGGGATTCTGGTATGTCACGCGTCTCACGGTATAAACCCCACAGTGGAAATTTGAGGGTGTGACATTACATTCTCCACCCAAGTATCTGTAACTCATCTAGGGTGCCTGTAGCATACCTTACCAGTTCTTCCTAGGGCGGATGCACATGGCAAAGAATGACTCTCCCTTGTCTAAACTATCAAAGTAGTCCAACGGTCTCCTTTAGTCCCGCTAAGGTTTTGAGGCTTACTATCCACATAAACCTTGAAAATACGCTGGTGGGTTGTTGTTGTGGCATGTGCGTTCAAGGAATAAGAAAGTTCAAATGTGGACATCAAGGGAAAAGAATGATTTAGCATAATAGATCTTTACCAACGTGGAAAGATGCGAGGGCTTCAACCACCCTATCGTTGATCAGGAGAACTCAGTCTTAACTAAGTTCACAAAAGAAAAAAAAAAGAAAGGAAAAGACAAGCAAGGAAAAGGTAAGAGCCAATCACCGCCACGCTCTGTCGAGATAGTAGAGTGACGTGCAGTCATGGTACACGTAAATTTAATCCAAGTTACAAGTAAAAGATAATAGTAAACGTGTATCGAACACAGGGAGTTTGTGGAATATGTGTAACGTATAATTCTGCAAAATAACTACAATTAAACTACTAGACAAAAAGTAAAGATTAAGAGCTTTGGTTATTTTGATTTTAAATTGAATTGATAACTAATTACTGATTAAGATTGGTTTGTTTCTTCAAATTATGAAAGCAATGATCATTCTAGTTCCGGTTTCTTTAAACACTTGTGTAAAAATTCCAACTAGAAAGAGTTACATAGACATAACTCATGTAAAAACAATTGTTGTTATAAAAAGGAACAAAGTACTCGGATTATATTAACGCGAGGTTGTTTCCCGATGACCAATTAATCAATAACCAACCCAAATCCTTCCCGTAATTTCTCGATTGTTAACAACACCAAGAACGTACGCTTTAGACTAGAAATTGGTAAATTAATCAACATATTACAATCAATTGTTCACACATCATAATAAAAAAGCAAAGATACCAAGTTATTATTATAGAAATGCAAGAAAACATACACAAGAGTTTAATAAGAAACCTTCACCTAGAATGATCACCAAAAGTTTAGCCTGACATAGCTTGGTGAATCAACATAACATTCATGGAATTGTTCATATGAATCAAAGACATAAACCAAATGTTTGTGATAGTTCTCCAATCAAATCTTCATCAAAAAATCGCCCAAATGGTGTTTAGAAACGTCCCCAATCGAAAAGTATGTGAAAAGACATCCAAAAACGGTTTATATGGAGGAAGTTACACTTTTGGTGCAGGGGCCATCGTACCTTACGGTGGCCACTGTATGGTACGATGGAGGTCACAAGCTGACGGTGAAAGAAGCCTGCCCTACGGTGGATTTTTATGCCCAGAAGCCATCGTACCTTACGGTGGCTACCGTAAGGTACAGTGGAGCTCTCCAAAAATTGATTTTTTTCTTCTTTCAAATCCGCCTCGTTCCATCCCGTTCCAAAGCTCGGTTTTCTTCGTTTTAAGCTCCATAATGTACCTGCAACCAAAGTAACCGTAATCATCTAGTTCCAAGCAATAACATGATCAAATGTGAGTATAATACGCGTTTTATCATCATAATGAGTGTGAGTAACTCCTCAAGAGTGTGAGTAACAAGAGTGTGAGTAACAAGTCCTGATCTGGTGTGTTCCCATGAATCTACCATATACTCATGAGAAATAGGGATATGCATGTCATATAGTCGCTCGTACTTGGCGTAAATGAACTAGAGCAAGAATAGAATTCTATGTGGGTAACCCAGTCTCATCTGAGTTTCAAATGAAAGTAAGAAAGATCAAGCAACAAGGGATAGGAATTAATTGTCCCCTTGCTCAGTGAAAAAGGTTGCGTCCTAATATTTGATCTCTCCGAGTTCGATCGGTTTAGGTTCCTTCTTCAATTCCTCTTTTAGTGGTACCGCGTCGTAGACATTGTGTAGCTTTTCGTGTATGTGCGCCACAACGGCCGCAAGGGTTCTCTCCCCTGCACTATTTTTGATTTCCCATCCATGAAGTTTGTTGGGATACTAATCCCAATATTGCACCACCTGGTGTAACCCTGGTCCCTCACCAGTGACGTGCTTAGAATCAGGTGTAGGGCTAGAAGATAACATATCTCCTGAAATCATGTGTTGTAGATATATGTAGCCAAAAGCTAATTGTGCACTTAAGCTGTGAGTGTAACTAATGCAATGCTTATGCTATGACAGTTATAGACTAGACTCAACATGCAGTCCTAGTTCACTATAACCAATGGCTCTGATTCCAATCTGTTACACCCTCAAATTTCGACTGCGGGGTTTATACCGCGAGGCGCGTGACACACCCGGATCCCATAGCCATAAGTCATAAGAATGAATCTAAATACCCAAACCATTTAGTTCGTTTTCAAAAAAATATGATTTAACGTTTAATCAAAAGTTTAAGGAAGTTGCGGAAGCGTAAACCAAACATAACCGTTTTAAGTTCTTGCGCAAAACAACGCGCCCATATGCAAAACCAAATAATAAATAAGGTATAAGTTTAATAATGTTCAATATCCCATGACTCAATGATGCATGACCTACAGTGCTCTGAACCTAGCGACCTGCAAAAGCATGCTAGCGTGTGTCAACATAAAGTTGGTGAGTTCACAAAGTAAAGTAAATGAGTAAGTAAATGCATAGGTTTCCAAAACCACGTAACCACTAATTCACCACATGCCAGGGGTAGCTAACCCACTCATAATTACTAAACACAGATAATACCGAACTGCTAAACAACGAGCTCTCACAATAGTGAGCAAAAGTGCCTTGCATCATTGCCTATCAACAATGATAATATATGTTAAGTTATAGTTCACACCCGTGCTCCCAGAAAGATGTGAGGTTTGTGAAACCTAATAGCGCTATCAACTAATAGCCCGCTTGCCAACCCGGCAACTCATTCGGTATAAAGAAGGACTTCAATGATAGTGTGTGGTTTAGTTCATCAAGGACAAAGACATGAATTAGTAAAACCCGATTCACCCTGTGAACCAAATCACCCCAAAACCCAGGATGTAAAAGTAGTCCTAAACCGGACTAGAAAAAGTTTAGAAAGTTGTCTCAAACCCGAGACGCATGCTTTTGAGAAAAAGAGTAGTGAAACTCACCTTAGGTTGCGTTGAGTGCTAAATCCAAATCCAAATAAGAAATAGATACTCGCTACTGACTCCCTATTATATGTGTCACTATGTGAGTACATGTGTATACACGATACACCATATAACTCGTTTGTCCATGACGTTAATTTATGCAAAAACGTTTAAGTGACACCTATCGTAACTACATGCACAAGTATACCCTACGAACCCGTTGGTGAACGTTATGTTTATTATCAATCATATGAGTCATTTACATCTCATATAAGTGTACATGCAAGATCACGCCAAAATCAAGTCATACGAGACTCCTAATAAGCACATATACACATATATCACAATCTGTGTTTTCAAGACAGATTATGCACTACAGAAACGATTTTATTAAAAATACCTACACAACGAACTAGACTCCCAAACGTTTACTTAATATTCCTAAGAGTCCAATAGTCATGCCACTATTTTTATTTCGCATCAAAACCTTTTTGAAAAATTATGAAAAATCAAATACTACAACTAGATTCTGAAAACTTTCACATCAGGTCAGTTTACAATAAAATTCTCAAAAATTGTGTATTCATCCAAACGGGATGAATTCACTTGGAAAAGCCAAATCATTCCCATATCAACCTACTGACCAAATTTCACCACCTAATTCTTTATAAAACTCTAGTTATAGCCGATTAAATTTGACCCAAGTTTTTAATGCGAAAATCAGTTTAGACCTTTATTCGAAAAAAATTCCAAAAACATATCAAACGACATGCAATCCGCATGATTTTACCCATTCCAGAAACCTAAGACCATGTACGACATGCATATAACAAGAATCGACCAACACCAATATTTAAAGTCAAGTTACAGAGCCTACAAGTCGACATTCATCTTCTGTCTAGATTTTAAACATGCAATATTCTCAACTATATCAAATTCTAGATGCACATTATCAATCAAGAACCTCAAATAATCACCCTACATGACCTATCATACATTAACATGACCAAGACATGCAAGATTCATCATGAACACAATCCTCTATAAACCCTAGATGTTCAACAATTAACAACATACACTAACATGCAAACATAATCATATAACCATCATGAAACCTTATGTTTAACATGTTAATCTTTTGAAAACTCATGTTTTAATATTTATAAATTTGTTTCAGATTTGGACAAACCATATTATGGTGTTTAAAACATAATCAAGAAGGTTAAAACACAAAGGTTTAAAATAATATACCTAAAGCACTTCACAATCAAGAACCGAACACCTTCCCATCCTCCCGGATGATGTTCTTGAGCTTTAGCAGGTGTTAGAGTGTTTATTTTTCATATGGGGGCTGTTATGGACGATTAGGGTTGTGATTATGAGAAGCATGGGGCTTAAGGTTGCTTAAATAGGCGATTTAAGTCGGTTTCATGCACTAGGCCCGCCGAACGGCCGTTCGGTCTCAGTGAACGGTCGTTCACTTTGGCACGACCCGTTTCGGGCGGCCCAATTCAGCGTATTGCATGTTTTCTTTGATGTTTTCGTTATTTTGGACCATACCAAGCGTAACCCCATGTATTTAGACCCCAACCATCCTAACGGTTCATCGATTACGATTTTGATAACACGTTCGGTTTATATTCACGTAATCACATAACAGTTTACACATAGATTCACAGAAACACGTAATTGCAATTAATATCAAACAATTAATTCACAATTATCTATTTTCGTAAATTCACCAACGTTCAGCGTTCTATACTCATGTACGTAGTTCGGTAATTCCCCGAGTTACCTTTTTTTGCAGTTATTATCCTATAACTATGCAACGTGTGACTTACCTAACTAACCCTAGTTAAGTAACATGCTGTAAATGTAAATAAAGTTAACTAGAGTTTAGTTAAAGTAGGAACCTGAAAATGCAGGGTGTCACATTTATGAACAATTATCGAACAAGGATTTTGTTCATGTTCGCTTGTTAAGAAATGGATGTGTTCGTGCTCATTTGTCTTTATTTGTTAAATTTAGGTGTCAAACAAAAGTGAACACAAAAAAACACCAATGAACATAAACGAACACAAACAGACATTAATGAACAAAACCGGGCACAAACTACACATATTAAATTCTGAAAATTTCATCACGAAAATTGTCTACCCAAAATATACATAATTAATCTTGATCACATAATGTCTCATAAAAACACAAAATTATCATATTAAACTTGAAATCCTCGTTTAATCCACCTAAAATAACAATTAATTAAAACGGTTAAATTAATATTAATATGTGATACGCTAATATATATTAAATAATCCACCACTTGGAAATTTAAAGTACTTAAATTAAAAATAAAAAGTTAAAAACCCTAATGAAACATCGAACACAAACAAACATAAACGAACACGTTACTGAACGTTCACGAGCATAAATGAACGAACGTGACCTCTGTTCATGTTTGTTTGTTTAACTAAACGAACATAATTTCTTGTTTGTGTTTGTTCATTTATTAAACGAACGAACACAAAAGAACTTCCCGCCGAACTGTTCACTGAACGTTTGGTTTGTTTACAGCCCTAAACACATCAATAGTTGCGATCCTATACACATACTTATACAACATAATAAATACATTATATATTATCACAAGTAATAAAATTGAAATTGAAGAACTTATTATTTTTCAACAAAAGCAACACACTAGTCTAGGTTTCAGTTAACGTCTTACACTCTTAGTTGATATCGCTATTAGACCCCCCGTAGTGGGGCTCTATATTGGAGAAAAAAAAATAGCGCCCCCCAACACCAAAACAGGGGGGCTCTATTTTAGAAAAATCAAGGAGGGCTCCATATATATAACGCCTGAATCCATTTTGTCCCCTCCAATCACATGTTGCCATCTCAAAGTCTCTCTCTATTTTATTATTATTTTAATTTAAAAGTTAAAATAAAATATTAATTGGGGCTTTATAAATAAAGCCCCTACCACTACACCCCTTTTTCACTTTATCTCTCCACGCTGACTCAGCAGCCACATGGACCAATCAAAAAGGGGGGCTTTATATATAAAGCCCCCCACTACGCATGGTCTTAGAAAAAAGATACCACACTCTACACAAGATAGTTCTGTTATTAAAGCATTTCGTGGATATTATTATAAATGAATGGTAAGAAAATGTATAAGTACCAACCACCTTTACGGTGGAGTAGCATGAATGTTCAATGATAGAAGACTCATGACTGAAAAGTCATGGGTTTGATTCTTGAGAGTGCCAGGTTTTACCGATTATTCCATTGTCGTGCCTTTGGGCCGGTGGATAGTCGGGTTTTCCCCAAAACTGGTGGACTTGTTGAAACCAGGAACTCCCTTACATGTCTGGCTATGCCGAGTGGAAGGAGTCCTGATTTGACTGAGTAGGACTCCGAATGGAGTTCTTGGTGAATTTCATTGACGTTCAAAAAAAAATGTATAAGTAATTAAGTATTAGTTTAAAGGGTTGGGTTATTCTACAAAGGCTACAAAAAATGAGAAGGGTGAGAAGCCGCTAGAAAATGACATGTGTCCAAAGGATTAAACAAGTGGGAGGGGTAATTTAGTCAAAAACATATGCACATGCAAGTCACATGCCATTTCCACCTTCATTTTTAAATGTCCGTAACTTTTTTATACGTCATCTTTTTTAAAAAAAAAAAAAAATTATACCATAAAATTGAGCATCTTTTTATCTTTAATATGAGTACCATATTGTTATACTTTCGAAAAAGAAAATTCAAAACCCACTTGCGTAAGACACAATGGAGTGTAAAACACAATGAGCACCAATTAAGTAATCAAGAGTCTAGTAAAACACAATGGATGTCATACTAAAGACACAATGAATAGAAGACTAAAACACAATGAATACTTTTGAAAAAAAGTTAAAAACCCAATTGTGCAAGACACAATAGACGACATAATAAGGACACAATGAACAAAAGATTAAAACACAATGAATACTTTTAGAAAAAAAGTTGAAAACCCAGTTGCGTAAGACACAATGGAGATAACGTAAAACACAATGAGTACCAATTAAATATGCAATGAACAATAGGGTATAAAACACAATGAACAGTCTAATAAAACACAATGGACGACATATTAAAGACACAATGAACAAAAGACTAAAACACAATGAATAGTAGACTTAAACACAATGAACAACATAATAAAACACAATGTACACCTAAATACAAAACTCATTTGCGTAAAACACAATGAAAAGCATACTAAAAACACAATGGGCAAAGTTAAATCATGTGTAGACTAAAAAAACATAAATAACATATTTATAAAGCACACATGCATACTATAACACAATGAACGAGCAGAAGACACAATGGAGAAGAAAACCCACTTAGCACGATTTTTTTTTTCAATTTTAATATAGCCATGTGGTACTCATATTAAAGATAAAAAAACGCTCATTAATATGGTGAAATTTTTTTGAAAAAAAAATGTCGTATGAAAAAGTTATAAACGTTTTAAAATGATGGGGGGAATTGACATGTGCATTGCATGTGGAGAGAGAAAGTCAACAAATGTGGTTTTCCTTTTATGCCCTTCCTCTAATTTATTATTTATTTTTTTCAAACAAACTAATCTCAACCCTTCAAATATATGATCAATGGATCACAATCCTTCTCACCCTTCCTAGAAAAAGTGTCTTGTGTATTTGATCCTAACCCTTAGTTTAAATACTAAGAGATGAATTTTACAGCATTCATATTAGGTTCATCATATATTTGTAAATAAGCTTTCTATATTTTGATAAGTTATTGTGATTCAGATCTTGTACTTTTAGATGGTGGGAGCCGAAAGTTAAGTGACCCAATTTTTGTTTCAAATTAGTGGGGACCAGACTCATGATATATAAGATCTACCGGAAAAATTTACACTACTGAGCCAAAAATCGCGGGGGGCACCTCCTCATCCCTCAAGAAGCCTTGCCCATGGTTGTGATTGAAGAATAAAAAAATGTTACTGTTCATCTCTATATTTGTATAACTATTCCTCTCTCTTTATTTTTTTAATATATCTTGAAAGTGGTTGTAAGTAGATAAGAATGAAAAGATAACAATAAAGGCTATTATTTGATTGAAAATAAGAGAGAAATACAGTGACTTTTAGCGTAATTGTTAGTGCATGATGTCCCTAGGCTAGTATATATGTTATTTGGACGAGTTTCGGGGTGTTTGGAGATGTTTATACGCGTTTTTAGGGTGTTTGGGACATTCAGGCGATTAGGCATTGGTTCAGGCGATTAGGTTTATTCAATCGCATGTTGTTACATGCGATTGGGCTGTAATCGCGTGTATGTATAGGCGATTAGGCCCAATCGCCTATACTGCATATGGTACAGCCTTCTAATCGCCTGTAATGGGCTGTACGAGTACAAGGGGTATAAATAGGCCCAATCATTGCCCTAATCATCAGTTCTTGCCACACACACTCTCCAAACACCCTCCCCTGGTCTGAAAGGTCCGGTTTGATCATTGTAAACACTCCAATACTAGAAAACCGGGCAATTGTCACCAAAATTTGCCACAAATTAAAAAGGTAGCAAATTTAGCAACCAATTTCCTACTACATGCGATCTATGCGTATTTGTTATGGCATGGTAGCTAAGCGGTCAAAAATTTTGCCACCCCTTTTTTTTGGTTGTAAATACATAAGAAAAAACAATATTTTATAAATTATTTGGTAAGACATGGTAGCTAAGCGGTCACAAATTTTGTCACCCTTTTTCTGGTTGTAAATTTGTGAGAAACAATATCTTATAAAATAATAACGTAGGTATGTAGTTGATTTGCCACCGTATTAGTGACCCTTGAAATTTGAGCGGGTTATTTTTTTATCAAGCGCACCATACTATTTACAATTCATAACCGACTTCTCCACTAATTAGGGTTTTAATTAATAGAATTTTGACTCCTAAAAATATTAACTGCCTAATAAATCTCCCCTATACACCATTCCATCGACTCCACCCACTTCACAAATTAGGGCTTTGCTACTTCATCATTCCAAGGTATGATTCTTAATCTCTGGTTAACTTTTAATCGAATGGTTTAATAAGAAATAATTTCAATTGTCCATTCTCCATGGATTATTTCAGAAAAAACGTGAGATTTAGAAAAATTGCTATGTTCTTTTTTTAGTCATTTCAAGTTCGAACCCGAATCAGGTACCCTACATCTTACTCGTTTTATTTCTGTTGTAGTTTTGTATATTTTGAAGTTTATATATTTTACATATTGATTTTATATAATATATATACTAGATGGTCTGATGTTTCTAATTCGGTTATGCTATATATTTTATAAGTTTTGGTTTTTTAATTAATCTGTTGTTTGAATTTGTTTGATAATCACTTGGGGTTAATGTAATACGACATTGGGTCGGGTTCGGCGGGTTAAAGTCTACGATGGTTTCTTTTGTAATCTATACATGTTGGTTGGCATTATCATTATACTTATTATACCATAGCTGGAGATACTCTTCTGTTTTGATAGATGTATTGGTTAATGATATAGTTTTAGTTCCTTAATCCAATAAACCTATTAGATCAACATTCAAACTAAAAAATATTAGTTGTTGTTGTACATACATCAACTAAAAGCCTGTACATACAACAGCTTAACATTGACTAAAAGGCTTGATGGTTAGTTGTCTAACATTCAAATAATGGTATTGTAATTAGTTTTCTTTTTCTAATGGTTTTTCTAATTATTTATAAATGCTTTTGTTATAGATACCATGGCACGTACTATGGGGCGAGGTAGTGTTGCAGCTAGTGGTCGGGGTGTTGGTCGAGGTTTTGGACGAGATGAAGGTCAAGCTGGTGAACGAGGTGTTGGACGAGGTAGTAGTCAAGGTAATTGTGTAGTTGGTGATCAAATGGTTTGGCATAGTGGTAGTCGAGTTGTTGTACGAGGTGGTGGTCAAGCTAGTTATCGAGGAGTTGGGCGAGGTGGCGGTGATCAAGCTGGTGATCGAGGTGTTGGTGATGATGAGCCTGTTTATCATGTGATGAATTCTCCCATTGAAAGAAGTGCTGGTGATGATGAGTCTACTTTTCAAGTTGCTCCCGTGAGGCAGGGAAGCGCATCCCACGTTCAAGTACCTGAACCAATCAATCGCGATTGGATTTGGATTGTAGAAGGAGAGTAAGTAAATATACAAAATTTCTTTATGTATATAAAAGTGTAACTAATATACTTTTGCATTAATTACTTTTCATTTTATAGATTTAAGTAATCAAGGGGATGCTACCCGAGTTATTTCATCAAACTTAAAGGCTTTGTGGTCCAGTCCATGAGAAAGCTGGAAAGATGTTTCTAATGACGACATGACATGGTTATTTGAGCGATTCCAGGTGTGTGATATAAGTGAAATTTTATTTAACCTGTTGGATCATTTTGTATGTGTATTTAAAGTTTTTTTATTTTCAGATATGCATTTTCAGTGGGAAAAGAAACACAACGCACAAATTTATACGTACTGGGAGAAGTGCATTGTTGGTAAATTCCCCAATTTGTTGTGAACAGTACGAGATGCGCGAAACAAAAACATATAGAAGTTAAACCACCATGGATAAAATCTGAGATATGGAATCAAATGGTTAACCATTGGAACATACCTGAGTGGAAAGCAAAGTCTTTAAGAAATAAAGATATTAGAAGTAAGGCAACTGGGGGGAAAACATACATTAGGATCTCAAAACTATGTGACAGCAAAAAGAAAAGCGGTAAAAACTGTTAATTGCCCTCTTTTAGTACATATATCAAGTCAATATATTATCATTTATTAACTATAACTTCAACATTTGTAGGCTAAGATACTTGGGCGTGAACTGTCAGCTCATGAGATGTGGAAGCAGTCACACTGCAAGAAAGGAAGCAGACCATTGGATAAAGATCCTAGTTGTAGCAGTTCGCTACTTTTGGACGTTGATTCAGAAGAGGACGTTCAAGCAGAAAATCTGGTCTGGGTTGACGATAGGGCAGAGGAGACTTGGGTAAGTTGACAGATTAGTAAATCCAAAAAAACATATTTCCAAAGAAAAAGTTTATTACAATGAAATTTGAATAATATAGTTATATGTTCATCCCAATAGGTTAAATATGATAGGCTTCTTGCGGAGAAGTATGGGAAAGATCGTAGCAAACATCCAAAATTTCATTCTTGGTATGTAAACATACTGCATGCTATTTGGCCTTATAGCACTTAAATTGTAACTTAGAATTGGATTTTATTTTTCTACAACTAGCTTGACCCATTATCAGTTTTCTTTAATTCTGACTTCTTATTCTATTCTTATGTTGTTTTGTAGATTGAAAAGTTGAACTTAGTTATCAAGGAGCTCATTAAGGAAAAAAAATGAAAAAAAAAAAAGAAAGGTTAGATGGAATTATTGCGGAATTGTTGGCCGAAAAAGAAAAAGATAAGGTGGAAAAGGATGCTATGAATGATAGGATGTCACAAATTGAAACTATGTTAACAGCTACAATTCGAAAATAGGCTACAAACACTTGGTTTTGAATGTTTCGATAGTTATCATGTTAGGATGATTTCAGTTATTTGACATTTCAGTTGGTATTTTTATTTTAAATAGTAAATACTAAAACAAAGATGTTTTATATAAATTTGGGATTTCCGAATTTTGTTGGAATGGTTTATGCAGTTTTGTAAATTTATTTAAATGTAATTTTGATTGATGATGTGACTAAATAGTGGAAAATCTTATTGACTAAATTGTTTTCAATGAAAATGGTGGCTAAATGGTGAAAAATATAGGTGAGTAAATGTTTATATTTAATGAAAATGGTGGCTAAATGGTGACAAATTTAAGAGACTAAATGGTTTTAATGGTATGAAAACGGTGACAAAAAAACATGAAATGGTGAGCAATTTAGGTGGCTAAATGGTGGCAAAAATCCCGTCACAACTCGGTAGCAAACAAGGTGACTAAATGGTGAGGAATATAGGTGGCTAAATGGTGGCAAAAAACCGGTCACAACTTGGTAGCAAACACGGCGGACCGTAGAAAATAAGGAGCGGTCGCAAATTTTTTGACCTTTTTTGTGGTGTCAAAAATTTAGTAGCAAAATATTAAAATGGTCGCTATTTGGTGGCATTAGGGCAATTCACACGGGGTCTTTCGCCACCACCTTTTCGGTGGTAAAATGGTGGCAACACAACAATTGCTATCGTTTAGCGACCGAAAATATGGTGACAAAAGCCCAGTTTTCTAGTAGTGACTCGTGCTCTGTTTAATGATAAAATCTTTAATCTTTTCACCCATTTGTGTGTGTTAATTACTCATATATCATTGTTTCGTGTTTGTTTATGTTAAGAACATATTCAAAGGATTCCGCACTCTGAATATAAACCTCGTGATTTTCAGGTGACCCGTTCGTCGATCCTATAGTTATTATATAGAGTAAAATATATATATATATATATATACACACTATTGTAAGAGCATTCACACTAGATTCTCTATAAATATGTGAGTGGGTTCTCCATAATTTGTTAAGTGGTTTTGAGTGGTTGTGAGTTGAGCAGAGAGAAAATGTTACTGTTCATCAGTAAATTTGAAGGATCTACTGTTCATCCACCATAATTTTTTAATACTTTTGAAAGTGGTTGTGAATAGAGGTGAGAAAAAAGTAATAATAAAAGTATAGAAAAAATATTATTAAATATAAAAAGAGAGAAATGTAGTGATTTTTAGTGTACTTATAGAGATGAAAAATGAGCGGCTACTGTGAATGCTTTAAGGGCACATGGGGTGGTCAAGTTTCTATCACACCCATCACACTATCACACTCAATTAGATTCTGTCACCTCATTTCATCACATTCCATCACTAAACCCATGTGACGGTGTTCACATTCCATCACATTTCATCACAAAACTTTTTTTTTTTAAATAAACTAAAAACATTACATTTTAATTAATAAAAAAATATTTAAATATTTAAAAAAAAATTATTATTCAAACGGCTAGTTTTCAAACGACTACTTTTCAACCATTGTTCTCTTCTCCTCTACATCCTCCTCAACCAATGTTCTCTCCTTCTTCTCCTCCTATTCAAATATTCAATCAGTGTCCACTTACCCATGCCAAATAAACCATTTATTTTTTATCTTAAAAAACTAAAAAATAAAAAAAATATTGTATAACTCTAAATAAAATAAGAAAAAGACAAATATGTACAAAGCACTTTGTTACATTAAATAAAAAATATTTACATTAACTAAAAAAATTACATTAAATAAAAAAAACATTACATTTAACTAAAATAAAAAATACATTAAATAAAAAATTTACTAGAAAATATGAAATAAAATAAAATAAAAATGAAATAAGAAAATTAAGTGAGTGGTGGGTACGGGTCCTCGAACACGATATCTAAACTACCCACGTGTTCCGTTAGATCGTGTCAAAGTTGAATCACAGGTACGTTGTGTTCCCCCGACAAATGCACCAAACTCATCTAAACTAGGATATATTATAACAAATATATGAGTATGTATATCTTGTTGTAAAAAAAATTAAGTTTACATATTGTTAATATTGTAAAAAAAAAACATAATATAATATTGTCAATGTATTGGGGTGAATAAAGAAAACCAGAGAAACGAAGAAAACAGAGCGTGATATATATCACAGAATTGCTTCATTGCGGCCGTGATAAATTGTACCGGCCGGTGTTTCGCGGTATCACAGCCATCACGAGGTGGCCATCGCGGACCACCCGTCCGCCCTAAATGATCTTATCTTCTTTTATTTTACAATCAAACTTACACAAGTTAATAAAGTTTACGTTATACAGTAGAATGAGAACATAATTCTTAGGACAACACATGTGCTCTGCAAATATGTAACATCAATAAAGACCCTACGTTGACATAGTTAAATTGTTTTTCAAAGTTCGTGTTATATACATGGGTCCTAGTCAGGATTTCCATAAGATATGGGTTGATCGTTGAAATAACTTAAGTGGAAGGACCATTCTTGTCACGCTGTAAAAGTAAAAAAAATCTATAATCTATAATCTATCTATATATATAAAAGAAAACGTATATGCTGACGTGGCGTGCACTGGAGGCCTCAACATCCCCTTGAGAGTGCCACGTGGCATTATAATTGAAAGATTTTAGTGTTTTTGAACTATTTCCTTTTTTTAATTAAAAAAAAAAGATAAACATAAAACCCTAAATTAAATTGAGTTATTTTAGGAAAAAAAGAATTTAAAAATAAATTTAAAATTTTCTCATGTTTCCTCCCATAATTTTTAAACGTTTATATTTTTTATATACGGGATTTTTTAAAGAAAAAAATTACACCAAATTAACGAACGTTTTATTATCTTTCCAACGAGTACCATAGTCCTATATAAAAAACGGAGAAAAATCGACTATTTTTTGTGGGGTTTCGTTCATACAGAAAAAAACACACAAAGTGTTCATGTTATTCATTAATCATGTTTTTTTATTTTAAACCAGGTTCTTATCTACAATGTTGAAAATCAGCCCAATCGCCATGTTATCATTGGAATTTTACTAGGTATACTTCATCAAGAGAAGTTAGGAGAAAGAATCGCGCAACACTGCAACAAATGGTGTCACCTTATAGCAAGGTTATTTTTTTATTTATTTAATTAAAAGAGTAATAATTATTACTATTAGTATTAGTATTATTAGAATGGTTATATTTTTCAACCCGGGACGCTCCCGGAAAGAATTGATAGTTGCTGACGTGGCGTTCAATGGTGGCCTCAACCATTTATTGATTATGCCACGTGGCATAATGAGATGCAATGATTACAACTTCCAACTTAAGTGTTTGTTTAGTTGATTAGGTTAGGAATTATAAGAGCTATTAGAATGTGAGAAATTAGAGAGATGTGATGAGTTTTTTAATAGTTACAGCTTACATAAGTGATTCTTTAGATGATTACTGATTAGGTTTTAGATTAGGGAATATGAGTTATTATTGATTAGAATACTATGAACATGCAATGATTGAGAGATTTTGTGGTTAGTTAACTTGAGCCATTTGCAATAGGTTATCACGTAAAATTAGATTTTTCAACCCCGGGACCCTCCCGGGGTAATCAGCTAGTTATTAATAAAAGAATTGACTAATGATGATGTGACATTCAATGGAGGCCTCAACCTCCATTAAATGTACCACGTGGCACGTGGAGGTGGGAGGATTAATAGAATCTTTATTTAAAAATAAATAAAAGAAGATATCAATATCTTCTAATTGAAAATATTTAAAATTTAAATAATATTATCGATATATACTATATATAAATATTGTTTTCGAATTATGTATAAGGATTAACATAAAAATTTAAATATTTATTTCTTTACAAGTTTAAGAAAATATTTATTTAAAAATAAATAAAAGAAGATATCATATCTTCTAATTTAAAATAGAAGATTTTATTTACAAATTAATTTAATATAGAATTATTGAGTAGCCATTATAAATATATGATTACATTAACATCAAACCATTCATTCTTAAAAAGTTTCTGAATTCTCCTGTTCATCAAGAAGTAAGTGTTAAAATTTTTTAAAAGACTTTGAAGTTTTTTCTTCTTCGTTGATTATTGAAAGTGATTTATGTTTAGATTAATAAACATTTATTAATCTAAATTCATGTATTTAAAGAAAATTCGTATATGCTTTTCTTTACAAAGTCACTGTATTGAAATAAGTGTTTTTGTTTTCAATGTGATCATGGATTCTACATCTATATAAGTCAAAGTCAAATTGTAACATATTTTAAATTACGTGAAGATGATTATGTGTTGAAGGTTATCCTTTTAATACTGTATTATGTTTAATATGGTTTATGCTTTTTATTTTTTTAACTTTTTAAATAAATGTTTTTTAACTAAGATTGATTATGTTTAAGTTATTTACTTTTTTCGTGATTTGAGTTTTCTTCTTTTATTATTTTTTATTAAATCATATTAAATTTTCAACCCCGGGACCTTCCCGGGGTAATCAGCTAGTTGGCAATAAAAGCTTTTGCAATGTGGGTGTTTACGAATAACCACCACGTGTCAGGTTTACTATCTCTCCTACCTCTCTCCCTTCCATCTAGGCATTAGGCGGTGGGGTGTGGAGTCAGTAAGGGAGTCGAGAGCTGAGGTGGATCGGTGTCACCGAGGGGAACACCACCCCCCCCCCCCCCCCGAGTCGGTATCAGGACAAACGGGAAAATCCCACCGGCTATCCCGAGCTTGTTTTTTTTGCTTTTCTTGTTGACTGTTGAAAGGAGGGGGAGTATGACGTGACGCTGAGGTGGAGGATGGATGTAACACCCCGACCGATGGCGGAATCATCGAAGTGTCACGTAGTGACGATTGTTCAATAGCTCATGGTAATAAAGTGTAACTATTGATACATTGAATAAATAGTTTATTACATTGAAATGAAATACAAAGATACAATGATTCTAAAGTGTCAAACTAACAATCTAAACTGAAATACAAATAATCCAAAATCTAAGTAAAAAATTCCAAAATTCAAAAAGTCGTCTCATAAATAACCTGAAATATGTACAAAAATAATTTTGTCAACACATATAATATATTGGTGAGCATACCCTGTTTCGTTCAAAAAGTATTTCGCAATTTATGTGCTATCATATTTGCAATATGTAAAAGGATCAAAATCAAGCCTAAAAGCGTTTTACAAACGTTCAAATATCGATCATAAAAACCATAACAATGACCAAGTACTACTCATTGTTATGTTCGGCGCACAATGGTTAATGATTTTGACAAGCGTTCATACAATTCACATAAGCATTTCATAAAGCACATCACGTTATAAAGAATATACATAAGTTTAATAATAATGGTACATGATTCACCCCAAAAGAGTAAAACAGTAAAAGGGGTTAGATATACTCACATTCGTCAAATAATAAATTGACTACGCGAGCGAGTGTAAGCGAGCAAATCCAAAGATTTAACCTAAACTTTAAAGTGTCCCAAAATAAGTATTTAAACTTAGTAAAGTCTAGGGTTCTTATTTTAAGGCATCTAGGATGTCTAGTCTACATTTGGGGTTTTATGTTTGTAAAAGGCGACGAGAATAATATAAGCTATTTATTTTGCTATCACGAGCTATGAAAATAGTATAATGAATTTAGATTTTTGAACACATGTATTTTCTAAGGTAAAAATAGTAATTTTTATTCAAAAAAATATTTATAATAAAATTTAGATTTTTTTATTACATTTGTATTAATAAAGTTAACACAAAATCATAAATAAATGCAAAACACTTTGAAAAATAAAAGTTTCCATAAAAACTTGTTACTCTGACATAAAAGGTCACCAAAATAATTTTATAGAATTTTTGGGATTAAAGGAGGTATATTATGAATATTATTTGTTTAAAGTTTATTTAACAAATAAAAATAAGATAGCATATGAAAACATGTCAAAACTGATAAAAATGATATGATAATTATCTTTGAATAATGAAACATTTCTCTATAAATTTTCATGTCCAAATATGCTACCTTTGTTTTATTATGAATTAAATAAGATTAAAGCATCATAAAATTATTAAAAATATCAAACAGTGTCTAAAAATCCCGAAACTGATTCTAAAACTCATAATCGATCATATAAACCATCATACCAAATTTCATAATTTTTAGATAAGAAACAAGCGAGTTATGAATTTATAAAAATCTATAAACTTTTAAATCAAAATCCCCAAATTACCTAGAACACCCTAAGCCCTAGATTTGCAATTGAAAACCTTAAAGACTATAATTGATATAACAAGTAAATGGCTATTGTTCTACTGATAATAATCAATCAAAATGCAAAAGGAATTAGAAAAACTCACGAATTTGATAACTCAAAATGAAGAAACAAAACCGAAATAAAACCAAGAAAGAAGCTTTCAATTCGTCATGAATATGAGATGAAAATTGGGGCTTCTTGTGCAGAGGTGATAGACTAATAGAGGAGAGGGTGTGATAGTGTTTAATCGATGTAGAATGATCGATTTAGAGGTGCAATGAGAATGGGTCACATAAGTGGGTTTTTATACTTTTTTTGGATTAATTAGCTATTAAAATTGGTCAATTAGCCATTAAAATCGTTCAACACCATAAAGTCAGGTTTTAAGACGAATTAACTGTTTAACTGGGACTTTGACTGTTTGACTATCTACATGGACCGCAAGAGCTAAAAATCAATTTTTCTAATTTAATAAATTTTAAGTTCCGGACTTATTTTTCGATTTCTAAGTTGTTTTAGGACCAAAAATTAAGGGTTTTAAGTATCAAAGTTTGAAACATACATGCTCGGGTGTAGATGTGAGTATAAAATGTGCATACTTTTACTTATAAAAATTATAAGTTTTATTAAATTGTGACTTTTGGTCCTATTAAAATACGAGTGTTAAAAATGAAAATTTTGAAATAGTTGAGGGACCAATTATGCACATTTATGAAAAGTGAAGGGTGCAGGTTGTCACAATGGGGGAATGGGGGAGTACAGCTCACAGCCTTAGTGTAACACCCCAACCGATGGCGGAAACATCGAGGTGTCATGTAGTGACGATTGTTCAATAGCACATGGACTAAATTGTAAATATTAATAGCAAACAAACTTTCATTATCCAAAAGGAAATACAAAAGTCTTAATAAAAATCTCAAACATAGATAAATAAATATTCAATCTTTTATTTAAGCACTAGGTCCTACCTAAGCGTGAAAGCATGTAAGATCAAACGTCACCTGAAACATGTACAAAGTAATTTGTCAACACATATAATGTATTGGTGAGTACATCCGTTTGATATATATAGTAAGGTAAAATTTAGCAATTCATGTGTTATTTTGCAAAATGTAATAAGTGGTATCCGGGTCAAATCAACAGAGTCACAAGGGTATATACCATTGTACTATTCATTGAAATGCCAGGCCGCAACGGTTAATGATTTGATAGGTCATAGATACACGAAATGACACAAGCAAACACACATAAGAATTGCTATTTTAGTAAGATGAAATAGAAAATTGATAGTAAGTACATGAGTCACCCCAAAATAGTAAAACAGTAAAAAAGGGAAAGATATACTCACAGTTTCGCTAAGTGTAAATTCCGAGAAAGTTGTCGTAAAGGCTTAAGAATTCCGAAGAACTCAACCTATATATATAAAATACTAATGAGGAAAATGACTTAAAAGTCTAAGGCAACCAACATCTAAGGCATTAGGGCTTGCTAGACTCGTATAGGGAAGATGAAACTGTTAATAATACCTTGAACGATAGTTTTGAAATAAATATATCACGATTAAGTAAATAAGCGACTAAAACACTTATGTACCTCACATTTAGAAAAACATTTTCTATTTTATAGAAAATATCCACAAAATAGATTTTATGATTTATATTTAACTAAACAATATATTATATCTAATTAAATATAAATTAAAGTAAATAAGACAAGAGATGATCCAAAAATGTTGTTTTTTATGAAAATTAATTATTTTCTGATTTAAATTAGTGAAAATATTATTTTCATAATTTCTCTCAATTTATTTGTATTTAAAACATATTTAATGAGTTTAAATAATGTTTTAATGATTAAAAATAGTAAAAATAACAAAAATAACCTTTTTCTGAGAAATTATATTTTATTTCAGTTTATTATACATAAAAATAAATCTCTAGAAAATTTGAGGTTAAAATCACTTAAAATGAATTTTTAATCATTTAATTATGATTAAAAAAAATTAATTCAAGAAAAATAGGAAAATAATGTATTTTCCATAAAATAAAAATATGATAATTTTCTTTAGAGTGTCAAGATGTTTTCCCTAATGTTTCATAATTTTTGAAACAAAAATGAATTTTCTATGAATATTTCAAGATTATGACTAATATATATTTAATTTTAAAAAAAAAATACATAAAAGAAAAGAACTAAGGAAGAAGGAAAAGAAACCCCAAAAATTTCATGTAGCATGGGGGACTCGAACCCGAGTCCTCCCCTTGACAATCCATACCCACAACCACTAGGCTAGAAGACTTGTTTGTTGTATTTCTTGGAACTTAAATATTTTTAACCATTAACCAAAGACTTCATCTTCCCCAAAATACTAGCATAAACCTTAACCCTAACCCCTAAAACAATCAACCTCAATTCAACATGATTATGCATCTGAATCATAGGGCTTTTGTTTAGGGATGAATGAGGAGCAAAACGGCATATAAAAGTCGGACTCACAATGCGTAATGAAGGCGCAAAAGGAGCTTCAAGTGCCGAGTTGTTTTTCGCAAATTAAACGTGCTAGGGATAGATCTTTCGTGGATTTCTTTGTGGGTTTTGAAGAAAATGTGTGCAGATACCTAATGCTATGTTTAGTTTAAATAATGGACTTGAAAAATTGGCGTTTCTTCAAGCTTTTAATATTCCGGTCGGTTTAAATGGGTTTCAGTTTCAATCGGGCTTTTAAACGCGTTATAGGACCGTATTAATGAGGGAAAACAAAGGTTTCAAGTGAAGAAACGTAAACCCACATTGATTTCATGTAAAACACCCAAAAAAGATGTCAAAACGATCGCCGGAGAAGGGTTTCCGGTCGCCGGAAAAGCGGCCGGCGCCGGAGCCCTCAAATTCTGATTATTATTTTTTTTAAACTTTTAAACATTGGCAAGTTTAGTCCCTCAGTTAGTTTGTTAGTTTTAAACACTTATTTCCTTATAAAACTTAACCAAAGTTAAGTTTTTCTAACTAAAACCTTTTTAAACTCTAAAACTATACATTTTTTTCATCTTTTATAAAATCCACCAAATACTATTAGTTTTTTTTTATCCTTTTTCCTTGTAAAACCTAGACGTTTTCCAACGTCCCTCGACACGTTCATTAGCAAGTTAACCATAACATATAGATAATGAAAATGTAACGACCAATGCAAAGCAAATTTTATTACAAACTTCAAAAGACGAACACGGGGTTTAAAATGCAAATACGATAAAAATAAGCAAATGTTACACTTAGTGAACTCATCGATATCCACATTATGAATGCTCTAAGGCGATGGGGTGTGGAGTCTGGAGTTGAGGTGGATCGGTATCACCGAGGGGAAACCCCCCCCCCCCCCCCCTGAGTCGGTATCAGGAAAATCCCACTGACTGTCCCAAGCTTGCCTTATGCTTTTCTTGTTGACTATTAAATGGAGGAGAGAAAGGGGGAGTACACCCCTAGATGTGGGAAGAATAGAGAATGAAAGGGGGAGTACAATGTGCTGCTGAGGTGATGGGTGGGGAATGGGGAAGTACACCCCATAGCCTAAGGGGGTATTTGGGTGTGTATTCAAATAGAAAAGGATTATAGAAATGTTTGTAATGTGTTAGGGTATGCCTTTGGATGACAATCAAACCTGATTTCAATGGGTAAACCTGAAGCCTGACATATTTGGAACGGGTTTGTCGTTAGGTAATCGGGTATGGGATTAGTTTTTTTTTTTTTTTTGTGGTTTTGGAACGGGTTTGATGATATACACGTTTACCCGACCCGATTACGCGATAAAGTATACCCTTTTATCCGATTAGACACCTGATAAAATTTCTTATATATCTTTTTAAATATGTATGTATAATATATCTAATTGTCCATCTAGAGTGTCATTTTGTGCTAAAAAACACCAATAATTAGTGTATACTATCTAATATCTATGTCTTTTAGTGTTTTTATACAATTTAAGTATTTTATATTTATACATTGTAATAATTTACATATGTATTTAATAGTGCTAAATGTATCGGTCAGTTGTTACCCGTTAGATACCCGGCGGGTTTTTAGTCGAATCTACCCAATAGGTAAGTTTTAAAAATTAACGGGTTAACTCGAAACCCGCGGGTATACCCTATACCCGGTGGATAATTACACTATACAACCCAACAGGTTTTGGGACGGGCTTATGACAAACATACATAATCAGATATGGGGTTAGGATTACCTAAATCTGTCCCAAAAATCGACTCATTGCCATTCCTAGGGTATGCTATGGCCTATGGTATTTCAAGTGAGCGTATACACATCATTTTCCCTTAAAATTATGCTAATTGGAGTGAACTAAACATCACGTATAAGTGGTTAAATGGATAGAATGCATTAAGTGATTATCTTTCTCAAGTTGTTGAGAGATATATCGTTTTATTTTATAGTTATGTTTATTTAACAATTAAAGTTACACCAAATTTCATTTTGCTAGGGATTGAACCCATGACTTATTCAAAAAGAGACCTTTGTCTCTACCAGCATAACCGGCTTTATCTGCAGCAAATGTATAAACATGTTATAACGTTTTTAGATGTTCATAAATACGTGCTGTAATTTTTCGTTTCACTTTAATATGTATGATGTAATGTGATCTTCAATTTCATTTATAATAAATATATATAGATTAATGAATTATGTTGTCTTTTTGTTTTTCGTAGATAATTATCGCTTCTTTTGTGGTCTCACAATAGTTAGACATTATCTGACATATACTTCGTGCATAAACAACAATTAGATTTTTTTTTGAAAGGCAACAACAATTAGATATTATGTGTTATTTTGCCCATGTTATGTTTTAAAGTATTAATTAAATATAACAAAGTTATTTTATTTTATACACATCTTGTGTCACATTTTATTTTATCTTTTGTTCAAGCATGAAATTCACGGGTCTCTAATTTTATTTTATCTTTTCCTTCAACCGTCCTAATGGTGAAAATTGTTTTATTATTAATTTTATATTTTGTTACACTATATCTAGTCACTTTAAATGTTCATGTTCATTTGGCTTCCATTAGAATAAATATGTTATTATACATTTGATTTCAGTCTTTGTTTAAAATTATGGTCAAATCATACTTTAGTTGGCCGAGATATCCATTATTGTGTTACATTAAAAACCTTATATGTATGGCTGCAAACGAACTGAAATTTCAGCGAACAGTTCATGAATTGTTCGATGGGAGGTTCGTTTGTGTTCATTCGTTTATTTTTGTTTATGTTAGATCGTTTGATAGTAATTTTTTTTATGTATTCTTTAGTTTATGTTCAGTTATATGAGATCAATAAACCTCACTTTTAGTATAATCATTAAATAAATAATTAATGAATACCTCAGGTTTAAATAAGTAATTAATGAAGACTTTAAATTTAAGATATGAGCTTACTTTTTTGAGACACTAATTTATCACGTTTACCAACGTTAGGTACTAGATATGTTTGTATAGTTATGTTATATTTGGGGTGGATTTAGGTTATTCGAAAGCAGTGGCGAAGCTTGAGAAATTGGTCCGGAGGGTCGGAAATCACCAGTTATGGGACAGGACCTCGATTTTTTTTCTATAGCTATGTTTCGGATTATATGTTCGGGTCAATGATTCGATTAGGGTCGAGTCAAACATTCAAGTATCACATAAAGTTTGCAATACAACCATCTCATACACATATGATCAATTTGTGACATGATTGACATCAGGCAAACCAATATATAGTTTATGTTCGGTTATATGAGAATCTCCAGTAAACATTCAGGCACCATAAATCTTAATACCTTATCCTATAAAGATCATCAAACATAAACCATATCAGATGGACAGGCGACAAATGAACCGTTGCAGTCCAAAATATCATTAAGAGAATTCTCATTCGATTCTCTGTCCCGATCCATATAATTTAACTAAAATCATCATTTTCTATGTAACTTTGTTTACGTTTTAAAAACATCTCACGTCCGACTCTCCATCTCTATCTTAATTACAAACACTTAATTTATTGTTTTTCGGTAAGTGAGTAACAAATTTCTTGCTTATGCTTACACAAACAAGTACACAAGAACTCAGATTCCAAAACAAATCATAAGCATTATATCGACAATCATCACATTGACTTTATAACACGAATAACATCCATCAAACAATTGAATTGTGCCTCTTAAAATGGGCCCAAAAGAAAAAAAACAAATAAAAACGATAAACTCGGTAAAAGAACCGATATTTTGGAACCTTGTATCATTCGATATATCGTTAGTTTTGGTTTATATAATATACCTATTTTTTTCCAAAAAAAAAAAAAAAAAACGGGGGGCGAAACCGTATATACCTAAAAAATTCTATGCGGATACTATATAATCGGAATTTCTAAGCGAAAATTTCGGGGGGTCGACCACCCCTCCCCGCCCCAACCAACTTGTGCCCCTGTTCGAAAGTTAATAAATGTCCCTATGTGTTTGTTCCGTTCATGAACACTTCTTTGTGTTCGTTTGTGTTCATAAATGTTTGTTAGTGTTCGCGTGCGTTCATGAACAAAATACACAAACGAACATGAACACAAGTGTTTTCTTAACAAACGAGCACAAACAAAAAATCTCGGTCGGTAAGTGTTCATGAACATATAATTTCCTAAACAAATGAACACGGACAAGACCTTGTTCATGTTCGTTCAGTTTGTTTGCAACCCTACTTATATGATTTTTTGCATGCTACCAAATGGTTACCTAACATTATAATACAATACAATTAGCAACATAAGATTGTCTCACTGTAGCTATCTAAATGGTTGATATGTTCCTATGTTTCTGCTTCTGTCTACATGTTATCTCCTCCATTTAGAGAACCCTAATATTTTCACCGTGTACCGCCTTCTTCATTAGCTCTTTCAACAACTTTGTTTCTCTCTCCCTTCCCTGATCGTGCTTTTGCCGAGTGGTTTTGGGCAATTTGTGGTTCCGTTCACTATATCATCTTCATCAAGATGAGAAGGGAGATCAAGCGTCTGCTTTGCTTTTTTCACTCACCTCTCTCTCTCTCTCTCTCTCTCTCTCTCTCTCTCTCTCTCTCTCTCTCTCTCTCTCTCTCTCTCTCTCTCTCTCTCTCTCTCTCTCTCTCTCTCTCTCTCTCTCTCTAAGGTCTTTAGGAAATTGGTAAGTTTAAATAGAGATAGAGATAATAATTTTAGGCGAAACATAAAGAGGCTTTTGTTTGTGATTTGTAAAAACTATTCCATGTATTCATTTTTAAGTGATTCTTATAACATACAGGTACCGAAAGTTTAGGGTTTTTTTCTTGGTGGAATTTATGCTGCGGTTCTGTTTCAAAGGTGAATATGGTTCATCTCTTTTTTTTTTCTTCCAATTTTATTGTTATAGTATAAACAAACTCATATTCATCAAACCTCATCGTCTCTTTTGAAATCCTCGCCAGCGATTGCCGACGAGGATGGTTCTATCCAGAGGCGAACCCATCCCTGTCGTCATCGTCAGATATTATTACAACCCAAATAGGAGAACTCATCCCAAAAGACTAGTTCAATACAAAAAAAACAAGTTGGATATTACAATTGTGATAAAAAAAAATGTTCGTGTAACACACGTGTCTCTAATACCTAGTATACAATAAAAGCTTTTGGAATATCGATGTTCACAAATGGGATAGTCAGGTTCATTGTCCCTCCTACCTCTCTCCCTTCCATCTAAGCATTAGTGAACTCATGGATATCCACGTTATGAATGCTCTAAGGGGAGATTTGGGTGTGTATTCAAATAGAAAAGATGATAGAAATATTTGTGATGTGTTAGGGTAGCAATGGCCTATGGTATTTCAAGGGAGACCCATACACATTATTTTCCCCCTAAAATTAAGCTAATTGGAGTGAACTAAACATCAAGTATAAGTGATTAAATGGTTAGAATGCATCAAGTGATTATCTCTCAAGTTGTTGAGAGAAGTGTCGTTTTATCTTGTAGTTATTTTTTTTTTAACAGCTAAAGTTACACCAAATTTCATCATGCTACGAATTGAACCCATGACCCAATCAATATTCTGGACCCGAACCATTAACTGATGACCCAGTCATGAAGTCAAATGCGCTTCCTAATTTTCAGCCACTAGTAGTAGTGGAGCATGACCCATTTAAATTTACTAGTAGAATGACCGCGCGATGCAGCGGGAAACACATACATTTCTAAGGGTGTGTATGGTTCCGTTAAGTTCGATTATAAGCCTCAACCAAAACTAAAATCAAAACTCATCAATTAGTCAATCTTATTAAACAATTGGTTCATTGGTTCGGTTAGTATTGTTAGATTATCGGTTTTTAGTCCGATTTAGTTAATTTTGGTGAATAACAAAAACAAACTTTGGCTAAAATTTTTTTCCTACAAATACATGAAATAGAGGTAAAAAAATAGGCCTATAAACGAACCGAATGTTCATGAGTTGTTTGTGAACTTGTTCGGCGGTAAGTTCGTTTATGTCGTTTATTTAATAAACGAACAAACACGAACAAAAAAATTTGTTCGTTTAGTTAAGTGAATGAACATGAACAGACGTTGAGTTTGTTCATTTATGTTCGTGAACATCCATTTATGTTCGTTTATTTACGTCCGTTTATGTTTATTAATTACATAAGTAGTTATATTTACATAAATATAAACATAAATTGGGATTTAGCTACTTGTATAAATATGTAACCAATTAGTAATTGGGTTTTTTCAGTAATACAAAATCGTTCACATTTATTATGTTCGTGAACGTCTGTTTATGTTCGTTCGTGAACTGTTCATTTAAGTTTTAAACGAATGGACATAAACGAACAAGAACATGACAAATTTCTTAATAAACGAACATAAACACAAAAATGTGTTTTATTATGTGTTTGTGTTCGGTTAAAATTAAATGAACAAACACGAACACCGTGTTCGTTCGGTTCATTTACAGGCCTAGGTATAAAAGCTAAAAATTTCAAAACCCCTTCTGTTTATACCACCACTACAATTCATAAACCTATCTACTTAGCTTCAAACCATATTAGAGCATAATTTGCTATATACTTTTAACTAAAAATTTAATTTTTTACGTGATTAATAATATTTAGGGGTGAACAATAATTTAACCTCAACCGAAATCGAACAAAAACATACAAAACCGAACTGAAAATTAACCAAAATTGAGTTAACCTAATATCGGTTTTTTTGTACCCTAAGTTAACCAAAATTAACAAACCAAAACTGAACAATTCATACATTTATATCTTTTATACATCCATTACATGTATTTATACCTTCATTTCATGTGTTTCTAAGCAAAATTAAAGTTTGGTTTTGGTTCTTAACCAAAATTAACTAAACCAAACTAAAAACGACAATCTAACCAAATAGACTGAACCAATTAACCGGTTGGTTAACGTGATCGATAAACCGATAATGTCGATTTTTGTTCCGGTCAAGGCTTATAACCTGTAAGACCCTAACCCGTAATCACGCGATCAACGCCCAAATCATACGGGTTTGGACCTTACTTAAACCACTCCCGATTAAAACTTTGAAATTTATAATAAGTCAACCCAATTAGGATCAAATACATGTTTGATTCACACAAATTTTTACATTTTAATAGTTAAAACATACTCTAAGATGTTGCGTTTTAAAGGGAGTTCCTTAGATTCTAATGCGGAAGCTTGATGAGTGATCGGGTGTGTTCGACTCTTATCGCGACTTGATCCTTGCTCCGGGACTTCCTTCACTTGTTTACCTTGCACCATTACACAAAGAATGGTTAGGGGGTTGTTAATGATACATTTAAACTAGTACGATAGTCGTTACTCGTTAAAACGGAACGAACCAGGCCAAACGACCCTTTATCAGGAGAACAAACTGCTGCAACTTTTGCGCAGCAGCTGTTCGGATCGCTTTTACCCCTTCTAAAACCCAAAATCTGACTTCGACTTTCAAATAAGAATTGTTCTACGCTCCGAGAGCTTTCCAGGCATATAAAGAACACCTCCTAACGATTTTCTATGATTTTATATGCAATTTTAAAGATCGTGCCGTCATGCTGATCTCTGTGAGCGGCCGCGCGGTCTCTGTGAGCGGCCGCTCACAGCTTCTGATGTAAATTTGGTGATTTTTAAGCATGAGAATCATGTCGCGACCGCATTTGATGATTCCCGAAGCCTAAGTATTGACTTGCCGACTAAATAAACCTTTGTTTGACTGAAATTATAGTCCGGTTCGTGATGCTAAGACCCGGTTCAAAGTTTTAAGTGTTTATGTTTATTTTTACCCATATCGACCCGTTAAGGCCTTGAATCAAACAAGGCACTTTTTGACCACACAAAATGCCTACCGATTAAGTTGTCAAGTCATTAGACACTTGATCAACAAAAGCGTTTATCCGATTTGTTTCATTATGATTTAGTTTCTTAGATTCAACCTTTAGAAATCTTTTAAATTCCCAAAATGTCCTTCATGGTCAAATATTTCAATTTAGCCATTCGTGGCGAAACCTCTTGTTCTAATTCCAATGTTTTTGACTCATTGACTTGTTTAAAAGCCTCTAAGTCCTTCCGGACTTAGATTTCCATCCTTTCTCAAGTTTTCACTTGTTTAGTAGATTCTAAGCGCATTAGCGCACATTTGACATAGTTATGGAAATAACTTGCTTGATTTGCACCCACACTTCATGTGGGTAGTTTTAGTACCCATGTTGCTTCGCCCGAAGGTGTTTAATTAGCTACGGACTTACCGGGTGGTGTTGACCCATTCTCATACCTTGTGCGTATCCTCCATGATTCTTAGCATCAAGCGTGCATGCGCAAGTGCATTTACCTGCTTTCTAAATATACACATTAATTCCTCGAAACTCAAATGGTATTACCTTGCCATTTGATCCGTTTAACCTCAAGAATCTTAATGCTTGAAATACAAGCATCAAGTATTGGACTCACATGGTGAAGATATCACCATTTGACCCGTTTAGACTCTTAGTTCATAATACTAAGTTATCCAAGTTTTTATATATGGTTCAAGTGTCACAAACTTGACCCATTTAACAACATGCTTAACAACTTCATTCAAATGATTTAAGTGACCCATCTTGGATTAAAACATCATTTCTTACATATCATTATTAATTGACCCGTTTGATGAATTTCACCATTCGGTCACCACTCATGGTTTCAATTAATCTCATAAACCTTAATTTATTGTGAATCCACATAAATAGACCCACTTAATGAATTTCACCCATTGGGGTTTGTCTTTAGTACACACTCAATACCAATATATATAACACTTAATCCATGTCATAGTCTAGTAGTGTAAGTAGAACTTACCTCATATCTATTCTTGCTTCCATGCGCATTGAGCTTGCATCCGTTTGACCCGGTTGCATCCCTAGTTCTTGTACCTAACTTAGGGACATGTCAAACCTTGTTTTGTTAGAATACATTATAGGGATTTCTTTCATTATCCATGGCATTCATGTATTCATTTTACCTCTAGCTCAACCTCATATTTCAAGTATTCATGTTCATACATGTTTACACATTTATTTCCTCTTTCAAGCATTTTATCAAACACTTGGTGTGCACTCGCCAATTCAATTGATTTTCATGAGTTTTAAGTTAGCCAAAGCATACCCATTAAGCTAAACATCACCATATCATGTTATCTAGACTTCTTAGTCTAATTTCTCATTATAATAACTCCTAAGAGTTATCACAACTACTAACCTTATGTAGTATCCACCTAGAGGTATAAACCCAAAATTTCACATATTACATATTCATATGAACATAGCAAGAACACATGTAAAGTGATATTTATACTCAAATTAAACATGTTTGGGGCTCCCTAAGGTTAGGGAAACCTCCATCAACTTACACATTCACGTTTTTATAAAACCCTAATTTTTCACCATGATCAAAAACGGATTTAACATCAAATTGTACCAAATAAATGATACCTTTTTGTGTAATAAGCTTGGATAATCCGGATTTTAGCTCATGCATCGAAACCCCTTTGACTTGGCTTGGATTTGAGCTTGAATTTGAGTGTTTAGGGTTTTGGTTGTTGGAGGAGATGATCTCCTGATCATCATACGACACAAACACTTTGTGTGTATTTTTATTGTTTTATTATTATTAATAAAACCCACTTTGTCATTTGGCAATAATGGTCCCTCAAGTTTTAGTCTCGTTTTGCTTTTAGATTATAACGTTAACTAGATTAGTATCTTGTAGTGGGTTTTAGTCTCGTTTTTATCCGTTGACTAAAACATCCACCGCTAAATTCGCTATCGATACTTTATCAATTACGCCTAATGGCGTATTTAGGCGAAACAAGATTTCGGGGTGTTACAACTCTTCCCCCCTTAAAGAGGTTTCGTCCCCAAAACCTTTCTCTTGTAGTTGTTTTGGTTATCATGAGGAATTTTAGTTTATCCCCAAACCAAATTTTAGGACCACTCGTTGTTTTGTCGTTTTAAAGCCTCATCACTAATTAGTATTATATACCTAGGGCTATCATCCCTTTACTCTGCTTTCTAACCTTTCGATTATTATATGAAAGCCTTAGCTTTCATAATGTGACTTTAGTTACTCTATTTTTTCGGTTAACTAGGGGCAATACCTACATACTTACCCCCTACCCGACATTTTAGCTACTTATGTTCTTCATAGGTCTTCCTTAGATCCGTAGACTATCCCCATCTACCATTATCCCGAATGATGTAATGGTTTAAGGGGCCATTCTATCATGCACCTTAGGGCATCTACTGTAATACTCGCTTGTAGCATGCATATGCATACATGTCTATGCTTCTATTACTAACAAGTAATTTGTCTTGGTTTCCAAGACTAACACGGCTTTTTAACTTAGCCGTTTTCTAGCTTCTTGGATTCATCCCCAAATCCAACTACCGTCTTTTTTTTTAACCTCACGCCAAGTGAGTTATCCGGTTTACTATGCTCGGGCTCACCCGTAACATATCTAATTTGTGTCTGACAATTTGAACTTGGCTTTTCCCCCCAAATTTCCGTTTTGCTAACTCGGTTGGTGGTCATTGCCCCCAACCGACCCGTTTGAAGACTTTTGAGTTTCATATTTCAAATTGTTTATATATTTAGAACGCTTAGTTTCTAAAAGTCCTTTTTATGATTACCGATCTCACTATAAATTGAGTTCAGTTTTCTTTTCATAAAACACGGTGTAGATTGGTCATTACAACTTATTGTATCGACTAATCTCCTATCGTCCCGATTTTCATTAGATTGTACAGATTATACAATCCAATGTTTTCACAGTTTACACGAGGGTTGAATGATTTACTGGTCTATCACGGCCCCAATCCGCTATTTTAGGTCATTAATCCCAAGATTCATGACTTACCCGAATGTGATTATGACTCAACCCTTGATTAAGGTTCAAGCCCCCCCTTTACGAATTTAACCTTCTACAAAAGTAAGAGTTTAATTATGACTTAACCTTGATTAAGGTCCAAGTCTGTTTTCAAGCTAAATCTGTTTATGACTCAACCTTGATTAAGGTTCAAGTTTATTTCCGAACTGAATCTATTTATGACTAAACCTTGATTAAGGTTCAAGTCAATCTTTGTATCAACCTAGGATAACTCGTATCGTATATTGCTCGTTTTGCTAGCCCAACGTATAAGTTGGTGCCTCGCTCAAGGTCTTGCATGGTTCGCATCCCTGCCGTGTTAGACAGTGGACTACGTCCAAACGCTCCAGTTTGTTGTCCTCTTTGCTAGCCCAGCGTATTCTAGCTGGTGCCTCACTCAAGGTCTTGCATGGATCGCATCCCTGCCTTGTTAGACAGTGGACTACGTCCGAAATCCCCCGGCACCTCACACTTACTAAGCCTTTGTTACATAGGTTGTATATGTATCAATTGTAAGAAACCCATGGTATCATATGTTTAACACTTACCTGGCCAGGGTAAGCAATCTGCATATGGTACATATGGACTTGTTATAGTTAGTACATCACATCCTATGTAAGCAAATGCATATGGTACATATGGACTTGTTATAATTAGTACATCACATCCTATGTAAGCAAAGCTTCAGTTCATGATTGTGTACCTTATTTTATTTGGTAAAACCCTTCCTTGATAAATTATTCAATGTTGGGTTTTTCATTTTATTCATTAAGAAAAAGCGATGTGTTTTCGTTTTAATAAGCTTTGTGTGATCACACTCATTGGTATGATCACAAGGCCTTTCTAAACATTAGTTTGGGATGATTACCCCCAACCCGGTCTCGTTGTTCAAGTTAAGTTTGGGCATTGATCGTTCATTATCGTGAACTATGCACCTTTCACATTTGCTTATTGCTTGCATATGCAATTACCACTCTTCAGGTGATAATTGCATACTAATGCACCTACTATGATTTTGAGCATGTACCTGTTTGATACTTGCTCCCGTGTTCCCTTTCGTTACTAATCCATTAGCCCGAGTCGTTACTTGACTTGGTCCTTAGTGAGCATGCCATCAGCCGTGCTCCCGAACCCTCTACAACCTCGTTTGGTGAATCATTTGATCCTCTCTCGATCAAATAAAATGTTATCATCCCTGTCACATTTATACATGACATTTCAGTGTTACTATGCATCACTGCAATAGTGATGTTATAATTCTTGTTATGCGATATTTCCGTTGCCCGAATCAATCTTTTGGATAGGCCCCATGAGTACCTAACCATTTCCTTAGCAAGCTTTTGAGATAGCGTGTATCTACACGATATCACTATTGATTACCTATAAAAATTTCCGATCAAAACGGATGTTTAATATAGGTATTACTTACCGGATTCATCAATCAAGTCGCGAACCGAACACCCTTCAACACTTTGAGTGCACGGTTTGAGTCCAAGTATCCTTCCCGACACTTGGATCCCTCAAACCTATGGCTCTGATACCACTTGTAAGACCCTAACCTGTAATCACGCGATCAACGCCCAAATCATACGGGTTTGGACCTTACTTAAACCACTCCCGATTAAAACTTTGAAATTTATAATAAGTCAACCCAATTAGGATCAAATACATGTTTGATTCACACAAATTTTTACATTTTAATAGTTAAAACATGCTCTAAGATGTTGCATTTTAACGGGAGTTCCTTAGATTCTAATGCGGAAGCTTGATGAGTGATCGGGTGTGTTCGGCTCTTATCGCGACTTGATCCTTGCTCTGGGACTTCCTTCACTTGTTTACCTTGCACCATTACACAAGAATGGTTAGTGGGTTGTCAATGATACATTTAAACTAGTACGGTAGTCATTACTCGTTAAAACGGAACGAACCAGGCCAAACGGCCCTTTATCAGGAGAACAAACTGCTGCAACTTTTGCGCAGCAGCTGTTCGGATCGCTTTTACCCCTTCTAAAACCCAAAATCCGACTTTGACTTTCAAATAAGAATTGTTCTACGCTCCGAGAGCTTTCCAGGCATATAAAGAACACCTCCTAACGATTTTTCTACCATTTTATATGCAATTTTAAAGATTGTGCCGTCATGCTATTCTCTATGAGCGGCCTCGTGGTCTCTGTGAGCGGCCGCTCACAGCTTCAGATGTAAACTTGGTGATTTTTAAGCATGGAAATCATGTCGCGACCGCATTTGATGATTCCTGAAGCCTAAGTATTGACTTGCAGACTAAATAAACCTTTGTTTGACTGAAATTATAGTCCGGTTCGTGATGCTAAGACCCGGTTCAAAGTTTTAAGTGTTTATGTTTATTTTTACCCATATCGACCCGTTAAGGCCTTGAATCAAACAAGGCACTTTTTGACCACACCAAATGCCTACCGATTAAGTTGTCAAGTCATTAGACACTTGATCAACAAAAGCGTTTATCCGATTTGTTTCATTATGATTTAGTTTCATAGATTCAACCTTTAGAAATCTTTTAAATTCCCAAAATGTCCTTCATGGTCAAATATTTCAATTTAGCCATTCGTGGCGAAACCTCTTGTTCTAATTCCAATGTTTTTGACTCATTGACTTGTTTAAAAGCCTCTAAGTCCTTCCGGACTTAGATTTTCATCCTTTCTCAAGTTTTCACTTGTTTAGTAGATTCTAAGCGCATTAGCGCGCATTAGACAAAGTTATGGAAATAACTTACTTGATTTGCACCCACACTTCATGTGGGTAGTTTTAGTACCCATGTTGCTTCGCCCGAAGGTGTTTAATTAGCTACGGACTTACCGGGTGGTGTTGACCCATTCTCATACCTTGTGCGTATACTCCATGATTCTTAGCATCAAGCGTGCATGCGCTAGTGCATTTACCTGCGTGCTTTCTAAATATACACATTAATTCCTCGGAACTCAAATGGTAATACCTTGCCATTTGATCCGTTTAACCTCATGAATCTTAATGCTTGAAATACAAGCATCAAGTATTGGATTCACATGGTGAAGATATCACCATTTGACCCGTTTAGACTCTTAGTTCATAATACTAAGTTATCCAAGTTTTTATATATGGTTCAAGTGTCACAAACTTGACCCATTTAACAACATGCTTAACAACTTCATTCAAATGATTTAAGTGACCCATCTTGGATTAAAACATCATTTCTTACATATCATTATTAATTGACCCGTTTGATGAATTTCACCATTCGGTCACCACTCATGGTTTCAATTAATCTCATAAACCTTGATTTATTGTGAATCCACATAAATAGACCCACTTAATGAATTTCACCCATTGGGGTTTGTCTTTAGTACACACTCAATACCAATATATATAAAACTTAATCCATGTCATAGTCTAGTAGTGTAAGTAGAACTTAACTCATATCTATTCTTGCTTCCATGCGCATTGAGCTTGCATCCGTTTCTAGTTCTTGTACCTAACTTAGGGACATGTCAAACCTTGTTTTGTTAGAATACATTATAGGGATTTCTTTCATTATCCATGGCATTCATGTATTCATTTTACCTCTAGCTCAACCTCATATTTCAAGTATTCATGTTCATACATGTTTACACATTTATTTCCTCTTTCAAGCATTTTATCAAACACTTGGTGTGCATTCGCCAATTCAATTGATTTTCATGAGTTTTAAGTTATCCAAAGCATACCCATTTAGCTAAACATCACCATATCATGTTATCTAGACTTCTTAGTCTAATTTCTCATTATAATAACTCCTAAGAGTTATCACAACTACTAACCTTATGTAGTATCCACCTAGAGGTATAAACCCAAAATTTCACATATTACATATTCATATGAACATAGCAAGAACACATGTAAAGTGATATTAATACTCAAATGAAACATGTTTGGGGCTCCCTAAGGTTAGGGAAACCTCCATCAACATACACATTCACGTTTTTATAAAACCCTAATTTTTCACCATGATCAAAAACGGATTTAACATCAAATTGTACCAAATAAATGATACCTTTTTGTGTAATAAGCTTGGATAATCCGGATTTTAGCTCATGCATCGAAACCCCTTTGACTTGGCTTGGATTTGAGCTTGAATTTGAATGTTTAGGGTTTTGGTTGTTGGAGGAGATGATCTCCTGATCATCATACGACACACACACACACTTTGTGTGTGTTTTTATTGTTTTATTATTATTAATAAAACCCACTTTGTCATTTGGCAACAATGGTCCCTTAAGTTTTAGTCTCGTTTTGCTTTTAGATTATAACATTAACTAGATTAGTATCTTGTAGTGGGTTTTAGTCTCGTTTTTATCCGTTGACTAAAACATCCACCGCTAAATTCGCTTTCGATACTTTATCAATTACGCCTAATGGCGTATTTAGGCGAAACAAGATTTCAGGGTGTTACATAACCGAACTGAACCTAACCCAACCATGAACCATTAGAAGTGTCTATGTTCACTACCACATCGTGCGGGCACGTTCTTATGAATATATTAATGAGTTTGTTTTAGTTTAACTAATTTGGGTTAACTAAGGGTACAAAAAGAAAACGATAACCAATTTTAAGTTAAATCGAATGTTTTCAATTTTGAATAGATTTTGGTTCAGTTTTGTTTGTTTTTTGGTCTGGCTTCGGTGAACGGTTTAGTTATTGTTCACTCCTAAACATCGTTAATCACGTAGCACATAAAAGATTTTTAAAATAAAAAAATAGCAATACTATACTCAAATTAAAGATAATAAAATTCTCATTATTATGATGTAATTTTTTTATAAAGGTATAAATGTATGCAAAAAAATATGATTATTTAAAAATCATGGGGGGGGGGGTGGTTTGCTTAAAATAAGGAAAAGAGGTTTAACTATAATTTAAATAATCAAAAGTTAAGTAAAGTTTAAGGGATTAAAGTGTAACTAAGATAAGGTATTAAAATGTAAATAATGTTTGAATGACTATTTTACCCTCATTTTAGGGTTATTAATGAAAAATAAGTTCTTAACTTTTGGGTATCTTAAATTACCCATCCCTCATGCATTATAATATAGTATAAATTATTATTACCTTCCATGTTGTAGGCACGTAGCTATAATCATGGTGTTACCACCTTCTACATTTTATATCTCTTGCATAATTTTAGGACCCCATGTTTTAGGTTGTCTTTCATTATAAATTGTAATCGTTTTTCATTCAAGAATAAGAAGAAAATATTTGAGGGAAACTATCTATAATCTCATCTTGTGTTCTTGAAAGTTTGTAGGTTTTCTTCGTAAACCTATTAGCACGTTTCTTTAGATATTGAATCATGTCTTGGTACTTGGATGATTGATAGGGCCAAATTCAACTATTTTTTAGATAAACCATTTTTGGTAAAAAGAAAAAGGAGGAAACGGGCCGATGAGTTGAAAAACTCAAAAATTGGTAAGTAGAATGCTATACTTGCGTTAAATGGTCAAGCAATGACCTATTGGTGAGAATTGGTATTAGGGTATTGTTAAATATACCAAGTTAGTCAAACCTTTTACTTGCATTAAATGCTATTGGCATTTTAATACACACTTCTTCAATCAATTTATTATTTTTTTTTTTTGAAAACACATAATTTATTAAATAAGTTAGTTGGATTAAAGTTATTATTATTATTTTTTTTGAAAAGCACATAAGTAATCTTCTTATAAATAGTAACTTGTACAATGACTATGGCTACCACCACAAACTTTTATTATAATTTCTTGTAGATGTCGATTTCTAGCGAAAACAACTCAATCGTAGGAGGTGATTCTTTTATGAGTGATCGATGTCGTTGGGTCAATAAAAAATAATGAAAATAAGTAGTAAAGTGGAAGTGAGTCGTCTCCACAGGGAATTGGTGGAAAGTATATTTTTGTAGATTAACTAGTAAATTAAAAATCTAATTGGTTTGTTGGTTGTTTTGAGTTTTAAGAAAACGAATTTTATAAGTTGTAAACAATGATATTAAAGAAGTAACCCCCTCCAGGTTTCCGGTTTAATGATTCACCCTACCCTTGGTTATATGATTGGATACCACATAGACATAGTTTTGTTGAACGGTTTAAGTTAAGTGATAATCAAACACAAGTTTTTAATAATAACTCGTACAATTTAATTACCAACACACGAATAACAACTACCCCCCGTTAATCAAACTGCTCACGATGCAAGAAAACCGAATGCGAATAACTAAAAGATAAGCAATTGCACAAATGTGACTTGTTTAAGTAACTCAAACCACAAATATCTTTCAAATAATTAAAAGACAATCCATAAACCAAACCAAACAAGAGTTAGAGTTTCACAAATAAACCTTACACCCGGAGGTGGTTACAAAGATGTTTAGCCGCTCATCTCCATTGCAAGATCTTCAATTGATGTGTTGTTGGAGATTGAATGCATGATTGATGATTAAGATGATGATTAGGAATGATTAATTGAGGGAAAAACACCTTGGGAATGATTAAAAACGGCTAGGGTTAAGTATCTTTTCGTTTGGGAGCATAATTATCTATTTATAGGGTTTAAACCATTAAATTCGTAACTTATGCTGGCAGGGGCGCAAGGTCAGACAAGACCAGCGCACCTTGCGCTGGTACCCTTCTCAGCTTGCGCTGGGGAGTACCAAATTTCCCAAACTTTCTGTGCTGCGCCGGGATCAGAGCACCTGCGCTTAAAGGCATTTTACCTTGCGCTCCAACTCGAAATTTCTTCTTTTCTTCACACTTTCACTTGGGATTGCATCCATAACCTTCCAACCTCTTGTCCAGCTTCCAAAACCTTCATATTAAGCTCCAATTAACTTTATTAAGCCTCAAATACCTGCAAATCCCAATCATTCTCAAAGTAACTATGTTTTATGATATAAATCACTTAAAAACATCTACTTACACATTACATGAAATAAAATCTTTAACCAGTGAATGTTTTAGGTTGATAGGTTCATACATAGGACAATACAAAGTGAAAGATTTAGATCTTTTTTTAGGAATTAAAAAAAAAAATTAAATAAAATCAATTATTATGCTTACTAAAAATAATGATGTGAATCTTTTGGAAAAAAATAACCATCTAACAAGACAAAAATGGCTAGTAATAACTTAAAACACCATGAATATATAAAAAAATAATAACTTGAAATACCATGAATACATGGACATAAAAAAAACAGAGGGCAAATTAGAGATTCATAACCCGGTCGTCTTCTCCGGTCGTCTTCTCCGGTTGTCTTCTCCGCCGTCGTGCTTCGTCGTGTTTCCGCCGCCGTCGTATTTAGTTGTCGGCTTTGAGAGAGAGGAGGTGAGAGGACTCGATCTGAACAGAGGACTCGATCTGGTATGTGGGTTGCAAATAGAAGTTGGATCTAAACAGAGTTGCAGGTTTTTGGTTGTAGGGTTTGAGAGGGAGAGGAGGTGAGAGTACTGGGTTTGAGAGAGAGGAGGTGAAAGAGGGAATTTAGGGAAATCAAATTTTGAAAAAATGGGAAAGAGATGAATACATATATACTGTCAATTAAAGGGGTTGAAGAAAGAGAAAGAGGGGAAAATGACTAAAATACCCTTTCCCTCAATAAATTAATGTTAAAAATCTTGTTGATGTGGAACAATGAGGGCCACAAGATGAGTTTGTGGGGGTTTCTTCATTTTAGGGAGTTTTTCCTATATACTTAGCCTATATATATATATATATATATATATATATATATATATATATATATATATATATATATAGATAAATATATTATTTTACACGGTAAATATAAAACTACTTATAAATGTTAACACAAATAAAATTCAATTTTTGGCATTCGGGTCTCGTGAAGCATTGGTGGATTGGGTACAAAGTTGGGATACTCACTTGGTGTTGTCGTTGTGAAAAAAAGATCAAATAAAAGACCATGTGGTTTCGTGTATAAGGTTGTGTTCCAATGTGATTGTAGCGGCGAATATAAGGTTAAAGATTCAAGGAAAGATTTGTGTCTGTCTGGATTGATCATTATCTCAACTTTGGAAATAACACAACCAATAGAGTAGAGAGTCAGCATGCAAAGCTAAAAATAATATTTGGAGGGATCAAATTCTAGTTTGGATAGATTTGTGAGTTGTATTGACCGAATCGTGAAGTCGCAACAAACAACAATTAAAGAAAGCTTGGAAAGTAGCAGAATTGTCCGCATTCATCAACATAATCTACGATGTTTCACACTATTGCGTGGCTATGTTTCAAAAGAAGCTCTCAAAATAATTATTGAAGATCGGGAACGATGGAAGGATCGCCCGGTAGACTGTGATTGCCGACTTCGCACCAGTCATGGGTTACCATGTGCTTGCGAACTTTCAAAGTATATAAGTTCACGTAAGCATGTTTATCTACTTCCAAT